>CM053172.1:53939714-54057751 GCA_012977825.3 Pteromalus puparum
AGGGAGAGAGGGAGGGAGAGAGAGAGAGAGAGAGAGAGAGAGAGAGAGAGAGAGAGAGAGAGACATGACGGGGTTCGGTCTAATGAAAGATAGCTGAGCTCCTACTCAACTAGTTCTCATCTGTCTGCTTTCCCATGCGAAATAAAATATCGCTAATCACTCGTACGTCGCGAGACAGAGAGACGGGGTCGTAAGTACCTTCCTATATTACACTGCACGCATGTCGATGTATATACAGGGGCCGGACGAAGAGAGAGCGAAGTGGGGCGTGTGCATCTGCGTTCGAACGTCCCCAGCGTAGTTGTCCCCTCGGCTTCGCTTATATTGTGTCTTGTAAGCATAATACATATACTACACGAGAGGACGACGCGTGCCGTTCCGCCATTTCTGTATTACACTTATATACGCGGCGTTCTCCATAGTGTTTTTTATTCGCTAGGCGAATTTCATTTAAAAAAATAACGAAAAATATACTCTCGATACATCAACGAAAACAAAAACAAAGCAACTTATACACTGCGACTATTTCTTCACTCCCTCTGTCACTTTGTCCATGTCGGCTTTTCCGCGAAAGCAGCCACGCAGACTTTATAAATTCATCAGCTCGCGGGGGCGCATAGACTATCATCATGCTTTTATACACTATATAGTGTATTACATGTCCTAGGCGGAGAGAGAATCGCCGATGCACAAAAGGCGCCCGACAGTCTCGGGGCCAGGATATATCATTGCCTCCTGCGCCGCCACCGCTGCCGCGGCCTCGACGTTGACTCTCCCGTCATAATATAGTACGTTCGTTGGACGAGGAAACAAGTAGACTGAATTATTGAGTCGCTTCGATTTGCACACGCGATTCTTAGACGGGGTAGCTACGATATATAGTTTGTTATTTCCTTCGGCTATTATCTATGCCAGGCGTGCAGGAAAAGGAACAAAAGGAGAAGTTGTATTTTCAAAATTTTTCATACGGCGTTCGGAGCAACAAGTATCTTCTGTCCCAAAAGAAAAAGTTTAAACAGACTCACCGCGAACACAGTAGTTCTCTAGGCCAGAATCAACAAACAGATCAGCTTTGTGAAAGAAAATAGTCAATTACCATTGTACACAAGCGTTACAAGCCCTGCGTATGTATACACAGTTCTATAAGTTCTCATGCCACCGCGTACACGAAATCAAAATCACTTAATGTCCATTATCGAGAAGAGTGGGCCGCTCTCTCTTGCGCACATTATAATGTGCCTCCGCGAACAAACGGGCGCAGAAACACTTTGGCTTTCTTCGCTGCCCCTGCTTCCATTTCGCCTCGAATAATAAAAGACAATCGGAAATCTAAAATTACAGAGGACGTGAACTGCCTGGCTGCTGCTGCTGCATACAAAGTGCCGGTCCGATTAGCATTCGGAGAGTTAAATCCCGCGGCCCTTTCACGTCAACGTCATCGCCCCGGACACAACGGGCTAATGGAGTCTTTCGTCTTTTTCTGATCCTCGATGCTTTTTTCCTCTCTCTCTCTCTACTTCGGAGCCATGTGTCGTGTCGAGAGTGTGTTTTCGAGGGTGAGTGCGCGTATGTACGGTCGGCATATTGCTGTTTGTTGCGGCTATTGTTGCTGATAAAGGAGAGAGGGTGCTGGGAAGGAGAGCTCGAAAATAAAACAAAAATGGCGAGCGAGATTGAGTGGGGCTGCAGTGCGTCAAAGTGGACAATTTTGTCAGAAAACACAATACGCTCAAGCGTTTTTTCTCATTACGAGTTTATTACGATCCTGAGTATCAGAGTATGAAGTTTAACTTCGTTTTTATGTATAATCTATATCTAGTCGAGCAAATCAGTACAACGATGCGGGAAAAAAGTAACGCCGTATAACGACCGTTTAACAATTAAATCCGTAAGTATACAAGAATTTCAGTTTCCAGGATTTCCAAAGCCGCCGTACCCGCACGCGAAGAAAGCTCCTCACGCGCTACTGATGCAAAAACCAAAACGCGCGTAGTTTTCCAGCACATCTTGAGCACACGCACTCGTAACTCGCGCGAAGTGAAAGAGTCTCTCTCTCGGTCGTCGCGGAAGAAAAGAGAAATGCATCAGCCATCAGCGCAGACATTCCAAACTCGGTGAAAAACGGAAACTACGTCGAAGAAAAAAGGAGTACGTTATACACTCGATAGACGCATACAGGTACGCGGCGTCTCTCGCTCCAATGATGGCCGCTTTCCTGTTGCTCTCTCTGTCTCTTTCTCTACACCCATGAAAAATTCAGCTCTCTTTAAACTGCGCGACTCTCGAGAGTAACCCTTTTTGTGTGTCCCGTGCGCTGCTGCAGAAGGGCTTTCCTTTTTTTCTCATATGTGTGCGAGTGTGTGTGAGATTGTCGAGGGTGCGCGCACAATGCAAAGGGCGTGTGTCTGCTTTCCTCTATGTGCGTGTATGCGTGCCCTATTTACACAGCCAGGCAGCAGAAAGAACGAGACACACGCGGTGGACAAACCCCCCCCCCCTTCTACCCGCTCTACACACACGGGAGCCAATGGTTGTCGGCGACGATTTCATTATCCCGCGGCAAAAAAATGCCAAAGCGACGGGGTGGTGGACGATGTATATGTATATAAGTATAAGTGCGCGCGCAGAGGGAGAACGAGAATAGGCGGAGAGAGAGCTCTTATTTTTGCATGGGACACACGCAATTGAAAGAGAGCGAGTATATGGCAGCGCGCGGCTGTTCATATTGCCCTTGTCGCTGTCGTTTGAATGGTCGCCCCTGTGTGTCTATATACCTGTAGGGAGAGAAAAAGTTAGAACGCGGCTATATCTGAGCGTCGCACGATTTCGTTGCGACGGCGGAACCAATCAACGCTATAACGATGAGCTTTTTTGCCGATTTTGTTTTGAGTTTATGTGTATACGCTGATTGAAATGCATTTATATTGTTGACGTCTTTCTAAAGTGCACTTATTTTCAAACTATATAGGCATACACATAAACCACAAGCTGTGGTATGCAATTTATCGGAGGTTCTCACAATAATTTTGTCTCGCCCTCAATATCTCTCTCGTAATAATCTATCCACGGTACAAACAAAAAGAAGCTCGTATTTACGTTTTATTAAAAATGCCGATATATATTACGGCCGCGACACTATAATATACCTTTACTTTTACCGTCATCGGGCCGCATCGCGCATGTATAAGCTGCGCGAAAGGGACAGAGCAAAACAAAGCAGCGGACTATCATCGCCCGAAGAAAAACAGGTCTCTCTCTCTCTTCGGCCTTTTTTCTCGTACGCGAACATAATGGCTTTTGTCACTCCTATAAACGACTTTTTCTTCCTCTTCTTCTTCTTCTTCCCCCTCGTGCGTATTTCACGGTCATCCGGTAATCTTGCTCTCATCGATGCGATATACCGTTGGATTCTTTACGATGCATTTTTAAAAAGCCATCAACAAAGATCAAAATTCACTCATTTCCGTATGACGCGCATGCAACGATTCCCACGAAAAAGCGACACTTTGCCGAGAAAAGCAGTAAAAATTCGACTCCCATAGTGTGAGGATAGATTATTGTGCGCGATAGCCATGCGACTGCACGCAACACCTGCCGAAAGATCGATCGTCGCGCTATGATAAGTAGTAGCGTTTAGTGCAGAACGATGCGCCTCTCTCTCTCTCTCTCTCTCTCTCTCTCTCTCCGGAACGATACATACGATACATATATAATATTGTATAAACACAAACAGGGTAAGTTACACTCGCGCGTATATACCTATGTGTATATGGGATATAGGCGGCGAAAGGTGCAGCAACGTACACTTTAGCGTTTTTCCATAGAGGGTGCAGCGACGGGAAGCGATAATACGCGTAAAAATAATGACCGAGGAGGCCTGGCCCACGTGTCATCTTTCCGGTGACGGGCGAGCAGCACGCGCGCGACGTATATTGTATATATATATAAGCGGGGAGAAGAGGAAACGGACTGTATCACACTATACACACTGTATACGCGTATACCTATACGTCCCGGCTATTTTATTATTAAGAGAGTTTAATGCCTCGCACTCGCGCGCGTATTACCGTTATTATCCTCATTGAAATTTTTTTCCCTTTCGTCGCGCATGTATGTATGGCGCTCTCGGCTTTCGGCATTAATTAATTGCTCTCTCGCCGCCGCTCGCTCTGTGAGTTTAAGCGCGCTCTCCTTTTTTTCGCAATTTGCATGCGCGCACGCGGCGGCGGCGGCTTTCACGGACGGAAATATTCGTGTTATTATTAAGCGGCTGGAAAAAAAGGAGCGGGGATATATTTCATGCTTGAATCGGAAAGGTTTTTAGCGCCGGGCTGAAGGGAGCGAGGAAGAGAGAGAGAGAGAGAGAGAACGAATTGGGTTACTCGAGAGAATTCTGCTGCTCGGCCTGCTTCATTGAATTAGATCACAGCTGCGCACTCTCTCTCTCTCTCTCTCTCTCTCTCTCTCTCTCTCTCTCTCTCTCTCTCTCTCTCTCTCTGCGTCATATGTTGATATGATCGTTTCACCGCTTTATTTTGCGAGCTCGGCGAGAGAATCATCGATCGAGCTGTACATGTCATTCGTTATGTCTCTCAAGAAACCGGCGATTTTTTAAATTCTCGAATTTTAAATTTAAGTTCGCTGCGTAAACGAAACGAGCGTTAACCCTTCAGTGCGCGCACGCAGTCAAACAACGTAATCATCAGGAACTTCGAAAAGAAGAGAATCGCGTGAGCTGGTTGATCCCTTTGTTTTCGACGCTTGTACGCACATGCGCACAAGCCGGAAGTAAAGCGCGCGCGCATTCGTGCGCGATCGCTGCACTCATAATCATCATCATCGACGAGCGATTACCCGTCCAAAAACCGCAGGTCGCCGAAAATCGTCGAACCGGCCATATGATGGTCTCCGGTATATGGAGAGAGAGTGCAGTCGACGACATCTGCGACACGATGTCTTCGACCCTTAAGTCCACAGTAAGACAAAGTGTATACGTCGATAATTAGCTCCGAGGAAATAATTGAGCCGGCTGTCTTTCGAAGAGATTCCGCCCTTTGACGAAGGAGTATAGGAACGTCTCTGTCTGGTCGTGGACGTATCGGGATCTAAACTGCTGTCGCTGTCGTTGCCGGAGGCGCTTTCTTCCTCGCTCGTATACAGTGTGTAATTGCTCGTGCCGGACGTTAGCCCCTTCGAGGAAAATTGAGGTATTTGGCGTTTGTTTCTCCGCGTCTGGGGGCTGTCGCTTTTTTGTTGTGTCTTCTGGGTTCAAAGACCGTCAAATTGCTCGTTGGACATGCGCGACCATTTTCGAACGATTAGCGGCTCGAGGAAGTGTCTCTACGAGTCTTCTTGTGTCTTTATTAAAAGTTTTTCTGGGCCTTTTCTTTCGGGGGACAGCGACTAATGGCTATACACCGCGTGCCTGTGTATCTACAGTCTGTTGCGTCCGCAACGTGTGCTTAAAGAGAGATTAGGGATTATTAAATTTTGATGAAAGTTGAGTTTTTTGACGACATCATTATGTGAGGGATATTGCGCAGCTGATGTGTATTAAGTCGCCGTAAAAACTGTGCTTTATACGTTTTCAATTTGCCGCTCACTCGTCGCTCCTTGTGTGTATTTTAATGAACTCGAAACGAAAAATTAACCAAACAAATTATTGCATCGAGTACGAAACAAACATTCATTTATCTCGTTTAGCGTCGAAATACCGCGGCTCGATCCTTTTTCATTTCCTCGATGAGAGTCGATAATTTACGCTTCATCGGGATTATTAAAACTGTCACGTCCTCTTACTCATAAAGCGGGAATCTCCAAAAAACCGCAGAGGAATCCGTTTATATGCTTTCGCAACGTCGCAAATTACAAAGAGAACAAAAAAAGCGCGTCGTCGTCCCTCCTATATAATATATACATACACACACGAACGATTTCAAGGAAAATATTAATGTCACGGGGATTCTGCCCACCCCAGGATGAAAAAACGAAGGACTCGTCTGGCTCGCGCATACAATAATAAAAGCCAGGAAGAAAACGAAGCAGCCGCTGGTCTGAAAACCGGTCAAATTAAGCGCAAACTCGCGCGACGCGCCGTTTGTAATTTTTCATTCGCTCGAGGAGGAGGATCGTCCCTCGAGGGAGACAAAGAAGGCGAACGACGAAAAAGAAGTCATCGCGCATATATGAGCCGAGATAAAAAGAGAAGGCCGTGTGCGTGCTGCATGCCTACTTCTCGACCTGGAACTGTTGTGGCTGTAGTGACGAGGACGACGACGATGTTATGGGCGGCACCCGGTCTCTCGCGCGACGAGCGGACTGAATCGGTTCTTGGTATTCGAACTAGCCGCCGCAGTAGTATAGGTTTTACACGTCGAGCAAGGAATATACCGTTCAGTCCGCAGGTGACACGCGCGAGGCGGGGAAGAGGTGAAATGTGCGGGTTGTGTAGAATGTTAAAATGAGATAGATGAACTGCTCGCTCTCTCTCTCTCTCTCTCTCTCTCTCTCTCATTCAGTGGTGTGGCTAATTGAGGGATGCTCTCAGGGAATGTCGTAATGTCATAATGCGTAGGCGAGGCGGGAGATAAATCACTTGGACCGGGACGATTAAGTGCGTGAGAGCTGCTGTGTTATTTGGCTGAATTACAAAACTGCAGCTTCTTTATAACATTCCAATGATTATTTCCTTGTACCAAACGAAATCATTCGCACTACTTCTGTTCTATTATAGCGCGTGTAACCGATATAAAATCAAAAGAAATTCTTCGACCCGTCAGAAACATTGACTGCGCGCACACGCCCAAAAGAGACCAAACTTCGAGCCCCCTCGTATATTACAAACTACACGAAAAATTCACCCGGAGAAAGGTAGGTAGGCAAACAGACACACGCACACATAAACCCATGGACATGAACAGCAGCTCTCGACCACCGTGCTCGAGTCGCGACCACGAAAACGACGACGCGCGCGCTGAATTTTATTACACCGCAGAGCTGCCGTGTGTTCGCTCCCAAAGGGCGAGACTAAATTAGAAAGAGAAGCTGTACACGCGCACGTCGCGACAGAAAGAAAGTCCGGAGGACGCGCATAATTCCGATTATGCTGATGATTGCCGCACCGACGAGCCCCCTTTACGCGGCAATTTCGAACGTGGGAGAATCTCTCCGTAATCTCTCCGAATCCGTCGTCCCTCCCCATTTTTTTAATTTTTTTTTTTTCAGATGCGGTCTCTTTTCTCTCCTCAGGAGGACGACGCTCGCGACGGGTCGTTAGAAGGATTTTGAAATATTGTGAGGTAGTTTTTTTCCACCGGTGTTATACATTTTTCGGAGGATTTAGTTCGTTATACGGCGTGCAGGCCGGTTCCTGATGCGTTCACGAGGTGCAAAGTGCTGCGGGACATACCGCATATTACTCTTTGGCTATATGGATTAAGGAGCTTTTATTGAGTATAAATCAACCTCGCGGACCTTTGACAAAGCGTAAATCATATTATATGCGCTAGAGCCGACTATATTAGTTTAAACCAGCTTCCAAAGAATCGACTAATTCACATACTTTCTTCGTTCGAGTTCATTTATACGCCGGTATTGTAAAGCCGCGCGCACAATCAGTCAACGCAAAATTTCCTCGACTAATTACCCCATACATGTACACGCGTGGCGATCAGAATGGAGAAAAAAGAATCAAACGCACATATCCCGGTTGATAATTAACCATTGTAGAGGCGTGTGCATATGAATTTATTGCACTTGCGCGCGCAAGCGCCGCGAGATGGATGAATTTCTTTGTCTTTTGCGCACACGTGAGAGCCGTCGAGCACACACGCGTACACTTTCTACTTTTACACACACACACACACAACGTGACTGCTCAGATGTTATATAGCCGAGTTGACTTTTGAGCGGCGCTCGCGCTTTAATTACAAAATTATATGCAGAATCGAGGAGAAGATGAGCTACTGTATATAAGTATGTGCAGTACGTGTGTGATATACGCGAAACATCGTTAATTCGTTCGCAACTTCCGCGACGAGTAGTATGTACGAGCAAGCACGCGTTGTTAACCTATCGAAACAAACGGACAGCCGTTTAATGAGTTTTGTTCACTCGCGGGGTCGTTGTTCCCCGTCGCGAGCGGTCTTGCTTATTCCATGCATTCGTGATCGCTCGCATAGCCAAGAAGGACTACGTACTATATACCTGCACTACGTCGTCTCTCGCATGCGACTTTCATCGACAGTCTCTTTTCACCGGCGTCTCCTTTTTTTTGCCCCGTCTCGTCGACGTTCTTTTTTTTGATTCCTAGAAACTAGGAATTCTCGTTAGGTAAGCCAAACGAGAATCGTAAATCAGATTATTCGATTAACTGTTTTTCTCTCCACCTGTGTGTCTGTGTGCATATGCAGCGTGGACGTGTGTATATATACGTATATAGTCGCGATTATAGGCTAACTCGCTATAAATTTTTTGCGCATCGTCGGCCGGTAATAAGCCGGGGAATATGTAATTTTCTCTCGTGTATGTGTGTAAGCGTGTACGGATTTTTTTGTCACGGTTTCTCCGGGACTTTAGTGTGCGCTAGAGCAAACATTACAATGCGGAATGATAAGGCATTATACGATTGCGCACGGAGAGCGTGTATAGAAAGCATCGTAGAGCAGGAGAACGAGTCGGTTAAGAGTGGATAAATGCGTGCATCGGCTATGATTGCTATAGTGCTTCTGTCGTTAAAATTATATCCAAACGTATATAATGGACGAGAGCTCCGTTCGGACTTTTTTACCCAAGAGTCGTTGTGTGGCTTATTTCAGCGAGACAGTGTCTGACGTGCGATGAAAAGCAGAAAGTCACCCGTACAACGCACTCGTCTGTAATATCGTTTGGAAATGCACTTCGAGCCATAAAAATCACAGTAAAACGTCTATATAAGCAACGTTAATTTCACAGAACACAGTCACTGATGAAACGTAGATCAGAAGAACATTCGCACATAGAATAGTCGACGTAAAGAATCAATAAAATCAACAATGAATCATCCATCAGCCGCTAAAATGTAAAAATTAAAGACGAAAACAATCCCATAAGACGCAGACAACTTATTCCCTCGATAACTGCGCGCCTCCAGCGCCGTTCGACTATATAAGCTATATACGCGTCCTTATTATTATTTCCTCTCTCTCACTCTCTTGAACGCGCTCCGGGCGCGAAAATCCCGCGGCTGTATACGCATAATGAGCTGCGTGTATGCGCGAGCGCGCTGCTTAATTTCCGCGAGCGCCATCAATCAAAGTGCGGAAGTCGCGCGCGCCACACGAGAGAGCGTGACGAATAAGCGACGCGCATTTTTTTTCACGCGAATTGATTACGGTAAAAGAGGGCGCGACCGAGAAGCCTTCAGAGATTGAGTGGCGAAGAGTCGCGCGGGGAAGTCCTTGTTTGCGTGGAAAATTATCTTGGATAGATTATAGGAACGTGAGCGTTTCTTTTTACGCATATAGAGAAAAAGTGTCAATGTATTGCTGAACTATAATATAGTTCTACGCGCGCGAGAACTCGCACTTTCTAATCTTGATGTCATAGTACACGCGAAGTTTATGTCGAAACGCGTGGTGCACAGTGTGTAAAAGTGTTGCGGTGGCATAAGTATTCTGGTTATTGAATTTTTCTCACGTTCATGAGTATATATTGTGGAAGTCCTTTTTACGGTGCGAAAAATGCTAAGTTGCGACTCATTCATGATTAGCGCTGTCGCAAAAAAAGAAACGTTATGCACGACTCTGACGAGTTTGTTCGAGATATTGTTCTACGACTTTCTGTGGAGCTTTGTGTGTAATTATTTTGGAGTACGGTATATTTTGGAACCAACCAATTGTTCCGTGCCTATTATATTATAAGTACAATTTTTTTTACAAAAATTCTAAAATTCGCAAAGATCGTTCACACGGGACTATTCAATTCTTTTGGCGAAAGATATACGCTTCCCGGTACACAGTTGGATACATCCACAGTTGTATAGTCATATGCTCGGGTTGATATCCTTCAATTATTATTAAAACATAGACGTATATAAATAACAAATAAATGTTTATCCCAAGCCGTCAACTCATCTAGCCGCAGTGTACACTTGGTATACAGGGCGTCTTCGGCAAAAGTGTGTGACGCGCGTGAACGCGACATAATAACGCGCGCGGCAGCGTCTCTTACTCTACGTCGTATGGAAATGGGAATGGCGGGCGCGCGCGCGGAGCCAGTGTAGAGAGAAGAGTGGCATTGTATGGAAATTGCACGGGAAGACGCTGTCGGAGGCAGCCACTGTGGCCGCTATATGCAGTACACGTCGCCCGAGAGAAAGAGAGATATGATGCGAAGGAGGAGCTGCAAGCAAGAGTATATATATATATATATACAGGGGCTTTCTGCCTGCGCAATTTTCTCGCTCTCGTGCTCCGCACTTGTCTCTGTGTTTTGCACCTTGCTCGCGCGCGAGAGCTGTATATAGTAGCTTTCGTGCGAGTTTATCGCGGAGCGCGCTACTTTTTGTTCCGCGAGAGGATCCGCGGTGCCTGGGCTTTGTTGTTCGTTTTGTTCAGAGAACGCGAGAACGTTCTTTATCTTAAAAAAATCGAAGAGGAGAGAGTGAGTTTGGTCTCTAACTAAATTAGTAACTCTCTGGTCTCTCCCTAAAAAGTCCTCTCCTCGTCCTTCACCCTCGGCGCGTATACTTTTCTCCGTCCATCTCAATCCCTAGGAGCGTTCGTCTTGGTCTATCCTGCTCCCTCTTTCTCTCTCTCTCTCTCTGTTTCTCGCAGGACGACGCCGTTCCTCCTCGCGCTCGTAATGTCCCTGTCAAGAAAGCGGCGAGCTTCACTCGCTGTACACGTACAGCCATAGGACGTATATGTATCCTCGCAGGAGTGGGGCCCATAAAATCGGACGGCTTGTCGAGCAGGGCGCGAGAGAGAAACGCTGCTGGTTCGCGAAATACACGAACACACGGGACGAGAGCGAGCTGGAGAGAAAACTGGACGGCTCTTATCCGCTCTCTGTACTTACGCCTTTGCTTTATTGCGAGAGACCGAGCGACCAGCTCCTTGCTCGTATATATTTTTATACTTCGGAAGGGAGAGAGAGAGAGAGAGAGAGAGAAGGGGACGGGTGCCGTCATTATTTTGCGCGCGTTCTCTGCAGTCAGCTTCTCTTTTTTTTTGCTCTCGCGATTTTCGGTCTCATGGGAAACGAAGTTTGGGAATCGGTATATGTTCGCTGGGTCAGTTGCTCTAATTGCTCGAAAATTGAGAATAATATTAACGATTTACGTTGACGAAGAGGGAAATTAGTGAGTCTACTTGTTGCCGCGTTAGCTTCTCTTTTTTCAGCACATTTTCCGTTTCGAGAGCCTCCATTATTTTCATGGCGGCCGCCTCAACGCTCTTAGCCTATTCCTACTTCGTGGATAATCGAGAATATCCGCCGACAGCGTTATACACCTCTCCCTCGCGCACGCGCTTGTCTTCCGGAAATGAAGCAATTGAATGTATGTACGGTAGTGTCGCTTGTAATACTTGTAGATTAATTCAACGCGCTTCAGCGTTGTTTTTTCCCGATTTATTATTGATGTTTCTTCTACGACAATTATATAACGATTTATCAGGGTTTTTTTTCCGTTGTCTAGGTTCAAGGTTCGACTGCTACGCTTTTTCTGAGAAAATTTCGTAATTTTTGTCGCACACATTATTACAACGAAAATCTCCGGAAAAAACGCGAAAACTCGCTCTCGAGCGCAAAGTCGAACAATTAATCACTTCCTCTCGCAGCGCGAAAACGAGCCCGCAATTAGAAAAAACAAAGCTCTCGCTGGCATTAAATCCGCGCCGTACTTTGCGCACTTAAAAATCCATTTATCCTCGTCATGATCTCTCACGTCAATCCAGAATCAATAAACCCTCAGCGGCTTAATTTATTTAATAACAACCATCACCTCTCTTCGAAGAGAAAGAAAAGGAGCCCTCTCCCAGCAGCAGCATCAGCAGCAGCGCATTTTCTCAAAGCCCTCCGCGCAAGTACCTCCCGAGCAAGTTCACCTCTCTCTCCCTCTCTCGCGCGCGAGAGAAAGATCGAAGAAACTATCAATTATCTCTCGCAATCATCGCGGCGTACACACGCAGAGAGAGAGAGAGAGAGAGAGAGAGAGAGAGAGAGAGAGAGAGAGAGTCGAATCCGCTTCGGAGAAAATCGCCCCGCAAGGTCGCTCTGCAGGCGGAAGGTACTGCACTCACGCAGCGAAAAAGAAGAGCCGAGAGAGCGAGAGAAAAAAGAGCTCACGCCGTAAATTATCGCGCGCACACCTTCCCCGCTCTCGCGCGCGCGCGATAAAACCACCGAATAAAATTTATAGGACGTTTTACAGAGTCGCGCGAGATTGGTGTCAGGAAGAATCGAGCGAGACGCGCCGAGAGGTCATGAGTGCAGACCTCCTGCGGACGGTGCGTGCGTGTGTGTGGATTCTCGTAAAGGAGAATATTATGCGCTCGACTGAGGGACAGGTGACCGGAGGCTGCTTTGATCGGCCGTGTGATTGCCCCGTGACCGCGCCTACACGTGCTCGGCGTTTATGATGTAAATCATTATAAAGGCGAGAGAGAGAGCGAGAGAGAGAGAGGTGTATAGAGCTCTTCTCTTTTTGCCGAGAGAGCTTGACACTCGGCGGCGCGCAGTATATGTGCGCTGGGACGACGTTTTTTCGCAGCGGTCGAAGGGCACATATAAGTAGGCAGTCAACCCCCGTCGAGTCCGCCGACGTTTTACACGCGATATTGTGCGCGTTTGAGGAGACAGCCAAGGAATACGGACGCTGCGTTAATGTTATATGTATTATATGTGTGTGCAGTGACCTTTTTATATTGCGCGCGTCTCGCTCTTTCTATAAGAGAGAAAGAAATGTCTGATTATTTTTCGCGTACTTTTGCGAATAACAGAGAAAGGATGAAAAACAGGTTTCGCGCAGTCAGTCTCGTCGTGCAATTTTTAACAGTGAACTTTGCGACGAAACAGCCGTGTAATATAATTTAAATCCGACCGATGCCACGACGACGACGACTCTCGCGCTTTATGGTCCTATATATACCTTATACATACGACGAACAGAGAGAGTCGCCCGGTCACGTATATAATTACACCACAGCCGAAATCTTATATAGCTGGCGAACACTGCAGCGCCGAAAATTGATCACGTAGCCCGGCCACGTCTGTTATTATCGGGAATAAAAGTCACCGCTACTATATACTACTACTAAAGAAATCTCTGCGGCGACAATCTTTCTCCTCATCCTCTCGTTCTTATATACCTCTCTCGCGTATAACACGTGCGCGCGCACCTTCATTTCTCTGTCGCTAGGGCAGATCTAAGGCGATGGCTGTCCTCGTACGTGCCGCAGGTGGTACGCAACTTTTTGCCCCTTTTTTCGCGGTCCTTTTTAGTTTTTGTCTTTCGCTCTCGGGATGTGTGCTTTTTGTGTCGGTTCGGTTCGCTTTTTTTACCGGAGAGAGAGAGAGAGAGAGAGAGAGAGAGAGAGAGAGAGAGAGAGAGAGGAGTCTCCTATATACGGAGTCACCGATGAAAAAAAGTAATCGAATCGTGTCGGAATGTGACGAGTCGCCGTGTCGTGCGCATGCGGCTGAGATGTTTACTCGAACTTGCTGTCAGAGCTCTCCATACATAATACACAGGGAAAAAGAGTCTTTGGAATTGCGCAACCAGCTTGTTTGCTTGTGGACGTCGATCTAGTTCACCGTAATTAAATTTCTATGATAGATAATAAAAAAGCAGCCAGCTGGTATTATACACACTTAAAAACAATATTCGTCAGGTCAGAGCCTATACTTTGATTAATACACCAAAATAATTTTGTCGCGATTCTAGGTCAGCGCGATACCAAACAAACGATGTACGTATATACAAAGAAAGCAATTTCGTGTAGTACACACCATCCAATTCAATTCTGACAAGCGGCACAATTTGTAAGTGCCTTCCTCATCGCGATCCTCGAAGCGCGTCGCCGAGCGAGACTCCGCCCTCGCGATGTCACAACCTGCACGTGAAAGCGACGCGTGACGCGGAGATTCGGCTATCGTATCATCATCATCATCGTCGACGCGATATAGCTGCGATGATGCTTGTGCAACTGTACACTGCGTGTCTGTGTGTATGCGAAGTCGTTCGGCCGAAAACGCGAGCGTTTCTTTCTCGGAAATTTTGACAAAGGACTGCTGCAATGCGCGTCTGCGTAATAGCCGTTTTCTTTTCACTCCCTTGTATACATCGAGCGCGCGTGCAACGAGGAGCTGAAAGGTAATTACACGTATTTCTCTGTATAAGTGAGAGGTGTTATATTCGAGAGGTGTCGGGCTTTTTATCGATGAGAAATTTCGCGATATTACACACGTACATTGTACAGTTTTTTTGTAAGTAAATTTTACATAAGCAAGAGTTAGCGCGGATCTCTCGGTTAACAATCTGAGAAAAATTATACAGCAGTAGTCGAGAGCGATGATTAACATGCTTCCTATTAAAAAATATGCGATATGAAGCGTCTTATAGACAGCAGTACAGGGTATACTTTTAAAGAGAAATTCAAGGAAGGAACTTCACTCTACCCAATTACTCTAGGATCAGATTAATTCCACAGCTTCATATATAGTTACATACGCGTGTGTAGTCTTCATTTCGATCCAGGATTTCTTTGTTGCGGTGCAATTCAGCGTGGACTAATCATCACACGAAGACTCAACTTCAAAGCGGTGTAAAACTTAATGTCCCGTAACCCAGCACACGGAATGAGAAATCACTTCTGAAGTATCCTCACTTCATCCGAAGAAAGAGTACCGTACGTCAATCGCTCATAAACGAGCGCACGCTTCTCAACCTCATAAATTCCAGAACCGCGGTCTAACAATCTGTGTAATTCGAATTTTCTCAAAGTCGCCGCGTGACTGTAATCTTCAGCGCGATGGACCTCATGCGCGACAGAGTCGCGTGCGCGAAAGGAAAGGTTCGTCGGTATATAATGCGCATCGGAAAAAAGAAAAAAATTACTCGAGCGTTTGATCTTGCGCTCGGCTGCAGCGGAAAATCGCCGAAGGAAAGAGAAGTATGATGTGTGCGTGCGCTTTGTTGCTACTTTTATCCGCATACGCAATTTCTAGAGGTTGCGGATGAAATTGAAATGAGCGTACACGATCCTAATCGTTGTTCTTATTCGGCTTTGCGCTTGTTATAAATGGATGAAGCCATTTTTTTTTCAAGCTGTTAGCTCTACACGTACGTCAAGAAGATACGACGAGTGAAAAAGTATTTATGGTTAATTAGGCGGTACATGTTTCGCTTTAATTAATTGTAATCCACTTCAAAGCTTCTGCAGGGAGCGTAATTCAAAAGGACGCTTTTACCGAGTTATTGAAAAATAAAATAAAAAACACCGTATACACGCATGCAGTGTCGATGTGTCGAAACGAGTTTCTAAGAAGATACATAAAGCCGGCCTGTTAGCGTCACAATGGGTCATTACTCACAACAATTTCTTTTCTGCAATTCTAAAAAAGCATTGTTCCACTACGCGTAGAGAGATAGAGCCATGACGGCTGGAAGGACATGCAGAGCAGCGCGCGAGTATAACACCACTTAGTCCACGCTCGGCTAAAGAAGAGGAACGAGGAGGCGCGGAAGTAGCGGAAAAAATAGAAACTCGCGAGTGCCATAACGCAATTAGACACTCGTCTCCATTGGACGCGGCTCTCGGTACGACTCCCTACTCTCTGCAGCGACGCTATTCGCTACTGTGACTTGTATACTTGCTTGGAGGTATACGCGATGGAAAATTGTGTAGTTGGACTACTCGTACGTGCAGAGAAAGGAGTATGTATATCAGAGGGTTGACAATGCTTATTTAACGCGCACAAGTAAAAATATTTTATCAATTTACTGTTGCTAAGTGAATCTTCTTTACTGGAAGCTGATGTGACATTTGAGTTGACGAAAAGGCAAATCAGAAGAAAATAAGGAACTTAGTTTAAAAAGAAAATCTAAAAGTCGAAACAAGTTTTCATACATCATTTGGTATAATATTCACTCGCAGTTATAGCATGAGTGGCCAAAACACCAGGCCCAATAAGGCTATTTTGGCATGGGTTGCACACCGCTATATATTTATATGAGGGAAATAGGGAAATACCCATGCGCCACCTGTCGTCGCTTGCCGGAGACTATCAGAGAGCCGGAAAGGTTGAGCGGCCGGGACGCCAATCCAAAACAATTTGGCTTTACGGCTATTGAGTATACAGCTATTGGTATATGCAGACAATACATCCATCGAAATCTATTATAAAGAATTCTAAAACAACTATGCTAAACAATTTCGATTACATACGACAAACGTAATGAACGAATGTCTCATTTCGTTAGTTTCTTCTCGCATAGCTGAGCTCGTCGAGAGGATAAGAGAGAAAAAAAGAAACGCACGCATCGCGACTACTTAACGGATTCGTGTTAATGTCCGGGCGTCGCTCTTGGATCCGTTACGGCCTTAACGCAGTATGTGCAGTGCAAGCTCCTCTCGGTAATGCGCGTCGCTCTCGAGTCTCGGCTAATATACAATATAAAGAAGCGACATTAAGCGTCAGCGACGCGTGCTCGCGCGCGAGGAGGCCAGCAAAAACGAGCGCGCTTCGAATATAATCATTCAACGTCCAGCCAAGCTGATTGTTTTATAAGTGAGAAATGTTCCGGGAGTAATAAAGAATAATTGCCTCGCGGAGTCGCAGGTAAAAGCGCGCGCGCGCACACAGAGGAGATGATACGAGGCGTATAGAGAGGGTTTATAATGCGCGGAGACGACGCGGTACATAACATGCGTGTGTGTGTGTGTGTGCAGATTCGAGAGTTGTTTGCACGCTCGGCGCATTGAAGGGGATTTATAGAATGATGGAGGCTTGATGCGCGCGATGAGTGCATGTGCCGCGAGAGGACCGTGATTATTAATTTTTAACTTTTAACGCGCCGAGAGACAGGTGTTCAAAACGGCGTTGCTAAATTCGATAGAGGTTGTCGCCGCTGCGACGTATCGAACGTTCAATATTTGAATGAATGTTACTCGGAGTAAATCAATCCAGAATTATAAAAACAGCCAAGGGGCAAGAGCGTATCATTTACCGGCATTACTTGCATCGCTGAGAGCAGTGGCCTACCGCGCACATGCGAGTATATATGCGTAATAACGCGCACTTGCGCACGTATAGATGTAATATATACATACACCAGCTCGCGTATATAATCGTATCAAACACGCGTGCAATCTTAATATGTTTCACGCGGCGCACAGTGGGTTCCCTCCTGGACTCTACTCCCTCCTCTTCATATCTCGTCGTTGCGCGGCCGCAGCAGTGTATTCCCTTATCTCTTTCTCTCCTCCTCTCTCTCTCTCTCTCTCCCTCTCTCCATAACGGAGATGCGAATCGCGAAATTAGCTCAGCCCGTCGCGCGAGTGTTCTATAGGCACACACGAGCTATACGCGCGGGTCCTCAGGAATGCGGCGTTTTTCGCATTATAAATTTATCAGTCTGCGATATGCGCGAGTGTGTATCCCTACACACATGCACAGTGCACACACCCCTGTATATGTATGTGGTAAATCGTAAAAAGGAAGAACAAGAGGCGAGTGTATGTATAGGTATATATACACAGCTCGGCGCGTTGATCGAAAGATGAAGGTATAGGGATACGCTCACCTCTGACCTGCCTCGGCGTTTTCGATATGGCTCGCGCAGATATTTATTGGAGATAATTACAAGAGCGCTCGTAAAGTTGCCGCGCGCGCAGCGGCGCTGATATCTTACACGCTTTTTGCGCGTGCGGTATCATACGCCGCGAGGACTAGTAGTGATCGTCGTCGAGAGGAGGATGACGAAAGGCGGAGAGAGCTGGAAAAAAGGAGGAAGACGACTGTATATAGCAGGGGGCGCCGATTTATTTATGCTAAAGGAGAGATGCCGCCGATGTTGTCGAGCGAGCGAGCTTGATAGCGGTGTATAACGTAGCGGCGGGGCCTTTTTATCCGCCGAGTTTTACGATTCAGCGCTGAATTATTGTAATTAAGCCTGCTTAGGAGCGCTTGCGTTTTCAATTACATAGCCACTGATTATTCGCTCAATTGTGCTGCATCGATTTTTGCATTTAGGATCGAAAAATCCAACCCCCCAATGGAAGACAAACAACACCGCGCGTAACAAAGAAAGGTCGCGCGCTGATGCAAAAGGACGATGCGCACATAAGAAAAGCAATAAGTGAAAAGTTAGTTGGCCGCGGTAAATCGATTAGGCAGAGAGGAAAGAAAGTACAAGAAAAGAGATGAAGAAAGATCGGACGACCCCGTAGCGCGCGTGAGCCACTGGCTGCTGCTGTGTATATAGTATATACAGAGAAGCAGCTGCGGAATGAAAATCGATCAGCCGACTGAGATGATGCATCGATATCAAAAGCTGAGAGATGCGCGTAGAGAGTGGTTTCGCGCTCGGACCTTTTTCAATTCGAGCGCGCTGCTCACGATGAGCTTCTCTCCTCGTATACTTCGCTTCTCACACCGGGATACCCGAGACCGACTCTTTGTGTGCTGCTGTGTCTTTCTCTCTTGTGTAGAATGAGAGAGGGTTAAGAGACAACGCTATGGGTTCGAGCGCGCCGTGAGCGATTCGCTCGGGGATCTTTGCGCACGCTCGGTAGTCGGCACTTTTCGCCTCTCGATTTTTCTCATTAGCGGAGCTGTTATTGTTCGAAATTTTTTTGGTTTTATATTTACATACAAGAAAAAAATTCGCTCGCGTATAAAATACGACCTGCAATACATTCTCTATTTTTTTTGTTATCGTATCCCTTTTTATATTTATAGAATAGAACGCCAGACTTTGTTAACATATAGCTTGAACCCTTTTCGACAAAAACATTTTTTTAATAACTTTTTTCCATTTAGTTTACACGGTTGGCTGCAACAATACATGCTTCTGCATTGAAAACGCACAGGGCAACGCACTTTTAGATAAATACAAAGTAATGCGGTTGTATGCAACGGATATATTTTTAAGGAAGCCGACATATATGTCTGATAATAATTGAAAGGGGGCACAATACAACCGAGAAGTAACAACAAACGTCAAAACCTGACGCAGAAGCTCGTGGAATCGCGGTATATCCAATATCCATGCGGCACACAGCTATCACTCTCCGGCAATTTCGCTCTACCACTTACTCGTCCGGGAGTATTTTTTTCGTCGTTGGTCTATCTATCGCCTCGCGCGAATTGCGTCGGTTGCAACCACTAGGCAAAAACGCTCCCTATTCTATTACCCACTCCCAACACTTCCGCGTATCAACGCCTCACGTCTACGCGACCATTGGAAGAAAGCTTTTCTTTTTTCTTCCTTGGATTTTATTTTTTTCAAGCTGCCTTGTTATATGTCGCTTTTAATGCGCACCTTTTACGGGAGCTCGACGACATTTTTGCGCGAATCACATGAAAGCGAGCAGCAGATGATACGGAACTTTTATATACCAAAGTATAGTAGCCCACCTGATTTAATATCGCACAAGCCACAGTGATTACAGACCCGAAATTTAAAAATCTCCGAAAACACGAAGCTCCGCAACGAGAAGGACACTCGAAGCCACTAAAAGTATAAATTGTTTCTTCAATGCGCTTTTAATTCGGCGCGATCCGAGCGCAGCTCTCTTTCGTGACCAAGAGCATTCGGGGCCAGGTAATTTCATTCCTCGGCGGGCGTCGTAAAAGTTTATCGCGCGTCGATCGCCGTTGCAGCTTTCTCACGTGCGCGGCAGCCCAAGAGGGACACATCGCGTATTCCCCGGCGGGTGACAGAAATGATCCGAGCCGATTTCTGGAAAGCAATTTCCGCCGCACTGCCGCGCTGCAATTAGGCGCAGCGGAGCAATTAAGCTTGCGAACGACTTTGGGATTTCGCGCGACGATGCGACGACGCGAGCACGCGATTTTACATGCGCGCAGGAATGAGACACATTTTGGTGAGCTGTATGATGTTCCGTTGATTGAGACGCGTTATAGAGAGTGGGAGCGATGTGTTTCGGAATCGTGCTTCTTTTTCTTCTTCATTTCGAATGGATTGGGGTTGACAGAGAGACGCTAGTATTTATATTATGCTCATGCTAATTATATCCGAGATAGTTTTGCATTTTAAATTCGTGGGTATCTGATAATTAGATGTCGAAAGATCTACTTTCAACGTTAATGACGATGCGCACGAGATTCTCGACGCGTTTGTGTGCATTTTACATGAAGATTATTACAAAATATGCAATTAAACTTATTCCATACATCTCGCTCTGAGTATAATATAGCCTCTACTTATTATCTTATCCCCCGAATAATTTTCATATTTTTCTCTGATACACTCCCGCTCATAAGAGAGATCAGCCGGTGGTTAGAAGGAACAAGAGTCGACGTTATCGCGCGGCCAAACAGATGTATCATAATTTGATATTGTGCGCGCGCGCGCGCAAAATATAATTATTTAACAAACTCGCGCTTGCGCATTCGCGAGATTCTATCTAAATTTTAATTAAATCTCCGTATCATCGTTATTATACACGCTTTAGGAGATTATACACGGCCGAGTGTGTGCACATCTATCAGGTGGTACGCGATGCGCGACGTTGAGCCACCGCTATGTAAATTATCGAATTACCTCGGCTGCGGCCGTTCCGACTTCCTCGCTTCTTCATCTTCGTGATACGCAAGGGGCTCCGCCCCTGTATGCAATATGTATATTATGCATGTATGAAACCTGCTGGACAGCATAGAGTGAAAATCTCAACTAATTTGAACCATACCATTCCGCGCTAATCCTCGCCGACACAATTTGCGCCGTCGAATATCATGTTTACGGTGCTGAATTCGTTTAATGAGTTGCGTAATTTATAGAAGCTTATAATAATAAACTGATGAGTACATTTTGTGTCAAAACTTTGCGCTATACGCGGACGCTAACGTCGAGTAATTCGACGGAATAAATGAATAATCGACTTCGAAGAAAGAAAATTTCAGAATTTCTACCGCACCGCAGCCGTTAAAAGAGAAAAGTCATAGCGATGCATATGCTTTTATCACACACTAATCCATAAAAGTCCTTGCGCAGAGCCAGCGGAAAGAAAACAATTTCGTCGGCCAACGTGCATAGCGCAAAAATAATCTGCCAGCAATCAGCCTTCTCCGAGGAAAAAAGAAGAGGCACAGACATTTACAGAAGAAGAAGAAGAAGAAAAAAGAATACTACAGTAGATAACCATAAGAAAATTACCTATTTCCTCGCAGTAGACCAACCTCGTTGACTCGGCCGCTCATAACGTCCGCTATTCCGCACCAGAGGGCCGCGACGCATAAAGCATGCTTGGCAATATTAGAAAGAGCTCGTCGATTTCCGAGCCACTGCTGCCTTTCTCAATTAAATTAACATTTAAGAAAAGCGCGCTCGCAACGTCGTCCGCCCATCAACAATGCAACGGCTGCTCGAGGCAAGTCAGCGTGACAACGCGCTGCTGCCCGCTTTTCCACTCGTGTTTTTTCCGCGAGTATATAGTGCGGTGTATATATAATAACAATGCACGCGCGCGCGCGCGCGGCTGCAGTTAAGTTCACGCTGCGCTGAACGAGAAAACGCGAGCTGCGCGCGGCTCTATTATATATATAAGGTACATGGTATATCTAACAGCACTTGACGCACGCACGACGAGAACCGATCTGCGGGCCGAAACCGACGCGACCTCCTTCCTTCCTTCCTTCGTTAATATCGCGTATATGTGTGTGTGTGTGTGCGTGCACCGATGAGTTTCGAGAGAGCGGCCTCTTTATTATTATTCCTCTCTTGGAGGAGTCGTCGTTCCCATGGCGCTGGCTTTTTTCCTCGTCTTCGAGAGCTATTTAACGGGTGCCGCCGCCATCGTCATGGAGAACGCGATTTAAAGGGGTAAGCCGGAGGACAAAAGGTCCACCACGCCCCCCGAGTTATTCCACTAGCCCGAGGTGGGGAGGGAGAGAGAGAGAGAGAGAATGGCAAGGAGACGCGACACAAAGGATAATGTGCGCGACGGCTATGTATACCGCTGCGCATGTGTGTATGCGCCAGAGGGACGGGGGTTGCTATTACCTATGTGGGGTGACGACTGCTTTGCGTGCGTGATATGGCTGCGCGTTCGGGGAAACATTGAGGCAGTTAGTGCGAGCGTGTGAGATAAGATGGTGAAAACTGGTTGTTTGTTTCTTAACTTTTTCGATGATTACATCGATGTCCGTAAAATAGTCATTATGCCTCTTTGTAAAATCGCGGAATCACGCCGTCCGAATGCGTCATTATTTTCGGCCGCCCTTCGCATTCATTCCGGTATCCATATTATACGTATACATCAAGCATAGTCCGTCATACACACAGCGACCAGTGTGCCAAAATCGTCTCTTTTTCTTTCCCCTCCTCTCCTTCTCGTAATATGCCCTTCTCCCTCTCTTTCGTCGATTCTAACGAGAAAATATCTAGTGGCGAGTGTATACCACGGACAGGGGTTTATATGGCAATGGCCCCTTTCGATTTGAATCCACAGCCGCACGAAATAATTTCGGTAATCCTTCCTGCGCTGGATTAATAGCCCCCTCGCAATACCATGGTCGCCAGTGTGCGTCGGTGAAATTCGTCAGCGGGCAAATATGTAAAAGTGTGTGTTCGCTCTTTAAGTTCCACATATTAAAAAGTTAGACAGCTATGCTCTCAAGGCATTTTATCGATTTCAATTCTCTTTCTTTCTCTGACAAAAAAACCTTACGGAAAATTGCTTCGATGTTTTAAAAAGTTGAAGCTACTATAAATAATAAATCGTGTGCAAAGTAACACTTTAAAAATCCTCACATCACGTTATAAACGGCAAAAGAGCGATTGTACACGAGATTCGATCGGCTCTTAACGAATCGCTCTCCATTTATCCATCCTTCCTTGCTTCCTCTATCTCTCTCACTTTCGAACTGCGCCACAACGAGAGCGCCGTTCGTTCGCTGCAGCAGCCCCGAGGCGACGTTCCGTACCTACTGTAGAACACGTGCTGCTACTACCCTCTCTCTCTCTCTCTCTCTCTCTCTCTGCATCAATTCTGTCAATTGTCAATTCGAGCAAGGGGAGCCGGGGATATAAAGCGCGCGCCGTTTGAAGTGTGTAATCCCATTTCCGAGGCCCGCCGCCGCCGCGGGCCAAAGAGCCCAGAGCCACTTTTACCGAATTGGATGACGCGAATTTCACTTTCTCGTCTGCATCTGCGGGAACGAGGCTCGAACTTTTGCACGACGTGTAGTTTTCGCTGCGGTCGTGTTTTAAGGAATTTTAATTCCATTGGAGTCTAACGTACAGAAAGCGCCGATGACTACTTTGTGTAAAATTTATTCAGTGGGTCTTCAAAGGAGACTTTATAATATTGACATACTAATCGCTTCGGAATATAATAAGATGCGTTGCGTGACTACGTCTCAAAGTCATTGTCGCGTCTTCTCTATAGCGAACGACGACGCTGTATCGACGTTCAAAATTGTGTCTGAAATTTGCGCGGGCCCTTATATATACGAAAATTGTTGTTATGTACACTGCGCTGTGTGGCGAAGCTCGATAAAAATCGCGACGACCACCACTTTGCCATAATTATCGGTTGTTACGACGTGACATCCTGCGCGGCGAAATTCCGAGTAAAGTCACGAAACTTTGTAAGGCAAGCTGTGAATTTTGGCGCGACAGATGGTACCCGATACCGCTAATTATGCTTTTATTTTTGGGACTGAGTTTGTATCATTATTGTCGTGATTGTTGCGGATGAATAACTGATGCTCAAACTGATCGTTGGGTGGGCATAATTTAAACGCAGGAAATTATTTCATGTATACACATCAAGCTAAACCGTTCGGTCCACCCAAATTAAGTTACGTTTATAATGTATAATCAAGTTTAAAATTTACTCCAACATTTTTTTCAACTTTAATCTACAACCAAAGTAAGATATACCATTTTTCTCGGAAACCACAAAATCCAGCGACAAAAAAAAACTCGGAGAGCCACTCGATAAAGCCCAACCGAGTTTGCGGCCGAGTCTCGACGTGGGGCAAATGCGATTTGCCAGGCAATTTGCGGCGCGACAAAATTTAAATCGCAAAGCACATTTGACGTGAATTCGTGTTCACCCGCGCTCTCGCTCAGCATATACGAGGGGAGAGGGACATGTCCTTTTGCGCTGTGCGGCGATCCAAAGTGGATTCCGAGTAATACGCGCTCGAACGAGAGGGTGAATCGCAAATTCAGAGGAGAGCACATACGCTCTGCACACTATGTATATATGTCGGCATCAGGTAATTTCATTTTTAACGTCCGACTGGAGATCGAGGAGAGCTGCACTTGACGCGGGAGACACTCCCCTACCACGTTATATAGAGTATTGCGTCGGCGTCGGCGGCGGCGCAGAGGAACTGTCACGTAGCTTGAGTGACAACAGTAAGCGGATTTCGATGATTAGTTTTAAATTGAATTTTTCACGGACGATTCCTTCTCTTTTCTTTATCGACGGAATTCCGAACGCTGAGCTTTTTTCATTCTTGTCCGTCTGCGGCCGATGCATCGATGTGGTCTGCTATACACAAGATAACGCATATGTATATCATAAATTCCGTTATATCAATGCCCGCGTTCGCAAGGCCACTTGCGTGAATCAGTCTGTTCGAGAATTAGATAATGCGGAGAAACCACTCACTTTTAGAGATTTTTAAATCCTGCAAAGTATATTTACACGCAATTTGCTTTACAGCCACTCTAAAATTCGAAAACGGCATCAGCAGTCTTATCAGCGGCGGCTTCGCAACGCAGACCGAACGAACAGAAGAAAAAATCTAGAAAGTATATACCGCAGGCATCGATAAAGGCCGTACGCAACAGCATCAACAACACTGCGTGCTTAGCCGTAAGAATCCAAAAGGTACCACAGATAGCGCACACGTTATACAAACACAGCTCGGAGGACACGCAGTTCCCGGTAAGGTTTTTAATAAGCTTCCATCCTCGAGCGGACCCGAGAAATATGCTCGGCAGACAAGGCCGCCGGGTATATAGATGGCGAAGCGGCGGCGACGGTTGCGTCTGTCTGCCATTGTCCCCGGCGGTCAGCTCGTCCGATCACACACAGGTATATACCCCCGCGCACGTATATAGCCTGACACTTGTCACCTGGTTTTATCGGTTGTTAAAGCCCTGAACGCACGGAGGGCCTAAGTCTTAAAACCTTAATTGCATTATTTATCGTCGGGACGGCGCGTCGTCGAGGTCCTCTCTCTCTCTCTCGCTCTCTCGAAATCCTTTAAGCCGCTTGGGAAATTGCGTAAATCGTTTACGAGGGCAGTGGAACGATTTTTTGCGCGCGCGCGCACTACGACCGCTATGCTCTTACTCCTTTTTTTTTCACCCGCGCGCTCTCTCGAGTCTCTCGTACCGATTAATCCGCTGAGAAAGGTTTCGTAATTATCATCGTAAAAGCGGAGATGATTTATACGGGGGGAGATTTGTGTGTGTGCCCGCGAAGGTAAATATAGACCAAAGGTTTTCCCAAAAACAGATTTCTGCGAGATCTGGAGGCAATATTGGCAGGGCATGTCTGCTCTGGAAACACGTGGTTATTCAAAATAAACTTTTTTTCTGTGCTGTGCATGTGCAAGATAGGCTCGACTGATAATTGTGCGAGGGTTCAACGTTATCTCGATACTTTTCGAAAATTTCGTCAATTCGTTACGTCGATAAGGAAAATTCATTGGATCCTTTTATCTAAACAATGCTTTTCGTTAAACGTGGTAACAAAACATACATGTGAAATGTGCTCTTGTTCATTTATAAGATTTAATAATTTAGTACGTCACCAATTAAATCATAAAGAAAAAAAGTATGTATGTCATATTTGTGGAAAAAACTATTATAGATCTGATATTTTAAAAAAACATACAAAAACATGTAAATAAATCTTAATATAATCTTCTAATTATATGTTGAATATATTAAAAACAATGTTTATTGATTATAGATATTATTTTCAGAACAAATAAATAGTTTCATTAACACATTGACACATTTCATTATGCCGAAAAGAAAAAGTGACGTACCAATGGAAATTTCAAAAAAGGAAAAAAAAATTAAATTATCAACCACAGATTACTTAAAAACGAAAATTAAAATTGGAGACAAATCGAGGTAAATGTATATTTATTCTATTTCCCAAACTGCTTTAGTTTATGTTTTATGATAAAAACAAAGAAAATGAAACTTGGTGGGTTCCATCAACTAAGTAAAAGCTGAGATACAGGCGTATACATTCGAACACACACACACATACATCCGTAGGAACATTTCCCAAAAACACCATTTTTCGACTTAGAATGCATCAACACACATAGCGTCGCACGCTCAATAAAAATAAAATAAAATAAATCATATATTTTATGTAAAATGAATATGTATTTTTTCAGCACTATTATTGGTTATATAGAGGAAATATTCAGCCAAGAAACGTATACGTATAAAGATAAAAATACAACATTTGACATTTTAAAATTTCTGTGAAGAATAATGATGGAGTAAAAATTCAGTGCAATATCTACAACGAAAATATAGAAACTTTCTCTCCTCAATTAAAAATCAATGATGTAAGTATAATACATATCTATAATTTAAAGTTAAATTTTACAGTTAAAAATATAAATAATTTTTTCAGAAAATTGTATTAGAATCAAAAACCATAACAGCAGCTAAATCTTTCACACATGGAAATACAAATTTTGAATGCAATTTACAACACTATTCCACAATTACAAGTTTAGGTGAATTTCAAGACATAAATATCATACCAGACAAAATTTCTTTTGAAGATATACCAAGAAAACAACAAGGATTAATAAGTACAATCATTATTTGAATTAATTTTTAAATATACTTTGAATCGTATAACATAATTACATTTATGTCTTCTTTTAGAGATAACAGGATTTTTGCGTAATTCTTTTAACCAAAAGAACGCAAATAAAATTTATGAATTGTTTGGTGCTATAGCTGACGGTCGTTTTTTAAATTAGATGTACAAATTATAAAAGATGAGAAATACATGGTTATTGAAAGAGGAAGTCAAATCGAATTAATTGGAGATTTGCAACAAAAAGGTATTAATAACAAATATATAAGTTAATATAAAAATGATTTTCTTATTATGTTACGTTTCAGGTCACAGTTATATTCTAAAAATAAGATCTTTTGATAATGTAAAATTATTAAATGGAAAAATGGAATTAGAAGATTTGATTAATGGTTCTGAAATTTTTCTACCAAAAGTAAAATTTATAAATTATCTACTGGAAAATATTTTGATTCTTAAAGACTTAAACTAACTATTTATATTATATATCTTATTTTCAGAATAACCCAGATACTGGATCGGACGCCAAAACAGAAGACGATTAAACATTTTTATGATTGTTATTTTTATACTGAATTTTTTTATATATTGAATTTTTTTATATACACTGAATTTACAAATAAATTTTTTAAAGTACATTCGTAAATTTAAATTTGGGGGTTGGCGAGCGGAGCGAGCAGGGGGGTACCCCCCCTAGTATATATATATATGCGTTTTGAAATAAAACGCGCGACAAACTGAGAAATGCAGCAGTAAAGTTTCCAAAGCAACGTCTACACAGCCACTGCTAAATAATTATTTAAAATTGTAAGTAGCTCGAGTGAAGAGAAAAGAACGTATATAGAGACTCATTGTAGATCGGCGAGAACCGACCGTAATTAAGACCTTTTCTCGACCGCAAGGTCCAGACTGTAATTAGGACAATGATGCTCGCGTTCACAGCTCCTGCGCTATACCTATATATATCTACACACTTTGCTTCTATACGGTATAAAAGTAAGCCACGCGTCGCGCCCGACGATCTGCGAGATTTTTCGCGGGACCGCATCGCAGCTTTCACGATGTAATAAATTCAGATGAAAAATATTAGTTGGAAAAGCTGTTATTATTCCGTATACGTATCAATGCATGAAATATTCCTTTGAGCAGAGCAGTACACGGTGAAATCCGCCAGTATTCCGCGTACGGCATTGTCATCGCGATCGCGATTACGAGAGAGTTGCAGAGCCGCAACAATATAGCTCGGCGCGTTCGTTCGTTCGTTCACGCGGCAGAGTTCTTCCTTCCGCTAATCGGTCGTGACGAAGAAGTCGTAAAAAATAAGATCGCTTTACGAGTACCCGGAGATACGAGAGAGAGTGGCCCGACGACTTCGTGGAAGGGTTATTCCCCTTGTCACGGAAGGTGCCGAGTTCATAAAAAAAATATGCATCACGCGAGCTGATTCCTCTTTTCCCTATATCTATACTCCTCGCCTTGTTACAGGTGCTCGCACGTTATATGTATACCACGTGGCACATACACCAAGTCGATCGTAAAACGCGACCCGAATCTGTCCCACTGCGCGCCTGAGTTCGAGTAGACGTGTAGCTGCGTGCTATGAGCTATACAGTATATAACGTTGCAAAGAACGAGAGACGGAATAAACGAGCGGCCATATGATGTGGAGGTAGAGATACGACGTTTTCGCTGTCTACCGCGGAACGAGAGCGCTTTTCTCGACGAGCCGCAGTTTCTTTCCCTATTGTACGCGCGCGGACTATATACGATATTTGCATATCGAGTATAACTCACGACTCTGGATGAAATTATGCATTGTTTTTTCGTAAGGAAAAATATTCCATTACGAAAGATTAATAAAAGACACTTTTATAGTCCCGACGGATTTCGGAATTCCCAAATTGCTTTGATAGTAAAAAAAAACAGAAGTGTTTTTGCGCGTAAGTTGATTGCCGGACATCTAGCTGCGTGGAGAGCGAGAGAGGACAGTACAACAAAAAAATCTGTTCCAAGAAGTCATTCGCAGCTGTCAAATTATAGAAAATAAAGGCCCGAGAGAGTGAAAGTAAAAATTCGACGTCGCAGCTATAACGTCAACGCGCGCGCGTGCGCTCGCAATTACATACTGCTCGCGCGAAAATTGGGCCCCATCTTCCAAATATCGGCCGCGTGGCAAAAAATTGCCTAATACGAAAAAGAGAGCCTCGTCAGCTGCTGTCTTCTTTTGCACGCGCTAGGATGCGAACAACCGTCTTCTGCCGCGCGGGAATTACGTTAAATAAGTAACGGCGTAATTTGTTACAGACCGACTTTGCAAATTAAGCAATTTGAGTGTATAACAAGCGTGCGGAGGGTAATTTGATTGATTCTAATTTCGAAACGTCGATGGTTTTTATCGTTAAATTTGAATTAGGAATAACCAGATTTTCTTTTATGTCGTATCGATTGATGGATAAATGCGAATCATGTCAATTATACACGGGACATATATATTCGAATTTATAGAGATTGCTGTAAGAGGCAATTTTTGCTTGTTTGTCGACTTTTTCATATTTTTGAGATACGACACTTTTAGCCGACGACGGCTCGATTGATGAATTTGAAGAATATTCCAGCAGATATAATGGATGTAATAATCAAATTAACTATAAACGACATGTTTGAGTGACAAGGTCGCCGACACGCTGACCCCTGTCATTGCGCTAACAGTATAGATAAATTTGCATGCCGGTCAGCTTGATATAGAGTTAATCGCACAAGATGGATTGGACGCGAAAAAAATATATATATACCTATAACGTCTAATGCATATGCATATTATATCACGTTTTGTCGCCAAACAAGACACCGATAAGACCAACTTAGTTGGCTTATCTCGAATTTTTATGGACGTAAACAAGTTTTTTGACGACAGATGACTTTGCAACGACTTAGATTAGCTAATTTTTACACTCCGAGCCGATGCAATTAGCAAGAGTAATAGCTATTTAATTGCAGCTGCGATAGGAGAGCGTTTATCTATCATGTGTCTCAGCTTTGTGTCGTTGCTAATAGGTATACTTGATTTATTTGAGCCTTTGTTTCGTCGAGTAACATGAAAATGTTACAATAAACCAGCGAATAATTCTAAATAAAGTATTAGCATCGGTAAAATCCACAAATTAAACAGCAAAAAAAAACTCTTAAGAGTCTGAAGATGCAGGAAACAAGTAGTCTCTCAGTAGCTGTAGCAAGATCCTTTCCCTCCCTCCTGAAAAGCAAAAGAAAAGCAAAAAAGAAATCGGCGTAGAAATCCCGTAAAAGAATCTCTCTTTCCTCTCTGTAATATACATCCCGATGACGACGCAGCCCGGCAGCTCTCGGAGGTATAGCTATAATAGCCTATATCGGCCAACCCAGCCCGAGAAACTTTCCTCTCAAGAGAGCTACACGAAGAAAAAGCGGTCCTTGTCATCTCGAGTTTTTGCCGCCATAAACCGGAAGATGCTGCGCGTACATGTGCGCAACACACCGGCCTCAGGTGTGCGCACGGGCTCCAAGAGGAAAAGCCGATGCGGCGAGGCTAGCCTCACGTTTTACGGCTTTTCCAGAATTTTAACGACACCACTAAATGTCCAGACTTGAAGCCGATAATGGACTGTTTAGTAGCCGCCGCTGCTCTTCGCCGACGAGTATTTTCAATCATGTTCTCGAAAGCTTCGCTCCTCGCATTATACGAGTGTATATGAGCGACCTTTCATATATACGGCGGTGACGCTGCATGATATGACCGCGACGCCGACTAGCTTGCGGATTTTCACAAAAGCCTGTGTCGAATGATTTAGAGGGTTGTTGTATACGAATCTCAGCTACAGTCATGGAGGATAAAACAGCAGAATCATAATTGCAGGCAGTTATAGCATGGTCCTAGCAGTAGGCGAGGCAGTTTTGGCATAGACAGCACGCCGCTATATGTATGCACCAAGCGCACCTAATATTAATTAGAGAAATATGATAGTATCTGTGCGCCACCTATCGTCACTATAGAAACTAATAGAGAGCCACAAAGTTCTAGTTGGAAGGGAAGACCAGTCCAATACTGTTTTGGTCTACCAATTTAATCCTATAGTAAATACTAACTTATGTTATGAAATTATGCAGCGCACCATAATGACAAAAGTTAAGTTTATTAAATATACTTTACAATCCAAAATTACGATTCCACCACACGCACTCAAACGCCTGTTCTAATTACGTCAACACTGCGAAAAGTAACACCTCATGCAAATTCTCTCTCGCTCGACAGCAGCGCGTATACCATCCCCATCCCGTGACGCACTTGTGTTAGCACGAAGAAGAAGAAGACGAAGACAGGCATGGCGCTCCGTTACACTTGGTTTGCGCGACGTCACGGCTCGCGCTCCGATGGCACTGCTCTCTTTGCGGTCTGGCGCCTCTCGCGCGTCCGGTTGACAGTTGACACCCACTTTGACACACAGCGCTCTATAGTATACATAGCGCCCGGCGCATTGTGCGGAGCCGCGTGAGCGTGGCGGCGCCTGGCATTGTTGGAGCTCGTCCCTCGCGCGTGCACTCTCTCTCTCTCTCTCTCCTCTCTCTCTCTCTCTCCCGTTCGTTCCTTTAACGTCTTTCTTCCGCGCGTGTAACGCGTGAATGGGGCTTCCTTTTTGCAGCCGTACCTTTCAATTACCTCGTTTGTGCTTTTTCAAAATGTTTCAATCGCGCTCGCGCGAATTCCGAGCTTTGTCAGCTGCTCGCTCCGTCGCGATGTAATCGGGAGCGAAAAAACCCACAACACGCCGGCTTGTAAATCAAGCCGTAAATAATGAAAGGAAATCCAATTCGACCCTCCGCGGGCACGTACATGCGTCACGGGTGCGCATGTAACGTCACTTCCGAGCACCCACGTACCCGTCTCCAGTCAACTTACAAAAAAGCGGCGCGCTCGAAATTTTGACATTTTTGGACGTGCGCCCCCGCACCTATTCCGCATTTTTGCAGCGAATTTTCCGACGGCCCAAGCACACACACACGCACACACACACACACACACACACACACACACACACACACACACACAACGCCACTATGGCGATTGAATAATTTAGTGACAAGCGACCTCGCGTGTCTCCTGTATGCGTGTGTCGGCGCACATATGTGTACAATACGTCATACAGAGTGTGCAGCAAGAGTATGAACAGCGAGACGGGCTAAAAGAGAAGAGAAAAGAGAGAGAGAGAGAGGGAGACGTGACACATCCCGAGTGTTTTTCGGAATGGGAGAGTTTGCGAGCTTTTATTCGCGATTGCGATAGGAGTCGCCTGGGATGTAATGGTTGGCTTTAAAAAAAATGGTAGCAGGAATTCCAACAATGCATTAGACACCCGTCAATTAAGACGCGCGGCAAACATCGTCATCATCGTCGTCATCAGCCCCCTAATTACGATCGATCAGAAAAGTGTTATCATTCTCCTGGCTATTCATTCGAGACATTCTTCGAGCTTACATAAAAAGCATCAGCAGCATCAGTAGCAGGTATAATCGTCGGTAAAAATCGAGCGGCGCTCTAGCGCAGCCAAAAGAATCTCCGCAAGATAACCGATCGCGTCGACTACCGGACAGTAGTCCCCGCAGTAGCGCCGCGCACTTCACATTTGAAAACGCATTAACGCGGCGTTATATCAACGCTGCCATCGTACATACAGCGGCGCATTAGCATAGCATACGCCCATCGCATTTGAATCGAAAGAGCTGCTCGCGAGCGCGCGAGAAGAGATAGATAGGCGGCAAAATAGCGTCGGTGGCGGTCCCTCGGTACTATAGGTATATATACACATGCATACTTACACACACACACACTCACACAGCAGAGTGAGAGAGCTGCGAAGGAAGGCAGCGGTGGCAGAGCGTCGTCCCTTTGTCATGGTAATATCGAAGAGGCAGGACGCGCCCGGCACGTCATCCATCCCAGGACGGAGTCGACGTCGACGTCTCGCCACCGCCGCTGCCGCCATCGTGTATATACATTTCCGAGGCATGAATAACATGACGCTGCAGCTCGCGTGCCAGGACATATAACGCGGCCGCGACGAGCAGCAGCTCCGTCGATGCTCGCGCGGCCGCGAACGACGAGGGATGAGAGAGATGCGCGCTGGCTACCGTTACGCTTTATGTATAAGTATATACCTATATGCTGTACCGGAGAGTAACTTGTGTCCCCTTTTCGGGGAGAGGGAGAAGCAGCCGAGTCAGGGCTGTATGAATATTCTGTTTGCTTTTCGTACGGGGAGACTGTGCGCTGTTATGCTGACCTCAGCCTCTCTTGTCTATTTGATCGCGAAGATATACATTGTTATGCGAGAGTCTATATAGCTGCAGCGGAGGCCAAGGCGAGCGCGGTTTTCACCGAGGCGCGACGCTCTTGCGACTGATGAAGAAAAATACATCCTATATACGTATATATACCGACAGGGCTTCAAGGGCTCGATGAGCAGAATCTTCTGTAGGACGTGGATTGATATGGAGATTTTTCCGGACGCTGTGCTTGACGCTTTTGTGTGCCGCGCGCGCTTGAATTTATTTTCGGATAAGTGATCGATGGTCCCGCCGACTTGATAATAGACTCTGGAATGAATTATATACTGGGCTTCACCGGATTTCGATTCTGTTCGAGGAATGTTGAATTTTCAGCAAGCGACTGTGTATATAGAATCTAAAATCGTACCAACGATTTTTTTCGCTATATCGTCTTGGCGAACTTTCACCTTCCTATATAATTATGCAATAAAGACCGAGAGGAGACACACGCTGCCGCGAGGAATATCGCGCTTCTATGCGATGACGATGGAATCTTCGTGATAAAATTGCTGTCCCCTTTCGGCGCGACTCGTCCTTGAAAATAAATGAAGCGACTGCAAGTATATACGAGCGCTGAATAGTCAATCATAATATTCTTACTCGATAAGGGAATAAGTTTACGTAATATACTATATCCATGGAGGCTTTACAAGTATTACCAAGCCACTGATAATAATTCCCATAATTTCAAGATTAAACGAGACGAAAGTTCGCAGCTGGAAAATTTCAAAAACGAAAGCTGCAACTCGAACAAACGAAAAATATCCCCTTCATCTCGCTTTCATCGTCGATGGAATAATGACGCCGTAAGTGTACTATATGCATACGACAAAATCGTGACCGTACACGTACATAATACACACACACACATACGATCTCGGCGATCGCAATTAATGGCGGCCCCGATTTATCGTGGGATAAATGTCTCCAGCGCGATATGTCTCATTAGCATAAAACAGGACGCGTGCGCCACGGGTGAGAGAGCCTGCTCTCTCTCTCTCGATTCTCTCTCCATAGGTATATATATATACGGCACCGGGTACACCTATATATGAATGTGTACGTTATATGTGGGTGCCGTAGCAGGTATTCGCGATCGTCCTCCTCGGCTTCTTGCGATATTAAACGGCGATTATTCCGAAACGCGCGCGCTCGCGGCGGCAGGATGTGTTATATATATATACGAGGATGTGTGCCGCGCGCGTCGTTGTATAGGGAGAAAGAGAGCTTTGATACTGTACTTTGTGAATTTGTAAGTAATTTTTCCTTTTGAATCAAGAAAATCATACACAAAAGTATAGCAGAGTACATCCATTAGCTTCTCGTTGGAGCATGAGCGGCACAAGCAAGCATAACAGTTTTGGCACAAGTAACACACCTCTATATCTACTTTTGGTGCGCATATTAAGATAAGGGAAAAAAGAATAGTGCCTGTGCGCCACCTATGGCTGCTATCCAGAAACTACCAGAAAGTTAAGGTGGTACGCGGGACGCGAGAGGCCAGTTTAAAAATGTTTTGTCCTACGGCTGTAAGATACTATTGTGTACTACTATAATGTAGGAATGATTTCGCATGCTCACACACAATGAGGCTATAGTGGGTCTTTTTTCTCCGTATACATTTCAACACCTCGGAATCAACTGCGCGATAAATCATCATGCATATAGAAATAATTTAAACGCTAATAATTCAATCATCTCTCCCCCGCGCTACTCCCATTATACGATACATCAATTACAAACTTTCGAGTGTACAGCAATCGCATATTAAAAGCATTACCCCTCCCCGCGTCCATAAAGAAAGTCACCTTCGCGTTTTTCGCGCAAATAATCCGCTCCTATGGAAATCAGACGCGGCTCGCTCTCTGCAGCCGTGAGAAACTTCCGCGCTATATAGCTCTGCACGCATTTCCCACAAAGTAGTCTCGCTCTCGGCGATCTCTCTCTCGTATAGAGTCACGCGCGCGAATTCATATACACATACGCTGCGTCCACAGAAAAGCTGCGCGCCGGATATTAATAGCCCGATACGTTGCACCGATAAATCCCCTGATATATCTATCTCATTATCATAAGCTCCGAGAGATGCTGCTGCAGCGCGCGCGCGCGTACAATGATGCGTATATAACAGACGCTCGCGCGTATAGTCTCTCTGACGCGACCCCCGGGCATCGAGAGTGTTCGTGTGTAATTGCGCTCGCGGCGATTTTAATGACAGCTTTCGACCTCGGCTGCAGCCTTCGAAGATCATCGATCCTGTACAGTACACCACTGTGTACTCGATCGTCTGGAGATTAGAGAGAGATTAGCGGAGGGGGGTGGAGAGAGAATCGAAACGTCGCCGGTTGACGGCAGTCGATCGTAACTCTCGCTCGCCGCTTGGCGATGGCAAATTGATTGTCTGCGAGAAAGAGAGAAGAGAATGCCTGAGTGGAGGAGTATCCGTGCATGAATTTTTCTGCTTATCACATTTTATGGACGTTTTTCTCCTATATATGCATACACGGTGATCTTTGGGCCTTTATGAGCTAATGCTTTTCCGAGAAGGGGTATAATTGATTTTCTCGCGCCGACGAGTTTTTAATACCGTGCTTTTACAGCCGTTAATTTGAGATGTAAAGCTTGTGCTGTCGCAAAGAGGCATTAATTATTTCAGTTTAAACGTCAGCGAGTTATTGTTACGCGGGGATTTTTTCCTCTCTCTCTCTCTCTCTAAAAACATAGTGCATATCGCTTTGTTCGACCGCTCTAAGAAGGACGCCTTCATTTTTTTACAGCGACTCGTATATTAGTCGCTGTACATATAAATTGTTACGGATGGATATATACAAAATCAACGATCAAAGATGAAATACTTGGTTCTTTAGTCTCCTACTGTCGATCGAGATGAAAGAAAAGGTCAGATCCGATCGATCAGCCACGATAAAAAGTAAAAGAAACACTTTCAACTGTACTACCTCCCGAAAAAAAAAATAAACGGAAAAACCGACAAGTCGTTCAATGCAGCACATGCCTGGACACACATACACACACGTGCATACGTACGGCAGCACCAGCAGCAGCGAACACAATGCAAAGAGCCTTATTAAATTTTTACCCGGCGAGCTGTGCAAACAACCTGCGCCGCTCAATAACACACGCGAAAATGTAACTCGCTCTCTGCGGCGTTATACCATACCTGCAGCAGCAGCAGTGCTCCTTTGCACACAAAGCAGCCGTCTCACTCACTCTCTCTTACTCTCTGGAAAATGACGAAACTGCAGAAACAATAAACGTTGCGCGTACGTGTACACTCTCCCGCGAAAACTACCAGCAGCTCGAGTATAGCGGCAGCGACAGAGAGAAATAACGCGCGCAATTTTCCCCCCATAGGCGGTGTCATTACATGCGTCCGCACAAAAGTATACCTATGTGTGTACATTCGAAGTAGTCGCGTTGCAGAGACACACGGCGATGGAAGCTGCGTGTATATGCCATGGTTGCGGCGCATATACGAATTAGAAATGCAAAACCTGCGGCGCTGCAATTTTCCAAAGAGTGAGCGAGCGAGAGAGAGAGAGAGACACGCTCTTTTTCTCCGTCTCTTCTCCCGCGCGCGCTCGAGGCGGCGACTGGAATTATCGCTGGCGCGCGATCGATTTAATTTACATAAAGGACGATTTGGACGGGAATAATGCCTCGTTCGAGGAAGTGATTTTCTAGTGCCCGAGCGTGTGCAGTGCGAGTCACCGTAGCTGCTATAAACTTCCTATATACATGTCTGCCTGTTTGTGTGCGAGGCGCGACGAGCTTCTATCCACCGACGCTACTGAAATTGCGCTCAAATAATGTCTTGGACGATTTCTAGGAATACCTTATAGGTATGTGCTGAGGAAGAGAGAGAGAGAGAGAGAGAGAGAGAGAGAGAGAGAAAAAAAGAAACATGACGTTTCTTTCTGCCTGTCCGCTACTTATCGTTGAGTTTCTGCAAGTTAACTATGTAATGCGTGGGTACGGCTGTGCATTGACAGGATAATATTCCGAATAGCGTGGATTTTGTTGCTGGCTTGTTACTTGAAGCGAGCTCGGAAAACAAGTAGCGATTGCGGTGTGCATGATGATAATTGCGAATTTGAATATACTCTGTATGAATTGAAAAGATGAGAAAGCATATGATTATGATCAGCGTGATTTAAGAAAATAGTATTTTACAGGAAGAACACACACAGACACATACATTTTACGTCAAACTAGCGTACATTTTTAGAAAAAAATAGAGCAAATTAGCAACGATTTGCATTATGCATGCAAAAATCAGCCCGCATTTTAGTAGTCCTGCGCGACACGATTCGCTCGAAGGAGAGGTCGCGAAAGCCGGCGCTGCACGTATGTACGTATCGATCGGGACGAATACATGCCGAAGGCTTTCGAGAAAGTGATGTCCGCGACGGAACCAAGCGCGGAGAATCGGGAAGGTCGCTCGAGGCCTCGCCGCACATGCCTGCATTGTGTATAATAGTTATACGCGAGAACGCAAACATTGGAGGACTACAACGATGCTAATGTGGATTTCAAAATTTCGATCGATATAATTATTAATTAGCGTGTATTTTTATTCATTCTTTAGCTAAATTCAGTCGTGTGTAGATTATCCCGATGCGATTGAAGGGAACGGGCTTATTTATTCCTTTCCCAGTACACAGATGGTTTCACATGATTGATATAATGCACACCGCGACGTACGTCTCTCTCTTTCACTCTCTCGGAAAAACGTCCATTAAAAGCAACCTGCGCACAATACCTAATTACCGACAAAACTATCATTGCGCTGGCAAAAAGCCGACTTAACAATGCAGAATTATCAACAGTACCGCCGCACACAAGCTCGTCGGCGCGTTGTTGCGGCAAAAAGAAGCGAATTATGCAAAAATCGTCGCGCTGTCGTAAGCACCGTATGTATATACACACGCGCGCGCGCTCAGAGAGAGAGAAATCTCATATCTCTCTGCACAAGAGCGCGGCTAATGTCTGATGGCAGCGATCGAGCATAAACAAGCGCTGCGCAAGGTGCACCGCGGCGTGGGTGTGTTTGCCGTGGAATTGACCTTTGGGAGCACCGCCGCGACTGTATCTCTCTCTTAGCTCTCTTATATGAGTATATTGGCAAAGGGACGGTAGCGTTGTTGGAAAGGGAGATCCGAGAGAGATTATGAATTCTGCATATGGCTTTTCTACTGATTGATTATAGACTCGGGTTCGATAGTCACATTGTGCAAGCCTGTATGTATATATACAGACCGTAGAGTTGAGAGAGTATATGGCGAGGATTTAATTATGGTAATCAGCGCTAGCTGGAGCTATGAACGATTCAGCGGCTTATAGATGTGAGGGAATGAAAAAAATTTTACACCGTATAATGGAGTGGTATCGCGTTGATGTGATTTAATCTGTCATTTAGAGGCTTTGCTTTGCTGAACATGGAAATCAATTATGTTTCTGCGCCGGGCTTTGATCGCATCAATTAAGGAATCGAGTAAAATGATTTATAATATCACCTAGCTGCTTTGACCATTTGCGGAGTGTACAATAAGATTATAGAATGAGACTCGCGCTAACGTTATGTATACCGTTCATTAGTAGTAGATTTGCATCCAAGGTGCATAATACAGTGTGAATTTTTCTCCTATATGTAATATTGAGTGCGTAGCTTATATACAGCGTGTGAATAAATTTGTATTCTGCATACGTGACAACTTTGGCAAACAAAAAGCTTATATTTGAATAGAAAGAAAATACGAACGATCCTTTGATCCAGCAATGATTAATAAAGAACGAATTAATGAAACATACTCGCGACGCATACGGTAGATTTCGGTCCGGCGCACAAATCGAATGTCGCAGGACTGCGCGCGTGATAATAATCAAGCCGAGAATCTTGACGCCGTCGCCGCACATGTTTATGCACGACGACGATCGACTGCCGGGAGACAAAAGAGGTGTCCGCTCTCCCTGTATATCTGTATAGCCAACATCGTTAATTACAAGGCTGAGAAAACTCTGCGCGACGACGCCGTCATCCGCTGATTTTTTTCCCGGTAATTTTTTTTCTCTCTCCTTTGATTTCGCGCTCTTGTGTTATTATGCGCGTCCTCCGAGAGGACACGTGCAGCAGCAGTGCAGCGACGGAATGACAAATCGCGCATAAATTAAATTAATGTCGCGCTTAATCGCAAGAGCTACTCGCGATGTCCGGTTTTTTGTTTAATCTCGCGTTGAGATTCTTCTCTGTGCGCGTCGTCGCGCGCACTTTAAAATTACCTATACGACGATTCTCGCCGGCGTCGCATTAAATTCCACGTTCGCTCGCTTGTGCGCGGCGTGTTTATTATATAGAGGCGGCGAGAGCCGGAGGCGCTTTTAATGCCGCGTGTCATCGTTCGCTCGCCGCGCGGCGCTATGGTATGTGTTATGAGAAAAAAAAGGAAGGAGAATGCGATGTGTCCCGCAAAATCTCGAGTACGCGGGATTTTTACAATTGATACTCGCGTGCGGTATGCGTTGGTATTTTTCTTTTTTTTTTTGTGAAACGCGAAAATACACGTGGAGTATTTTAATTGCTGCGTGCGTTCGATGTTCGGATACGTTGCGATTGGTTTTTACATTGATTTCCATGTCAAGCGGTTTCCCAACAATCATTTGAAACTTTTCTTTTTATTATACGCAGAGAATAATTTCACTGTAAAACCGTGTTATTGGAGAATTACGAGCTATTAAGATATTTTTATACCGCGAGCCGTGAAAAATCACCAACAATGGCATGGACACAAATTCCGCACAAAAGCTAATAACCGGCATTGTTCTCTAATTAATGAATTCGGTAAAGGCCACCCGCGCCACGAACCGATCATTAAAATCACATTCGAACGTTATAAATCTCTCCCTCGCACGGACACACATGAAAAAAAAAAAAAAAAAAAAAAAACAGTCCTAATGAACCGAGTGTGTTTTCGCACGACAAAGCCACATATAACACACACTCAACGAAACAGCTCCCACGGAAAACTGACTCCTCTCTCGCCCCAACTATTCAGAAACGATTCTCTTTCTTTCATAATGCGACTATCTGGCCCGAAAAAAGGAAAAAAAGGGAGCAGCTAATGGAGAAGATTCTTGGAGGATCAATAGCACCTTGCGGCGCTCGTCAAATCTCCATTTCCATTCTCGGGACGTGGGAGCGGGGCGTGACGAATGCCCACTTGTCGCTCTCGAGCACAATGCGACGACGACCGCAGAAAGAAATAAGGGTCGTCGCATTGCGACAAAACGACAGCTATGCACGCCAGCCCCAAAAGAAGCTCGGATCCTCGACACAACAATACTGTCCCCTGACGTTATTATTAGCTTTGGGCTGCAGCACGACTCGGGAGAAAGAAAGAGAGACCTATATATACACATACCTGCGCGCGAGCGACTTATAATGCAGGTGACACGGCAGCACCTGTGCTTCGACAGTTTCCACTCGATTGAGTGCGCGCGCGCGCGCGCGAGAGAGAGAGAGAGAGAGAGAGAGAGAGAGAGATTGGAGAAGCTGATTTCAGCGGCAGTTCCCATAGAGCTGACGCGCTTTAGAGGCGTATCGACGTTGATGCGCTTTTTTTCTCGTGGCTGCAGCAGCAGCTTTTTTTCTCGCTCTCGTGAGGTAACTTAATTAGGAAAATGCAGTTTTTACTATAGCAGGCTGTCGTTTGCTTTTTAATTCGTCATTTGCATGGCATTTGCGCTATATGATTTATATTTTTGTACGTCGTTTTTTTCTTCTCTCGCGGCGAGTGTTTTACCAAGTTTTTATTCCAACCATCGAGCGTATTTGCATTTTATGAGCGTGCTGCGTGATTTTTTTTACAACTTAATAGAGTCATGCTTAAACAAATACGATAGTGAAATAGTGCTCGGCTAATCGTCAACAGCCATTAACGACAAAGAGAATTAAAAAAAATGATTTTGCGATTTCGTTGGCGCGTCACAACAAGCACACCGATGTGCGTATTATCCCCAAATACGCTGGAGCGTATAATCAATGTGTACTTTGACGCGCGATTTTCGAGTCATCGGAGACGAATTGAAAGAGCAGCTCTCACGACAGTCGCGCGCAGTGACATTGCGTCGAGGGTCCCCCTCCTAACAGGATTAGCCTGGCTCGACTCCTCGTCCTTTCGAATCGTACTATACTTATAGGGGACTCGGTGAGGAAAATAAAAAAAAAAAAAAAAAAAAGAAGAAAAGCAGCGAGAGAGACCGACGACATTGTCGCAGCATTGTGAGAGGGATAGACAGAGACGGGGTCGAGGGCGCCGGTAGATCAGCGGATTACACGCCGGCACACTTGACTTTGCCTATTACAATAAACGCGNGGAAAAAAAAAAAAAAAAAAAAAAAAGAAGAAAAGCAGCGAGAGAGACCGACGACATTGTCGCAGCATTGTGAGAGGGATAGACAGAGACGGGGTCGAGGGCGCCGGTAGATCAGCGGATTACACGCCGGCACACTTGACTTTGCCTATTACAATAAACGCGAGTCCGCTCGTAAAACTTGTCTCGCGCTCGCGTTCCTTATCGCTCCGTATATAGATGGTAAAAGAGCGCTTAATACACTTTGTTTCGCCGCTCTACACTCTCTTGCTCTCTTGGTTATTTACTTCTGTTGTGTATAATTAACTTACGCGGGGGAACAATGCTTCCATAAATCATCGCGCGCCGGAGAGCGGTCAAACGTTGCGCGCTAGCTGCCGCGGTGCATGTCGTCGACGGAGAGATAATTGACAAGGTGGCGCAGGTATTAAAATGTTTTGTAATAAAATAATGCCGTTATTATGGGTTATGCGGTGCTTGTGATTGATTTCGCTCTCTCGTCTCGACGGCGCAAAACTGTGCACAACAACGTTCTTATGACCGTTTGAACGCGCGACTAGACACGCTGCTCTTGTTGGAAATTATTAGGTAACCATCATCAGAATGGCTTTGCTCGTTGTTATACCTATATGGGATTTTTAATTTCGTTTGCTTATCGATCGATTATTCGACGCTGTGCAGATCTCGCGAAAAGTTTTAATTGAATGCATGACACAATCGTGTACAAAGCCGTTCATAAATTCATCTCTCGTCGTTCGTTGCAATTACTCATCACCGCGAAAGCCGCGAAATTCAAACGCCATAAATCACGATTCACTAGTGGCGTACACACCACGCAACGCACACTGAGTCCTCGCGGAAATAGACCAATTAAATCGCCGAAGCCTCGTAACACGAAGCAGAGCACCGCGGAACCCATTATCCCCTAGCCGCGAGTGACATCACGGAAAAACTATGCTCTGCTCTCCTCTAAGGACGTCTCATCCCGCCACACAGTATAGTAGCACTGCTCTGAAAGAAGAAGAAGCCTCCGGCCGGAGATAAAGATAATTAACGTCGGAGCGGCTGCCGAATGCGTTACTCCCGCGAGCCAATAATTAATTGCCCCGGTGCTGATTGAGAAAGCACCTAAGTACAGAGTCCGTTAATTCCATCTGCGACTACCACTACATACTACACCGACTCGCGCTTGAAAGAGAGAGATGTACCTGCGGTGGACGTTGATTTTCCACAGCAGTAGTAGCAGCAGCAACAGCAGCACAGGCGGCGCTCGATTTAGAAAGTCCGCGCACTGGAATTTTCTCACAGGCAGATCGATCGGACACACTATACATGTATATTCGCGGATGCATGCTGCCGATTAGATTCCTCGCGGGAGAAAAAGTCGTCGCGCGCACGGGATTGATCACCTATTATACATTTTACAGAATCTGGTCTGCTCGTCTCCCAATTTTACAAGAAGCGATAGTTTTCTTGGTTGCGCAACCCGAGGCGAAGAGGACATACTCTCTTGTACTTATACGAGGGTCTCTTTTGTTGCGGGAGAGCGGCGCGCGCGACCTTTCGAGGGAATTAATCGTCGTAAATTTGTATAAGCTGAATTTTATTGCTGTCGTGTCGCGGGGAGACGTTTTTAGAATCGCGCCGGGACGATTTAAGCGTGTGTACATCGGCTGCTGCTGCTAGCTGCTGGAGCTGCGTTTCGTCACCGAGAAAAGCCTGTGAAGGTATATACATATACGATGGAAAAATTTAGGTCGTCGCTCGAAGGCTGCTTAATTTATTATTAAAATTATATTTGTGTTAAAATAATTATTTCTCACCGCTGAGTTATGGACGATAAATATTCTGCCACGGATGAGGGGAAATCCTTGTAGTAAGTTGTTTCGGGATTTTTTGCATATTTCTTTTAGCTGCGGTTGTGAGTCGCGGCGGGCAGCTGGCATCTTTTTACGATGAATATTTTAATTTACTCAGAGGCAATTTTCTTTCTTTAGGAACACACGCTCTTGCTTTTATTACCGCGAACGCGTTGTGTGCGGCTAAATGAATTTATGGCGTGGAGTTAATTAGTCGTTTTCAAAATCAATTTGCACTCGCTACTTCTATAACGGCGATATTACTCCATACACAGTATTTCCTGCTTTTCCGTTTATCGGCGCAAATCGACAGAAAATCCACCTAGCATGCAAAAAGATAATCCCATGGAAGGACATCACACTGTCTCCTCGACTCTCGGTGCGCACACCGACGCAGTATATATCTATACAGGTAGACGCGAGAGCGCGCGGTGATGAAATCGGCGGTTTCAGCGATTACAGGGTGGGGACCGGCACTGCAGCCGCGGGCAATTAACTTAAACGAAGCGGGAGTGCCGTGACACGTACTTTGTCGCGCACGTTCTCTGACTTCAGCCGACGGCGTATAGGTATATAGGTAGTAGCCCCCGCGCGCGGCGACAATAACCTACTAGGCTCTCATTGTGTGCAGGCGCTGCTACCATATACACAGCCTCCGGGGCGTACGTACGCAGGGTGTTATTTCCCGGCGAACGCTAATTGACCCTTTAATGAGCACTTGTGCGTCTTTTTTTTTCTTTATCTTCTGCTGCTGCTGTTGCTCTGCTGCGTGAGTGTGTACACGGGGAGAAGAAGAAGGCACGTACCGTCAGCGCGCGCTATGTCTTCATTTTGCGCAATAAAATCTCGTTACGATGTCGTTTCGAGAGACGGGAGAAAAGTTGGCCGCTTGATAATTCGCTGCAATGGCTTTTTATTTCGCGAAAATTGCGCGCTGTAAATGCGACGTAATGCGTACTTGTCGTTTGATAGGGAAGCCCGCTACGCTTGAAAAACATCTATATATATATAAATAAAATATAATACAGCGAAAATGAGTCAATTACGGGACGACTATATATATACGCGAGACGCTGCGGGCTATATTCACCTCGAATGTCTTTAGATTTCGAGGGATTTTTTGCTTTGCTCATCAGCGACAAAAGCGGTGTATATTATATTATAGTGACCTATTTGCGCCGCGCTATTACGGCTCGTTCCGTATTGTGAATCTGCGAAAACACGGCGTTTTTGATTTACGTTTATAACAATCAGCGGGAATCTTCGAAAAATGGAACGAGAGAAGAAGGTTTAAAAAAAGGTGACAGGTACCCATTTAATTACCTCAAAGCGCTGTGACTAAACGGTATTTCCCCGCGGGATAATATATGCAGAGACAAGAGCGGCACTATTCCATTGTCAGGCATTTACAGATCGATCGCACGATCGAAAGCTCGCGATGACGTTTCGGTGAGTGTGTCCCGTCCATTAGTATATAGCTGGGCTTATAGGCGAGGGCGAAGATGGCACGCCGCAGATTAAAGACGATGCCGAGATGCTGCGGATCCGGATCGATAGGGACCCACAGTCTTTTGGCGGCAGATATCGTGGCGTTGATAGGCCTGACTGGTGGAGATCGGCGCCGCTCTCGTGATTTTAGCGCGGTTGGATGAACCTCCCCCAGAGAGAGAAAGAGATTTATCGGGAAAATCTATACCGGCAATCGTGCTCTGTCGCTCGGCATCGGCTTGTTGGCTTTATTTTCTTGGTGAGATGCGGCACGTAATAGCTCTGGTAATTTTGTTGGCTTTCGTTGCTATTTTTGCATGCTTGTTGATAAAATATTTTAAAAGATTTTATTTATTGTGATCGTTATTAAGACGAATTTTGATTACACGAGAGAATGCACGATTTCGTTACGTAAACTGTTATTAAAAGGTGTCTGCGAGATAATGCTGGTGTATTTCCTTAAAATATCGATCATCATACCAAAATAAACTTCTCCATTGCAGAAATTGTCCTTTGTTTATTGTCTTTTCCCACAGCCATTGTCTTGTAACATTACCCAAAACGCCTCTACTCACTCTCTTTCCACTTTATGCAAACGTCACGTAATTCCCAAAAGCCAAAAGAGCATCGCTCAGACACTTGAAAAGCTAATCGTCGCACTTCATAAGACATCTCGCCGTCGATCGCGCTCAGCCCGAGATTCGATCTCATCTTTCTCCCCGAGAGTTTGCCGAAAAATCTCTCGCCTCAGCTCTCCTTATCTCTCTTTCTCGGTCGGGACTCCTTCTTTCGGCACTAGCAAGTGACTGTGCGCGATAATCTGATAATGCCGGGATTAAGAGTGCGCTGTGCCGTAGCATTAAATATAGATTTCGGTAATGACAGGTCCCTGTCGCTCTGAAGAGGCCCCAAAGCGGTTTTCGCGGAGGAATTGCGAGGGAGACTAACTCGCATCTCCACCTATATATAATATACCCTTGAGATAATGCCACGGGGAAGAAATGTAAAAGGTAACGTCCGGCGACGGAGAAGTTCGGGCTGAGGATATTCATGGATTGGCTGTCTGTTTTAACTTTTCGTAAAGTTTGGAAAAAACTTTTACTGGTTGAAAAGCATTTGCTCCTACTCTGACGATGAATTATTTTTAAATCAGTGTGCGAAAAACGCTTGAGAAGTATGAACGAAAAAAAGAACTGAAACGGTCCATTGTGAGAAAAACTCGAAAGTTTGCTATGCTGACAAAAAATTTTGAAAAATCATCCCTCTTTGTGAAGCGCCACCGAAAATTGTTTTCGTCATATAATAGCCAAAAAAACTAGATCCCTCCAACGAGGCGTTAACGCATTTGTGTGCTCGGAAGAGAGAGAGAGAGAGAGAGAGAGAGAGAGAGAGAGAGAGAGAGAGAGAGAGAGAGAGAGAGAGAGAGAGCCGCTTTAGATCTCTGCAGTTCAGCGCTTCAACAAAACGCTAACGTCGGCTCTTTGAACACGAGAAAAATGTCCGTGGCATTCCAGACGAAATGAGGGTCTTGATGCGCCTACTCCCAAATCATGGGCAGCAGTCTTACGTCTCGCGTTTGACTGATTTATAAAAAGTATTATGGGCACGCACTGAAGGACGGGGAAGAAAAGTCACGTGCGTTTGTTGATGTGCTCTTGAATTAAGCCTATATATACTGTGTGTGCACGCCCGTAAGTGCTTCTATGTGACAAATTGAACTTTAATCTACTGGAGTATACCTGTAAATTGAATTCTTTATGAGACGGACAAAAAAGGATGTGCTGTTATGAAAGGTTTACAAAAAAATACCGAATCAAGCATCATACCTCGAAATTTGTCTTTGTAATGTACTCTACGTGCGCGGTGACTCGTTGAGGTATGCGATACATAATGATCGAGCGAACTCTTTTTCTTTTTTCACCCCCCACAAGCGCAATCTCGGAATTCGAATCGAATTTCCATTCCTAATTGGACGTAGGCGCATTATGTCCATATACATCTCTCTCCTCGGTCACACACGCGGAGAGAGCACCGCGAGGCAACGGAATCACGTATAACGATCGCCATAAAAACGACTATGTCACACGGGGACCGGAGAGCAGCTCGCGCGGTAATTTAAATCTCATTATATTGGGCCTGCGGTCTGTGGTTTCGATACAGCAGCGGCTCTCATATTTATATATATACAAGCGCGTATAGCTCGATATCGCCGCGAGTGAAACTCGTCGTCCCGTAATTTGCGCTGCTAAATCTAGCGAGACCGTGACACAGAGGCTCGTTGCGACTCTTTCGAGTGAAAAACGTCCAAAGAGAAAGAGAGGAAGAGCTACAGTGATCTGCTCGATCGAGCGTCGCTGCGCTGAGAGCTGTTTTCCATTTAATTTTCTAAAACCGAAGAAGTGTCTGCTTAGACGGTCTGCGGTTATTAATTGACGGTTTTCCTTGTTCGGTGAAAATCGGTCAGTATAGCGAAGACGCCTGCGGTGTGGAGTAGAAGCGATCGATTTGGGTTTATTGCCCGTATAGCGGTTCATCAGTTTTTTGCGCAAAACTGTGTGTGAATGATACCGGCAAGAGGGACTCTATTTTGAAAATAACGAGAGAAGCCTTTTTTACAGACTCTTCTGACGAATCGCCCAAATGTAATATGGTAAAAAAGCAAAAATAAAATCTACCCATCTCGAGCATAAACACGCTTAAAATCACTTGAGCGATGAAACACAGGTATAATGACACTTGTCAGCGCGCGCAAAAAAAGTATAGCGTTTGAGAAACGCTGATGCGCCGTACAATGTTTATACGCGCGTTGATGTGTATTGGCAATCATGCCGGGGATATGAGCGTGTAACGATAAAATGAATTACGGTGCTTCTTGCAAGCCTCTTCGTCGTCTTCGTCGTCGGAAGGGTTATATGAAAATAATTTCGCTCTTCGGGCTCGAGAGACGAAATAAAATTAAAGGATACAATTTCTTTCTCTCTCCAGTTCGTGTTTGGCCCTGATGCACGAGTATACGCGGGACATCTAAGCGGCAAGAAAATTGGGGACATCATAATTTGCCGAATAATTGGCCGCAAATCAAAGTAAATACGAATTTTGATGTGCTTCTCTAATGACGATCGGTTGTTGTTTTTTTTTGTGGGACCTTTTTTTTTCTCGTCCGATCTCAACTTTACAAGGTCATTACGGAAAATTATGGTATTATTATTTTTGGTCTGATATACCTATAGATAATCCATTACAGAGTACCGATTTGTATACGAATATCGCGTGTGATCAAGAGTAATTTATGTCGCGCGCCCGCAAAGCGAAACAATTTACATATGGGAGTAAAAAATAAATTACATCCGTGCGTATACCGCTTAATTAAAGAAGTTTGAATGATTAAGGACACGCGCGCGTAAATAACACAGCATTAAACCCCCGGCAAAAATGCAAAACGCGCGTAATTACTCGAAAACGCACTGCCCCTACCTCTCCCGCGTAAAAAATTGATTACAAAACTCTCTCTCTCTCTCTCCCTTGCACTCCTCATCCCACGAGAATCAATTACGGAAGCATTTATCTTGCGCGCGCCAAGTCTCGGCGAATGGCCTCTTTTTTTCCTCACCACTGCAGCGGCAGCTTCTCTGCGCGAGAGCGCAACAAGTGGAAGCAAAAGCCACGGAGATGTGCGGCGGATGTCAAGTCGAGGGAAATAAAAAAGTCGCTCGCCCCCTCGTATATACCCCCTGAGGGGGTCGAGACGGGGTAATAAAGGCGCGCGACAGGGCGACACGAACGCGAGCGCGAGGGAGTACGATATAAAGGAGCTGCTGCTGGGATAGAAAAAAAAGACGGTGAGGGTTCGAGAGAGATGCTGCGGATAAGGATAAAGAGGGGAAAAGTGGCTCGAGTGTCGTTTCTCGGCGACACAATGGATTTTTATACACCGGGATATACTACAATACATGGCTTTTATTGCCCTGTAAGTGTTATATGTCTGCGACAAATAGTTTCCTTAATCGCGGAATCGCGATTATTATATTGTAACCAGTATTTCCCGTTTCACGTTTAATTGACGATTGAATTAACGGCCGAGAGCGACGCAATAATTTCGAATACAATCAATCGCGACGTCGTGGAATGCTTTACTTTCATCATCCGCACAAGCCTAATTACACGTGCTCGGTCAAGCTTCACTAATTCGTCCAATCTGCATCGGGGGGAAATTGTCAAAGATAGCCGAGCAAACACGGCTGTATCAAAAGGAGATCAGGAACACTGCGATGCGGATGGCTTCCGGAACGCGCAAAAAAACCAACGGCTGCCTAAGCAAGCGTAATAATTTATTGCACAAACAAAGCACGACGCTTACTGAAGCGTGAATAAGGAAGCGGCGACCGGTCTCGTTCAATTAATTCCGGCCGCCTTTGATCCACCCCGCGCGAGATGCGGACAAGTACATCGCGACCTTTTGCTCCGGTAAAAAGCAATTATTCAGCCCGGAATATTGCGTTGATCGAAAGATAATGTCTGGTGCGTATATGTCTAGAAGTTTCATGCAGTCGCATTTATAGGGGATGCGGCAGAGTTGGCAGACACGTGTCACTTTGAAATCGGGGGACACGACGCGCGGTTTGCTTGTCCTTTCGCTCGACAAATCTCGTTAAGTTTTCATTTGTCCGATGGACCGGAGCGCGTAGAATCATTGTCGTGTTCTCTTGACCGGGCGCCCTTTAATAATGAAAAAGACCGGCTCGCGGTCTCGGATTACCTCGACGTTGTATAATGCTGATGTGCGCGAGTCAAGTGTCATATACATGACAAACTCCCTCACGTTTTTAGCGAAAACGAAAAAGGAAATTACAATCCATCGATTGTTCTACTGTTATCAAATGATAATATTACGCGATTCCGCTTTCCAAATCACTAGCCAGGCGCAATCGGATTAACCGCGAACTCTTCTTCTTTCATCTCGTCCCCGGTGCACAAAGCGACAACCGCCGCAATCCATTAGCCGCTCGGCGGCACAATTATAGCCTAGACAAACCCTGTGTCAAACGCGGAAAGGAGTTTAGCGTTTAGCACTGCGGCGGCATCACACATACACGCGTTACACAAAGTGTGGGTGTGCGTAAGCCCGGAGGGCCTGCGACCTCTCTGTGATCGGTCGCGCGTGTAATCAGCAAGTATGCAGATGATTAAATTTGCAACATCATCGCCGCGCGCGTACAGGAGAGCGAGGCGACTCTTGGCAAAGAGCGTTTGCTATGGCTGCAAAGGGAGTAGTAGTTTCGCAAGAAGAGCCTCAGCAAGTTCGTCGTCTTGCGTTCGCGCGCGTGTGTGTGTGTGGCGATGGCCAGCGTCCTCGCGGTTCGCCGAGCATCGTATCGCCGGCGAGTCTCGGACAAAGTTGGACATCGCGCGCGCTCCGAGTTTCAGATATCTCGCAGCTTCAGGGAGTCTGAAGCTGTTGCTGCTGCTTCTTCTTTGCGGAAGAAGTATAGCAGCAAGTACCCTATATAGCTGCAGTTTGAGGAGATGATGATGCTCTCCTTTGGCGATAGTTGAGAGACGAGTCGGACGATTAGGAGAGTTGCTGAGGGGTAATCTTTGATCTTCAGGCGAGAGACTTTCCTTTTTTAGCTTTTTTAAGTGAGGAAAGTTGCAGGAGATTGATGAACTGGAAGTGATAGAATTGATGATATGCAAAAGCTTGCGTGTCTATAATACACAGCCGCGTTTTGATTGAAATTGACGGTTAATGCATGGCTAATTTCACGGTGTAATTTGAATGGTTTGTGTAATGTTCCGATTAAGTTTTAATGTTGCCGCTCGTATATTAAAAGATCGAGACGAAAAAGAGCAATAAAATCTGTACATCAGCTCTCCGACTAGCTGTCGTGTTATGATTCAATCTATAACGATGAATTATGTAATAAACATTAAACCAGTTTTTACGTTGAAAAAGATATAAAACAGCTTCTTCTTCAATTTATATAATATCGTGTAACGATATCTTAATGTCTCACTCGTGTATAATAATCTATAACAGGAAGTCAAGAAGACTTGATTTTTCACTTTGCAATCTTTACTGCACGCTCTCGCGTCGTAAAACTCTCATGATAAAGTACTTCGTCCATATTCGAAGCCGTGTAAATAGCCTCGAATAGTAAAACCACTCGAAGTAATAGCATTCGGAAAAAAGATGAAACACATCGCAATAATAGATCCGTCCTCTCGAAAATCGGTTACACACATTGTCAGCTAGTCAAGAGGCTCCGTGGCAAATTTTTCTCGACACCGAGGAAGCCAAAGGGAAAATCCCGGCACCCGAATCATCGAGCGAGAATAACATCGTGTGTATACTTTTATTCCACGCGCGGAAGCTTCTCTCGGCAATCCGCTCATTGTCGAGGTAAGCGAGCGAAGATTTCACGGAACGCTCTCTCTCTCTCTCCTCTTTTTTTTCGTCGAAGGGATTTTTCGGTGCAGCCGCAGGTAACGTCATATTCTTTGGCCGACCAATCACAATATTTTTGACGAGTTATGTCAGGCCGCGTAGCGCGCGGGGATGAAAATGGGTCGCTCTATCGGTTTTCCCTTTTTTTTTGCCGCCTGTCGGCCTCCGTTTTGTGTTTGCCTTTTGTATATTCTTTGGATGCCGCCGCGGCGGCGGTGGTTCCCTCTTTCTGTTTGTCTGTCGGGACGAATATAGCAGGCTTGTTAAAATTACGAAAGTTTTAGTTTGTGATTTGGAAAATTTTCCTTTGTGTATTTAGGAGTGGCGGAGGATTGCGTTTTCGGGGGCAGAAAGAGAGGTTGATCTGTTTCACGTGTTTTGGCGTGATTTTGACGCTTACTGCCGTTGCAAAGTGTGTTTCAACGGATTCAAATAAATATTTGTACGATTCGAAAATTGTTTCACAACCGTTACTTCGTTATTTTAGCAACGATTCGTCGGTGTCTTTTAGGGACGTTATGCAATAGTGCACGAATAAACTGAAGCGCAAACAACAAAATTGGATCTCCCATAAAATCCTCGCGGACTCTCGTCTTACACAACCTCCCCACAATATAATAGACAAACTATATCATCCTCTTCTGAAGAAAAAATTTCCAAGACTCAGGTAACGTCATATTCTCCAACCGACCAATCACAATATTTTTGACGAATTATTATGTATCCGCGCACAATGGCCATACATAGAGACAAAAAATGGAAGCCGAGGCTCAAAGACGATCTCCTGTCATAAATGTGCATTCAGCTGCGCGACGGGGAAACACATGCTCGGCAAAAAGCGGCGTTTAGTTCGGTAATTTCTAGAACGACACACAATGAAGGTCCTCTGTCCTTCATCCTTCTCTCTCTTTCTCTTTCCCTTGCCGCAACAAAGACACTAGAGCACAGCAGCAGCAGCAGCATATCCTGCTTATCCCAGGGCACACGCGCGGCAACATCATCCCCCGGGAAGACGCGGCGAGCCGTCGAGCGTGCGTAACGCGCTCAGCCGGCCGTGAGTTATGAGGGACGCGCGCAATATTAATATTTTGTATCATCCTTCCTTCGGGCGCGGCAGGATGTGTAGACCCTCGAGATTCTCTCTCGATTTTCATCTCGGGCATGTTTCCCGCGTATACGCGCTCTCTGCTGTCTTTTGTCGTGTTTTTAAAGTCCTGTACTACTATAACACGCGCGGGCTTTGATGCGAGAGCTGGATTCGTCTTGATTTCTTTACACGACGATTCCGCTTGGGATATCGCGCGCGAAGGGATGCCTGCTTTTTGTCGAGGAGGGTACAGTCTGCTTTTTTCACGGCTTTGCGCGCGCCTTTGCATTCGCGATTTTTCTCTACTTCGCCCTTTGTGTGGCGTCGCTGTATGCCGCATGCCGACAGGGTAAATGTTTTGACGTGTGAGTTTTCCCGGAAAGCCATGTGCGCGAAGAGAGCTTCTCTCCGTTTGTGAAAAATGCGGTGATAGCTGGCTCGAAAGTTTTTTTCTGAAAAACTCGTAGCGTACCTAAAAACATGAAAAATCTCGTAACTCGAGCGCGCTTTTGAGAGTCGTCGGAAGAAAAGCGAAAGCACCCGCCGGGTGAAAAGCCTAATTACAGAGCGCAGTCAACGTGTGAAAGCGAAATTACGCATTAGTGCTCGGCTCCTCAAGATAAAGCGACTTTCCCACCTACCTGGACAGCGACTACTACCGAAAGATCGATTTCGGACCGGCCCCTTTTCTCACTTTCCGTCTTCGCACCAGATCGGAAACCTTAAGACCAGCAGCATTACAGCATAGTGGGACCAGCAAAAACGAAAAATACGAGCTGCCGGTAGAGGAGCGATTTGTTACAACGCGGTCGTCAATAATATTCTTCACGCTTCCGAGCATGAAGCCGTGCCCGACTAATTACGCACGAAAAATCTCTCCTGCTTTTTGTGATTTCCCCGCACTTTCGTGAAAATATATCCGGAGTGAACTCGCATATGCGCCTCTACCGGGTGGCATTGTATGCGGCAAGGATTTGTTGAAGCATCATCTAAACTAATTGTTGACAGCGGGACAACGGTGATCCGGTATCGGCAATATAACGTGACCTATAGCCCGCTGTGCCGCGAACTCTTATACGCTCGCTTCTTCTATTATACACACAAGGACCGCTGTCTTGTTGCATGTGGAAGAAGAAGAAGCAAAGAGAAGAAGAGATTAGGCGGGACGAGAAGAAGTGAAACAGAGAAAGCGAAAATCGAAGCGGCGTTTTTACCTGGCACGTGTATATGACAGATATTCGGAGGAGGCCTCCCCGAGGAGAGGCGTTTTCGTGCGCCGACAAAGCACGAAAACAAATAAATCGATTTTTCTTCAATTTTCGAAACCTAGCCGTTCGGGGAACATGGCCATTTTTTATATTTCGCAGCCAGGGCACGGTCTCTTGAGTTGTGTCGCTAATGCATTTTTCGCTGTTGTTCTTCCTTCTTTTTGCTGTATCGTTTTCTCGATGTTCGCGGCTGCTTTGTTGGACAAAAAAGATACGGCGCGTGCATCGTCGATGTTTTCGAGAGATTCATACTGAGCCGGGGTGATTGTGAAATTTTTATGGCTTTGGAATGTGCGTGGGTAGTCGCGTTTTTGAAGCTGCGAGGGAACACTGTTAAACATTTATTGAAAATTCGTTAAAAAATTGCATTAAAACGTTCCACAAAAAAAAACATCGTAACTTCACGCTTACAATCTCGGTTGATAAAGTTTTCAGCATGTACCAACAGAGAGCTCTGAGTCTTTTTTCAGCCAAAAAACAAGCAACTTTATTTTAATGGCACGATTGGTTATAGCTTATTTTGTTAAATTTGATAACTAGAGATTGTTTGTTAGGTTTTGCAATTTTATATTGAACCAAAAATGAAGCTGTTTCTCCGTTACTTCTTATATTCTAGAGTTACTCGATTGTTGGTAGAAATTGTGCATTATTCCATTGTGAAATGAATACGGATCGATTTCATCATTAAAATATCGTAGAGAAAGCAATAAATTTTGTCAAGTCCCTGGAGCCAAGACTCGACAATGGGAATCCCGTAGGGCAAGCGCCGCTGAAAGAAAGGCAAGAAGGCAGAGTTCAAGAAGAATAATAGCCAACGCGACAATGTCTTTGTAAAGGATCTCCTCCCACTAGTTGAACACGAATGACAAAAGTCTCGGATTTGCCGAATGCTGGGATGAACTAATCTCATTACCGAGAGATTTTCCAGTAGCTCCATCATACTTTGTACAAGAGTACAATAGATATTCTTGCTTTTAGTTTTATACTGCTTTACCTATACCTGGTTCAAACAAAAATATAAATCATAAATATCAGAAGTAAAGTACGTCATTTCACGCAAAATAGCAAAAGATCCGAAATAAAATTTCGAGCGAGCGTAACAACTGCTACAATTTCACGTAATTACGCGACGCACAAAAGCTCGGCCCAGAAACGGAGAAATCCCATCCGGCAGACAGGGCCTCCCTGATCGGCATAAAATCTCTCTCTTACATCCATGACAATGCCGGCGCATCGAGTCGACGAGCCCCCATAAGTCCCATAAATATCTCTGAAAAAACGCATCATCCAGCCGTAATAAACGTGTGCGCGCGCACGGATAGTATAATATAGAGTGAACCCCGGGGTGCGCAAGCGCCACGAAAGAAAAGAGAAGAAAGCGAAGCAATCTGGCGGCGGCGGCAGCGGCAGAGCGCGCGGCTCGATTTCCTTACCGGCCGTCGCGGTCCTGCCTTTTTCTCTCTTTCTCCGATGCGGCGATGACACGGGGGTTTTTCTCGCAAAAACAATGGACGCAGGATGACGGTGCGAGGCGGCATCGGCTGCGGTAGGAAATCGCGCCCCCTGCTCTCGAAAAAGGTGTGACCGGCTCCGCCCTGCCTGCGGTTCGGCAACTCTGATGCGTCGTTCGTCTCTGTCTTATATATATATATATATATATATATATATATATATGTATACACGACCGAGGAAATTACTCGAGGAAGAGAAAGAGAGAGACCGTCGCTTCTTTTCACCGGTCCGACCGACCTGGACTATACCCATATGATGCTTTCAGAGAGCGAGAGAGAGAGGTTATTTATATTATTTCAACACACTGACAAAAGAGGATACTTGCGGCAAGTACCAGATTGAGCTTCAGGTCCACCGTTTGCAGCAAGTATAAATATTCTTGCCCCAAGTAGAATTCAATTTCCATCAAAATTATGATAATCTTGTAGCTATTTTTGAAAATAAAATATAGATATTTTAAATGAAATAGTTTTTCTTCAAAATTCTGCTTGTCTCAAGTATAAATTTGTTTCCTGTAAGTGGATATTGTTAATAAAGACAAACGGATTTTCTATTTGAATCAAACAGATTCCTCTTGCTTCAAGTAATCTCTTTTCTCAGTGGCACCCTCGCGTGGAAAGCCGCATACTATAACGCATATACGCCGCGAGGACCTATTGTTTCCGGGCGCACTGCAACCGCAGAGTAGCGACCACAGAGGGACAGCTGTTTTCTCACTCTTCCTCTCTTTCTGTTTTTCTATCTCGCTGCTGCTGCTGCTGCTGCTGTGTGTTCCTAATGATCCCCGGACGGTGTGATGCTGCCGTGTTTACTGCTCCGAAGCGCGCCGAAAGTAGCCGAAACGAGTAGGTAATTATATTGCGGTTTCGGCTTCTCGCTTTTGCGGGACCCTGCGGAAAATTCGGACGTGCGTTCGTGGATTCATTGACGAAATTACAGGCTTTTGTGATGCTCGGATGCTGAATGCGGGTGTTTGGCTTGACGATCAACTACCTGATGTGCATTATTTGCTAGAGCTATATTATATACCTATTATATAAACCGCGGCTCGTTAATTAAAGTTAAATTTTAAAATAACAAGCAGAACTTTAATCATCTTTAGAGCAAAAACCGTAAACATCGGCTGATGATATTATAATGTACCATATCCCACATCGTGCGCTTATTAGATTTGTCTCGCGGTAGCTATGCGATATGCTATTTTTTCACTCGCTATAAACTGTCGAGGAATTTTTCTCGCGCACATGGCCCTCTCTCTTCTAGATTACCGCGTACGTCAACGAGTTTGGCTTTTATTGTACACATGCGCGTGCTGCACTATCGCCTCTCTGGCGTTATATTTCCGACGCACGCGCGTATTTCCGACAAGCCTGAACAGATCCCACGTGCCGAGCCACTTCGACGTTTCTTCCTCATCTGTCGACCGACTGCTGCGTACGAGGCGTACGCAGGTATTATTATTATTGTTCAAGTTTCGATCGTTATGCAAAATGAGCCGGAAAGTACGCAGTTCCCTGGTGTCTACGACAAAAAATATATTCTTCTCTAGTTAGCTGATGATAAACAATGTGTTATTCTGTACACAAAATATAGATACAGCAATAATCGACTCTTTATTAGTGCGGTTTATGAAAGTGCGCATAACTTTTGCTGCTCTTATTACGCTCAATAAAAATGCGGTTCCGACGACGCGTGTGACTGGCATCGCAGCTTCTTTCAAAAGCCATCCTTCGAGAGAAACGAAAATTCTCGTTTTGAAACAGCCGTACAACGAGCGTGCACTTTGTTTCTTAAATGTACGTATCTGCATGCAAAAGTATATCCGATACATGTAACCCGACGAAAGTCCCAGATCATTGCGATCTTGTGGTCATCGTCACGATAGTGTGAGACTCACACGCGACGGCTTCTCCCAAATTTCAAATTTCGCTTTCGATACATTGTGTCCGATGAAAATAAGGACTCGTAAAAAGTGAAAATGTGTATAAGATAAATTATTGCGGTTTCGAGAAACTCTGATCTTTGTGCTCGAAAAACACTTTCTCTCGTCATGTGTTTAAATCATTTTACATACGCTTTCAATAAAATTTGAATGCGGTCACTTCATACACGATAAGCTCATTGGGAAACACGTTATTTCTATTCAATAAAAGTCGATTGAATTACGCTGGTCTGTTTATAAGCAATTCGCACAAGTCTGAAGATAACGACACAAGCTCTATTAAGTATATACTCGGCATAGTCCGTCGTTTCTTGCATTAATAAAATCATCTGCAAAAATGAGCAGCAAAACTTCAATTAACATAAACAAGACGAGCGACTCATCGGGCTGCTCTCAGACGAGGGGAAAAAAGTGTGGCCAGGAGGCACACACAGGGACTAGCCGAAAAAAGCGAGGCGAGGCAAACAAAATCATCGGCGAAGAAAGGGAGTAACAAAAGATTTCAATTCCCCCCTGTTCAGCGCTCGTCATCAAAAAGTGGAACGAAACAATTTGCAAGGACGACGTGACGCCGCTGCGGTCGCTGCCTCTGGAATCGCGACGACTATACTACTGGCACGACCCTTTGCTTCTGCAGCTGTATATTATATACAAGAAACTCTCCTCCGAAACACACACACATAGACATACTCTTTCTCTTTCTCTTTCTCCCCTTTCTTTTCCGACGGCCCGAATGCGCACAATCCCGAAATTGCACGTGTATACCCCGGATGACACATAATGACAGAGCTGGACCGGACTGGACGAAGCTCGTGTCACTACATAATACGGCTGCGACGTTCACGCGACCACATTCCAACACGCGAGACCAGCCGCCAGGCGACACTGCTCTCTCTCTCTCTCTCTCTCTCTCTCTCTCTCCTCTGTTTATAATGATCGGGTGTGTCTGCCGGCACGACAATGCGCGATATGTCCACCGCGGGAGCTCTTCTCTTTCGGTGACGTGTGCACGAAAGGAGGGACCGCAAAAAAAATCGGCCTGCAGACGGTCCCGCGGTTTCTTTTATGGCGATACGATGATGGGACGTCGATCAAATTGATATCGTGCGATTTTTAAGGGCTGCACCTTTCTTTTTTGCGGAGGGATAATAATGGATGATGGCCGCATATTAAAGTGTGAATAATAATTTTTGTCGCTCGCGGTGCTTTTCGTTTTCGATGAATATTTAGAGAGACATAGACAGAGAGAGAGAGAGAGAGAGAGAGAGAGAGGGAGAGAGAGAGAGAGAGAGAGAGAGAGAGAGAGAGAGAGAGAGAGAGAGAGAGAGAGAGAGAGAGCAGAGAACAAAGCAATTTGTTGTTCGAACTTCGGTCAATTTCAGCGAGGGTATATTATTAATAGCTCCGCGAGGCGAAAGTCTCGAACTTATGAACGGAGTGACTATTGGCACACACGGTTCTATTTTTGTCAAAAGCCTTAACGCCGGGAGGCGGCCTGCAAGACATTCGTCTTATTGCCGCGTGCTCTCGATGTCTTAGCCGACTAATAGAGTAAAGTGCATTTTCTCTTTAAACACGAACACGTGGCGCCCAAGGAGTTATCGCTTCTACTTACGAATTTTCTTCCAAACGAAGTGAGAAATACGGAGCGCGTATTATTTTTGGCTGTTACTTTATTACCGCGAGAGTTAACATGAGGTACACAGCGTGTTCGACAATTCGACGTACACGCTTTCGAGAGACTCATGCATTTGTATCAGAGAGAAACAAACGCACTGATTCTCGGAAAACGAACGAACTCGTTTAGCTTGATTATTATCAGCTGTCATAATTTATACAAACGCGGCTAGGCGCAACAACAATTACACAAACACGCGAGATCGCGATTACACAGAAGCGCGCGTCAAGGAGATAAGCAATAAGAAAAGAAAAAAAAAAGGAAGACACCGTTAACAAAGGCGCCACCAATTTTCCACATGGCCAAGTCCGCGAAACAGTGCAACATCCCATTAAGGGTATATAAACTGTGGTAGCAATCAACGCATAATGATCACTCGAAACTTTCTTTCGGATGATCCGCTTGTTGGTGCGCGCGGTCTCGTTAGCATCGGTGCAGCGAAATACTGCAAGCCAAGCTGCAAACCGTCAGAGCCTCGCGATGTATTATATACGTGGATGAGTCTTATGAGATGGCGATTAATGTGCGGTGGCTCACGATGTGTGCAATTAGCTGCGAAAAGGATTTATCTTGAGACGTTGATGCGCCAACATGCGATAGATCATTAGAGGTGCAGTACACCGTACGATATAAGCAGATTTAGCCATATTTATTTCGTTTTCGCCGCGTTCACCCAAAGTATCGCGCTCGTTCAACGAAACGTATACATATATCGACAACAAAGCCTCACGACTATATATTACAAACAAACGCAAGCTCGAATCATCAAAGCGGCTCGCGTGTCACGCAAAAAGAAACACCCGAATAATCTCTTTATTTACCTTCGCCCACGCGCAGAAAGGGTTTTCCATACTGCCAGCATCAGTATATGGCTCGTCAAACCGCAAGTAGTATACGACGAAGGACACACCCGGGTGGTCGCTCGCAGAGCTTCCGCGTAAGCGTCTCTGCGCCGTATAGCCGTCAAGCCTTTCTGAGAACGAGTCTTTAGTTTTTCGGTCGTTGTCACGCCGATCGCGCTCGGCACACATATCGAAAATACACGCACGAGCGGGAATAGCTGTTTCGTGTGTATACGCGCACACATGTACTATCGCGGGCTGCAGATGGCCGCGGCGAGCGAGACCTACCCCGCGACACTCAAGCTCTGTATTTCTGTCTCACCCAGTATAAACAAAGCCAAGTGACGATCATGCTCCAGGAATAACGTCGAGTCGATGGGCTCGCGCGCGCGCGCGTGTGTGTATATAACGTTTGCTACTGCTTCTTGTACCTCCGTCGTCGACGTCGAACTTTTGCGGACGCGTGAAATGACGGAGTTTCGTCGCGCGAGAACTTGAAAAGCTTGCAGCTATAAAGCAGTCGTTTGTGTGTCGTATCTCGGATGGATAATTTTGTTGGTATTCATAGTAGTTGATTCCGCACAACGACAGTACTATCGCTTTATATGATTCGATGCAGATGCTGCTGGAGGGAATATTAGTTCCGCGTTCGAGTAATAATATGAGATGAAACGCGAGCTACGACTCCGAACTTATAACTTACACCAAATCGATTCTTGGAATAAAAAAAAGTCATTTCCAACAACGCACGTTGCATTAATTCTGGTTATTATCCGTGATTTTCCGGTTTTCCGCGAGCGTACGCCCGCATACACATGTATAACATCCAGATCTCGGTTACGGCCGGCTGTATAATTAACAAGGCCGTCTTTATGGCGTTTTGTCGTCGCCGAGCGCGACATGCCGCGTGACGAGCGTCTCTCAGCCTCAGGACCCAGACTATAAAACGGCCTTTGTGCTGGTGCTGCTGCAGCACATGATCCCGCGAGACTGCTCGCATGTGCCACTGCCTTAGGAGACAAATGTAAACACTTTCGTGGCATTCCAAGGAGTCGAGAGGAGAAATCCCCTCAGGAGGGATTATACGTATACCTATATACATGTGCACGACAGCCGCTGCGATTATATGCGGTCGCCTTGATAATCCAGTGCGCGCCGGAGGAAAGCTTCGAGCTTTTATCGGACACGTCGCGATGCGGTATTTTTGAATGTGTATAAGGGCCACTTGTGCGCGTCGGGACGTTTCCGCTTCGGGATTATTTCGATGCCCTCTCACTCTGAATGGGACGCGTTATCTTGTACCGTTGTATTCTCGAGTGTCTAGGCGTGGCGCGTCATATACGCACTTCGAACTCGGACGTTAATTGGAATCGACGGCTGCTTTCCGTTCTTGGAAAGCGTGATATTTTTCTGAACACGCGCGCTTGTATTATTTATTGGGTAATATGACACCACCTATATAGCTGCAAAAATGGCGGAGAATTATCGGGAAACTACATTAGCTCTTATGCAGGCCGACAGTAATTTGACTATTCTCAATAATTCTAAACATACATAGCTACAGCATGTGGTCAAAACAAATAGAATAATATATTTTTAATTAATTTCAAGTTTTTTAAGTATTCAAGTCTTGATATAATAGTTAAAAACATACTTTGAAATCAAAAATTGAGGTTAAGTACGCTTGTCTGCTTGCCGCGGCGCGTGCCTTTGATAAAAACGACCTAGAAAAAAGTCCCTTTGATAAACGATGTCACCGTCACACCGCAAAAAAGCTCGCCATCGACGACCGATTTATCTTCGATCGCGTTTTGCTTTCACCGACTACTTTCGGGAGGAGAACACACGCAGAACTCGTTCTCCAAGCCGCAAAATGAAGACAAGGCTGCTGCTGCTGCTGCCTCCTTGGGCGGTAATTATCGACTGAGAAGCATATAGAAAGGAGAAATAGAGGAGGACGAAGACACACTCCCGCCCCCCGGGGCGCGCTCGACACGAATTCCAAAAGGTGATCCGCGTGTGCGTCACGCCCGCGGCGGCGGCGGCGGTTCTGAAACGACAGAGACTACTCGCGTCTACACGGCCGTCGCGCGATGCCTGCCATTGTCGCGAACAATGGCACACAGCGCGTTCGCGGACTGCTTCCCCGCTGCGCGAAAATTGTTTCTTCTCTGATGCGCGAGCCGCTAATGCAGGCGATTTGTCGCGCGACGTTTTAATCTGAGCTGCGACACATCGATCATTGCATCGCCGACTTTGTCGCACTGCCGTTGATTGATTTCTGGCCGCAAGCTGTACCGCCCGTCTTGTCTATGGGAAAGATCGTAATACGCTGGTCGAGTTTCGAGAGGGAACAAGTATTATAATATATACACGTATGGAATATTTGGACTGATAATTGATGTGCACGCGCGGGAAACGTGAAATTATCCAGATGATGAATTGCCGGGCGACCGATGTATGTTATGTGTGTATGCTGTATGTGAGATATAATATACATATGCCAATGATACGCTGTCAGAATACTGAAATATGCCTATGTGATTGATTTTAAACAGTACGATCGCGCTCCTAATAATGCCGATCATTAATAAAAATCAATATTATAAGGTTTCTCCGCGATAATTAGAAACCACAGAGAGAAATTGAAATTATTCCGTTTCGAGTCTACTTCGCACTCTTGACACGAAGATGAAGAAGATGAGATACGCGCGCGCAGATGCTTATCGAGTAAAACGTAGAAACGAATCCATTCAGCGGCGCGTTTACCGCGAGCGGTACTCAAAACGCGCGAGAAACGCGAGACGAGTAGTAACGTCCGGCTTTTGTGTCAAGTAAACTGGCAGCTTATTCATGCACCAGTCACCAGTTTTTTCTCCAACGCGGCTTCCTCTCGTGTATATACATCTACTTCTTTGCGCTACTCTCTCACTGCATATATAAATATGCATACTTTTTATTGGCTCTACACAAATTTGCATTAAGATAATACGATATCTGGTCGGACATTTCTCGAAAAACGTACATGATTGTTTATTGAAGTTTGTCCACACAAGCTACCTCGAGATGAGCTCAGCGCAACACCTCCTTCATTCACCCTTACTCAGCTCAACACATCTACAATTTTCCCCGCCGCAACAGCTCATTCTGCTTACAGCTCTCTTTCATCCTCGCGTACAAAAAAAGCCTCCCTCTCTCTCTCTCTCACTCGCGCCGGCGAGATATTATTTCTCGGCGTATATGTGCGGGCGTGAGCCCGATATGCGTTTATATACCGACTCGTGTCTCTCCTTCTCCCTTACAGCCCCGAGAGCTATGGTAATGTGCGCGGAGGGACGCGGACATGCGGACACGACGTCTTGTGTATAAGGACGTGAGCTTGTCTTCTCTCTTTCCCCGCCGCTTCTTCTTCTTCTTCTTCGCTGAATATGCACCGGGCAATCGCCGGGTATACAAGAGCGAGGCAGAAGATGGCGCCTCCGGCCCCCGGCGCTGCTTGTATCGTCGCTGCCAAAACACAGGACACGTAGACCTTATTGCGCAGGTGAAAATCTGTATACCTATATATAGTATACGAAAAAAGAAATCGTCGCGGCTAATTCACCGGTAAGATCAAAGCACGAAAGTCTCGATAAATAAAATCAACACTTTTCAGAATGCATTAACCGGCTGAGCACGCTTTCAAACGAATAGCAACAACGAGAGATACAAATCACCACGCACCTCATCATCTCGCCCCACGCTACTAATAAGTCACGAGTAAAATTCGAGCGCACGCAACGTAAAAACACGCGAGATCACGATAAAATCGCACCTAATTGCGAAATCTCACATACACACGTATAACACGCGTCGCTCTTTATACCATCGCCGCGCGTTTCAATAAATTACACGCCGATTCGACTCCACCGCCCATCGAAACGAATCACATACAACAATGGACCAGCAAAGCAGAAAAATTTGAACCCAACGATAAATCGCGCTCGTAGCCTGTTTATTATCCGGAAATCCAAAAAATCCGTTTCCCCGCACACACGTATAACGCTATCAAGCTCGGCGATCATTCATCGCGGAAAAGCAGCGGTGGCGCTGCACTTTTGCCTCTGCTTGTACACTCGCGCGAAAGGTGGACAAGTTGAGTCTTAGGTCTCTGAAAGCGTGGGCGGAGCGGAGCACGCATAGTTCCCGGCCTCTTCGCGCTCCTCTTTCTTCGTCTCTCTCGGCCTTATTCGTTCCTCCCGCTCTGATGCGCGAATATATGCGCTATACACGTGTGTGTCTCTAACCCTCCTCGACGTACGCGCGCGACGTGTGTCTGTTGGCTTTCGTTTTTAAGCCGGTGCAGTGAGAGGCTTCTCTTGTTTTCACCTTGCGCGCCACAGAGTTTCTCCGCCTGCGATGTTTCTTACGCGGCTCCACTTATGCCGTACATGTATGCATATACAATACTTCGCGTCGATTGTTTTGCCTTTATATTGTTGCGGCTCACGACTCGTTACTCGCGTGTGATTTTCTTTCGATTATACTTATCATCTCTCCGATCAAAGCATATCTTTATTTACCCTTCGATCTTACTCTCAGCAGCAGAAGCAGCAGCAGCAGCAGCAACAGCCCTTCTCCAAAAACTTCCGACAAGCTGCAGCTCCGACGAGCCGAGCTCGAGCTTTAATTATTTCTCAAAGTCTCTAGCAAGTCTGGCGCTAGTTCCTTTGAACCTGCTATTTCCCTCCCCCCCCCCCCTCTCTTCTTTATTCCTGCACCGTAGCCTCAGTGCTGCAGCGAGACTGTCAGTCCGCGCCGACTTTTTGCCAACTGCTAGACACTCGCGCGATATCCTGGGGATGACGCGAGAGCAAGTTTAATGCTCCTGGCGGACTCGCGTACACCGCAAAGAAGAAGAAGAAGAAGAAGAAGAAGAAGCAACAGCAGCAGTCGAGCCCACCGGGGTAGAGACGCGTCGCGCCCGCCTCTGTATGTGTGTTATAGTTTTACCGGAGAGAGGGATGACAAGGAGGAAAGCTCGAGGCAACGGCGGCGCAAACTTTTGCCTATCGTTGCTCCGCGCCGTTCTTCTTTGTCTTTGCTTCACTGTATATACCCGCTTTGAGAGATAACGTGCGCACTTGTATGAAGGATGTGAGAGCGATTCGCTTTGTGCTCCAAGTTATATTATAATCAAGCTCGGCTTTTCGACATTTTTCCTGATGGCTTTGCGCTGTTTTCGTAGCACGGATAACATTGTTTCGTTATCGCTATCGGTTTCATTCGATTTGCGAAATTTTTCGAATAATATAAGCTACGCTGCTTTCCCAGGACTCGGCGTATGAAGCCCGAATTCCGCGCATGATCGCGTAATGGAGCGTAATATAATGCTAATAGGCTCTTATAGATCTCTCATGGAAAATCATAACGAGCATGTATAGCAATGCGCGCAATTAGGCATCAAGTACCTAGGCGACCTTATCAGAGCAGCGAGTCCGTTAATTCGCAATTAAACGTTTCTTAGCTCGTTTCAGAGCATGAAATCACCCTCCATCTCCCTCGACGCTAATCAGCCGTTTACCCAGCGTTCGAATAATTATATCGCGTTCAGTGCTGCACGGTTCGGGCTCACACCAGCTCAGTTTTTCCTCATTACGACGGTGGCGGCGGCAATCGTCCTGTGCCGATAAGCTATATACCAGCGACGCCCGCACACACAGGTGCAACCATTCGGTTCGATATCGCAGCGGTTCGCTCATTATCTCGGAAGCGCGCGCGCGTACACGTGTTACCGGGGGCCGCTACTATCGCCGAGGCTCATCGGCTGCAGAGAGAAGCCTACGTGTTGCTCGCACGAGAGAAAAAGGAAAAAACGCGAGGGCTTCTCCATACACGCTTCGGGCTACACACAAAAGGAGTATATAAATACGATAGCTGCAGCTACGCGGCTTTCGGGATGCGATGCGGATATAACTGCGAATGAGAGGAATTCCCGAGATCTGATAAGAGAACGAGCGTAGGTGATGTGGTAGATGGGCTTCTTTTTTTTAGCTTATGCTAGGCGACGACGAGATTTCTGCACATTAAGACGTGTGTGCGCGCGCGTGTGCTGAGTGCGCCTATTATACGCGAAGATGTAATCAGTTGATGTAGTACAAAAGTATATAGCCGTTTACATTCGGAATTGATAGCATCTGCTCACGCGGTAACACCGTAATTATCATCCGTACACGAATATAAGGATAGCGCGAGAAAACGCGAAAAGGTAAGACTTTTTAGCGCGGCGGCGTGTTGATGCTTATACCTATACGTATAATAGGAAGACTGGAAACGTGAATAAAATTAAACTTGTTACACCGGCGGAGGACACGAGAAATCATTAATCATTGATGATTGATTCTGTGTCGCTAATTTAACCATGCAAAACTTCAAAGACAGTAATCACCCATTCATCCGAAACTCATTAATCAAGCGCTATACGAGAACTTGATTATACATACGAATTTTAAAGCTGAAAGGATAGATGTTTGATTTGAGACGATGTATAACGCGTTCAATTATGTTGCCGATCGCGAGGTTTTCCTTGGTCACACATGCGAGTATCTGCGAAATTCCGAGCAGCCGAGACAATTTTTTATGCAAACTCGCGCGTGTGCAGCGTTTTGCTTTTTCTGGAGGGCAAAGCAAAGAAGTAGTGCAGGTAATTGCCGCACTGCGTATACGCGAGAGTAGGAGAGCAGCCAACGTGTATACTCCAACCGAGATAAAGAAAGAAAGAAAACGCATCGGTCGCCGTAATTGCGCAATTCCGAAGCTCTCGGGCGAGCTCTCGGGAGCTGTTCCTGCGCTGCGCGCGCCACTATACCGCGCGCGGAGTCTCATAAGCATAATTCGCTCGCGCAGCGAGCTCAGTGTCTTTGCATATACGTTTCTTCTCCCTCTCCGGTCAGCACTTATATCCTTCCGAGAGCAGTAGAACATCTATATACAATACCTATAGGTCGACGCGAGAGACGCTTTTTTCGCCCCCGTGTGCCGCTTGCGATTTCCATGCGCCGCGGTCCGGGGAAAAAATGATGCTGCAGTGTATGCACATATACGGAACAAAATAGCTCGGGCTTAATATACCTGCGTGCGGAGAGCAGCGTTTTGCGCTGTTGGCATAGGAATGACGGCGCGGTGGCGTTTACGCGTCTCGCTTTTGCTTCGGGTTTTACGATCGTCCGCGGGCATTCCGTACGTGTCGTTGTTGCGCGCATGTGCCGCGCGCGCGCGCGCGGTCTTTGTTGCGTACGTAAATACACCCTATTCCGTATGAAATTGGTGCGCGCGCGGGTTTTTCTTTTTCGAGAGCGGGAGAGAGAGACTCTCCTTTTGCGACGAGAATTTTCGAATTCCTCCGTGCACTTTGCACGGCCTCCGGCACCGCGTTTGAGTCCTGGGATAAGAGACGCGTGGTGAGTGCATTGGGCAAGGGATTATATTGGGGAATAATTGCGAGCATCGTAAATTTTTTTATTCCTCTCATGTATCGTGGAGATAATCGTCAAGGAGACAAAGTTTTCTCTCGCTCTGAAATTCGAGGTATGGCACTTGTTTCGTCAGACTACGTGTCATTTATGACCGCGACGATATGGAAATCAATTGGCATCGTGGATAATTCGTGACTCCAAACCGCGTAATGATAGGCATTCAAAGCGCGCGTTGCGTACGAGGAAAAACTTAGATAATGTTTACGATGAGCGTTACCCAAGACACACGTTCCAATGCCCGAAAAGGGAGTTTAATTATATATTTAACGAGCGCGTTTCAAGCAGTGCACATAGGATAGTCTACCGAGTCGAAGCGCGAATTTCACTTTATTCAATTTAAGCTTTACGGGACGATAAAATGGCAAAAGGCACAATCCCATATTCTCTCAGGGCCCACGAACGACTTGAACCGTATACTTCAATCGAATAGAGCTCGCCGAAAAATCCGGACTAAATCGCAGAAGTTTACGAAGAGAGATCCTGCATCATCGGCTCGGCAGATCCAATTTTTTTGCCTGCGTCTTGCCCTCAAAAATCCGCGTGATTCGCTTTGTCTTCGGAAATGGCGCGTCACAAGCATCACACCACGTCCTTCGACTCACTTCTCTGAAACTGAGCCAGCAGAAGAGAGAGAGAGAGAGAGAGAGAGAGAGCATTCGTTTCGAGTCGGACTTTTTTGTCAGGCCGCGATTTCTCACGATCGTTTCGGGTCCCAGCAGCGGCAGCAGCAGCAGCCGAAGAAACATCGTCGTGCATAAAAGAGAGGCGACCCGACGACGTACTCACCTCTGCAGCTAAAGCCGGTGATTTCTTGCGCGAGCTCGGCGATGATTCGCGATCGTTTCGTCGGACCTTCTACTCTTGCGTCGAGTCGCACTTAGGCCGGCGTGCAATAATGATCGGGCTTGGGTCGTTTGGCCGCGCAGCTCGTTTCGAGAGAGCGGCTATCTCTCGCTTTTATTGGGGAGAGAGAGAGAGAGAGAGAGAGAGAGAGAGAGAGAGAGAGAGAGAGAGAGAGAGAGAGAGAGAGAGACGATGTACGATGATGCTGCCGGGAAACGGTCGTCCCTGCGAGGTGTGAGCTGCGCGTGATGAAGAACAAAGGAGACACAGGAAGACTATCCACCTCTCTGTCAAGTTGCAAATTGTATACCTGCGCGCGAGACGATCACGGTCCCGATATTGTTTCGAAAGTAGTGTAACGATCGGCCGAATAAAACTAGAAGCGAGACTGATTTGAAATGGAGAAACCGTGAACATATATACATAGAAATATAATATCGCACGAATTAAAAGCCAATAAAAGTCTAATTGGTCACGCAGGGAAAGATCAGAGACGCTTATTATACGCAGCTCTGTGAATCCGGTATCAAGGCCAAGTTCAGAGAAGCCCTACACCTCTCGCTTGGCGCCTCGCGACGAAAAAAAAACGTCGACATATCCCAAGAGCGAGAGAGCCGCACCTCGACGTCTGGAGAATCCCATTTTCAGTCTGTCAAGCTCCTATAAAGCGACGCGTGTACTCGCGTCTACAGCACACGTATTGAGAAGCGCAACTCCCCCTCAGGGGGGGGTCTGACGCAATGGATCGAACCTCTCGAGACACACATTAGCCTCGACCGCGGTTCTACACATCTACGTACATGTGTGTGTGTGTGTGTGTGTGTGTGTATGTAATGCTGCCGAGATCACAGATTAAACAACGGGCGGCGAGAGTCCTTCTGCTCGATAATTACCCGGAGGCCCGGGTAATTGCCGTAATCCGGGAGAAAACGCGGTGAGCGGCGATAATTCAGCGAACGGTGATTCCGAGGCGCAGATTGGCTCGCGCTCGCGCGCGCAGGAGTTACGGTTACGGGCCAAGGTGTCCGTGCTGCAGTATATACGTATATATAGGTGTGTGCAGCGCGAGCGTCTGCCCGGCTGCAAAGTTGGAATTGCTTGCGAGCGCGAGTGGAGAAATTGAGCCCCCGATGATCGCGGCGTACTGATGACGACGCTATGGGAGTAGCTGCGAGTTGAACTTGCTGATCGACGATCGCTCCTCGTCGAATAAATCGTTTCTTTCCTATTCCATCTGGCCGATGTATCTCTCCTGCTCCTTCCCTCGCTCACTTCTCGATTATACGAGGGCTACACGCGCGCGAGAGAGCTTGCGAATTAAATTTCTGCGGCGTCGTGCGTCGTTTTTCTCTTCTTTGCCGCGGCTTGCTTGCTTGCCTTTTTGATTTAAGGGCGAGGCTGAAAAATGCGCACCAGCCGCCACAGCCGGACTCTCGGTGCTATCTCTCGCACAATATTGCAATAAATTTGAGGCAGCGCGAGCGAGCGAGCTCAGGTGTTATTATGAGGGGGTACGAGAGTGTAAACATGTCTGCTTTATTAAAACTATCCTTTATAAGAGCTGTATTCTGGATTATATGGCGTTGTTGTTGCAATGTTATTTCAAATGAAGTTCCACGTTTTTGTCGTATAAATACCGCTGACCCATATACAAATACGACCAAGAAACGATATATTTTACTCGGATCTAACTTGGTCATCAAAAGGCAATCAAGGCCCTATCGTTATTTTTCACGCGGCGCCAGTCTCTTCTCGGTATTATCCTTTCGCCAAAACGGGGCGCTTATACGCCTCAATGTTATACACAAAAGAGAAATGTTTTACGATGTCTCTGGTTTCCTATACAATACAAAAGTGAGTTTAATCACCGTCGAATACAACGCGCACTCCTCGGATAGAGAAGTTCACAGCTGCGGACAAAAGGCTCGAAAGCAGCTGACGCATAGACTCTTTCCCTCGGAAAAAAAGAAGAAGCTGCTGATGCTCCCTGCACACCCTTGTATAATACGAAACACCCGAGAGCGAGAGATCGAAAGAGAGAGAGAGAGAGAGAGAGAGAGAGAAATGGGCGGAATGGAGCCTCTTATTTACGGCCAGTGGGACAGTTTTTAATTTGTTCTCCCGGAGCCCAGCCGGTCCAAAGTCGCCGCGACACACCATACTATATACAGGTATACCTATACCCCCGTTAGTCGTTAGGCGAGGAGGCGTGTTTCCTCCTGTGGTCTCGAGGGCGGCCAAGCTCGCTCGGGCTAATAAATCCTTAATTATAATTGCGCGGACGCGTGACGGGAATAACTCTCTGATTTAATTATCGATCGACGCTTATTATATTGGATACATGACGCGCGCGCACTGCCTATCGATTATTATCGCCTGCCTGCTGATGCAGCATCGAGAAAGTCCACGCCGCGTGTGTCTTGATCGCAGGCGTCACTTAAACGGATGCTAATCCGCGACTTCCGAGCTCTGCTCGGCCACCGCTGAAGAATGTTTTCATTACTGCTCTCACTAGCTCGAGAAAGAGAAAGAGCTGGCCCTTTGTTTTCCTTTTATACTCGCGTCGCCCTTTGTATTTGCGATAATAAGACGACTACGTTGCAGTAGGCGCAGTTTCGTTTAAAGTTTTGTTGCTCGGGACACGTTAAATTGATGCTTTAGTCGGCAAAAAATCCGGCAGTTCATCAAATTACACGAGTGATAAATGAATTCCGAATTCCGCGCGAGTGTGCTATTGCCGAGCAAAAAGTGGCTCCTCTTTGGGACACAATGCCTATAAACACAGTGCGAGAAAGAGAAAGGGATACAGCCGAGCCATCAATTATCCACGAGCATTCTCCAGATTCCCGCAAAATAGCATCTGCCGCCTCTCTCGCAAGTGGACATCAGCGTCCCGGTAGTATAGTCGTCGCTGGAGATACGACGAGCCATCGATTCTCGAGTCGCAAAAAGGGGCAAGGAGGATCCCGCTCGCGCTCGCGCGTCGAAACGATCTGTAATTGAGCTTCGCTCGCGCGCGCGCGAGGCTATTTTTTATCATTACGGGGAATTCGGATCTGTCAAGATGTCCCGCGCGCGCTTAATTACGGTCTATCTCTGTCTCTTGCTCTCTCTCTCTCTCTCTCTCTCAAGCTTGGAGGGAGAGACAGAGAGAATAATTATAATAATCACGGGGAGTGCACACGCCTCTCGCTCGCTCCGAGATGGATGGACGGACGGGCTCTGGACTTTTCGGTGTCTGCGCGCACGTCTCTCGTCTACTTGGCCAGACGAGCTGCGAGAGAGTCAATCGTGAGGCGAGAGGGATGGGAATAAAAAGCCGAGTTGACTAAGCTGCTTTATATCCGGCTTCTCGTGAACACCTTTTCTTCGAGGTTGCACTGTTTTTGTTGCCTGATTAAATTCCGAATTGGCTTGATTAAATGAGGTGGTGCACTCTCTTAACCTTTGATCGAAAAAGTAAAAGTGGGATTTGGAAAAATGAAAATGGTGTAATCACCTTTTCCTCGATGGATTATATACCTACGAGTGAGTGTTACGCAAATGCCAATATATCTAATTGCGACAAAGGTCGCCTGCTTCAACGCCCTGCTTCTTAACGAATCAATTATTGCTGTACGACCACTCGATTCTGTGACTCCGTTCTCTCGCAGTATCTTTGTGGAGAGCGAAATGGATGATTGACGTGTCGGTCAAAGATCATTGGAGGAACATATTCTCGATCGTTGATTGCTTGAGCCTTTTTTTGTTTTGTCATTTAATTCTTCTTTTGGAAATTATGCAAAGCAAGTTTTAAATGGATTTTGAAGATTGATCGATCGGGAAGTCAGTTGACACCGGCGATACGGAGAGTTATGATGAAAAATTGCTTTGACCTTTAGCATTTATTTCGAAACCTTATTATAACATTACGGTCGTATTAAGCAATACTTGTATACAGCGCGCGTTGAGTTTGTGAAAAAATTAAGTTACTCGCAATATTCTTTCTCCATACGACTAATTTCAATAAGCCTCGCGATAAAATCTGCAACAACCGCATCGATGTCATTAGGCTATACTCCTCCACTTTTTTTCATTCTTTTGCGCACTCGTATTCCACTCGCGGCAAGGCTGCACACATACGCCCATACCTATAGATCCCATTCGGGCTTTGTTTCAGAAGGCGAGCAAAGGAAACAGCCGCTGCTGCAGCCACGAGCTGGAGGAGGAGCTGCGGGGGTCCGAGACCGTCTGTCATCTCCGAACGACTAATGGTTCCTTCACGCTGCTTCATTATATTTTCTAAATGTAAATTCGTATGCGGCGGCTGCAGAAAGAGAGCCGATCTCCTCTCCTCTCCTCGCTGCTGCTGATACATTCGGTATGTGCGCCGCCGCGGGCTAGTCAGCGCATCCTTGATTGCAGGCGACAGTTTATGGTCCTACGCGAGCGCCACACCAATTAGCCCTCCAGCTTCGAGGAATCGCAGCTGAGACAGAGAGTATCTTTTTCTCTTGCGTGGTTTTATATTCCCAATCCCCTGTCATTAGAATGTATATGCAAGGATCCGTGGGTTACTTTTTTTTCTTGTTTTCTTTTAATGACCGATTGCTTGATGAATGTCTAGCTCTCGCAGCGTTTTCAATCGTGTTATTACGAGAGGCCGAGCATTGAGATGACGATTGTTTGGCAACGGCTCGTCGGGTCGTCGTAATAAATTTTTATGAAGTCGTTATTTTGCTCCTTTAATATTTTGCTGAGTTTTTTTAGGAGATTATTTTCGCAAATTCGTGAAATTATACAGTTTTGTACATTACATAATCGTTCGTTGACAAATACGTGTATATTAAAAAAACTGATTTACATGGAAATGAGAAAAGTCATTTATTACGTGACTACTGAATAGGACATTTTTCTTTCACGATGCACGAATCCATGATATGATTTTACATTCTGTAATGTGCAAAACATTATTGAAACAATAAGTATATAAAGGTATGATGTACAATAGATCGAGACAGTGAAAAGGTAAAACAAAAATCATAATGAGAACATTTTTATTGACTTTATCGATTTCTGCTCTTGTGGCGGTTGCATTATCAAGTGATGCAGAGGTAACTTAATTTGGATCATCGAATTTATTCGAAATTATTGAAGAAGTATAACTATTTATTCTATGGTTGCAGCTAACCGATACATTGGAAAAGAATAAGGACGATTTTCAAGATAATAACATAGCAGTAAGCTCGTATTTTTTAGCCATTAAAATAATACATTTATTTATCTTTAAGTATCGCTTTTCTCTTTTGAACAGATACCAAGCACCAGGGTGAGCATTGACAGTGAAAAGAACAAAATTGATGATGAAAGTGATGTAAGTCATTTCTACATACAAAAGTAGTATCCTACTCTTAAAAATATATGGTAATCATTATATTCGCTATCTGATTGGCTGTTCGTTTTTCGTTATATTGTCACAAGAATCTAAAAATGTTAAACTTACTCAAGTACGAAACATTTTTATTTTAAAACACCGTCGCGAGTCTAAATTAAACTTATTTTAATATCAATATACCAAAACAAAGCAGTTTTGGACTGGCCTTTTCGTCACCATCGCCTAAACTCTCCGTATGTCTATAGCAGGTGAAAATAGGTGGCGCATAGGCACTTTTCCATTCTCCTCATAACGATATATGCGCTGAGAGTAGATATAGTGATGTGCTATCAATGCTAAAACTGCCTTGTTTGATCTGCTGCTTCGGCCACTCATGCTATAACTGCGCGCGAAGCGCGTCTAAAGTCGCTAACGTTAAGATGCTTTCTTATTATCTCTCTTTTATTTCATCATATCCATAAAGGAAATACTTATTGTTTATGGAACGGAAGCACCCGTGAAGGAATCAAAAGATGAAAGAAAACAGGTGAGTATTATTTGAACCATTGTAAGAGAAATTCTGAATTCTAAATCCTGATGCTAAATGATATTTTGACAGGAAGAGGAAAGCAATGATTGTAACGATCACCATAAACCAGTTTCCGATTACAAGGAACATGGCAAAATAGATTTTCACCTCCACAGACCACTTCCTCATCACAAGGAACACGATAAAAATGACATTCACAAACATGGCCCGCTTCTTCATCACATAGATCACGACCGAAAAGATTTTCACAAGCATGGACCACCTCCGCCGCATCACATAGATCACGACCGAAATGATTTTCACAAGCATGGACCGCCACCGCCACATCACATGGGTCACGACGGCAAAGTAATTTTTAAGCATGGACCTCCCCCACGACATGATGGGAAGCACAAGGGTCTGGAGAAGTCAAGTGAGTTTGGCGAAATTGATAAAAGGGTTGAAGCCAACCTCCTGTAGAATAAATTAAATTTCGGAGAATTGTATTCTGATCTTCAACAATAAATGTGCTGAACAAAGAAAACAAAGTGAGCCAGGTGCACGCATGAATAACATTATATTATACTCATACCTCGCGAAAGAAAAGAGAGCAGAAGGATGAAGAAGAAGAAGTATCCTCTGCCGCATCCATATCTGCAGTCCATCACAAAACATTTGCGTAGAAAATACATTAGCCTAGCAGCAATCTCGCTAATCTCTGCTCAATCATCTCGAAATCCAGGCCTCGATTCTCATAATAAGGAAAGCTCGTGCAAAGAGCAAGAAGATGCGAGGCAGCAGCGCAGCCGCAGAATAAGAAAAGAAGTGCCTTGGCAGGTGTCTTCGGGACAGCGCGGCATAATGAAGGCCCCTCGAAAAAGGCTGAAGGGACTCCTCGGCTCTCTGTATATGTATCCCTCCGTTCGCACACACGCGTTCTCACGTGTCGCCGGGGTTATATGTGCACTCACGCACATATATGTACGTATACGAACCTCTCGCCCGTTGAGTGGGAGTGTCGGGCGCTCGCTCCGAAAGATACCGATATTCATCGCGTCTCGGGGTAGAGATAGCAATACACCGGTGCGTCGCGCTGCATCAGCCGGCGGCCCCGGGGCTGAGTAGGTAAAAAGGGCCTCTCGTCCCTCCACTTCTTCATCTTGGCCAACTCTGTCCCTTTCTTCGTGTGAGTGAGCGAGAGGGAGAGAGCAGGAGAGAGAAAATGAGCATCATCGGGACGACGACGTCGCGGTTATTATCGGGCCTCTGGTCTTTTTGCGTTCGCTAGAGCGCCCGTGAAAAGGACAGAGAGAAAGAGAGAGAGAGAGAGAGAGAGAGAGAGAGAGAGAGAGAGAGAGAGAGAGAGAGAGAGAGAGAGAGAGAATAAGAAGGGGGTGGGCACACGGCTCATCGGCTGGTCCATTGTCTCTCGGAGATTGCAACACGTTCGAAGGGGGCTCATAATACGGGGGACCGCTTAGAGAGGAGAGTCTTTTCTCATTACGATCGCCAGTGGATTCGCCGTAGAATCGCCCCCCGGACCTGTATGCTCTCTCACTCTGCTGGGCTACTCCTTCGCCTCTGCTACTCTACTGCCTCTATTTTTCTGCAGAGATTGCGTCGCTCGTCCGGCCATTCATTCGAATATTGAGGCAAGCGGGATGAATGCGCGAATAAAAAGACCGGCCACATTCTTGCGGTCAGTTTCGAGGTGTACGACAATTAGTCTGGCTCGCGGAGTCCAATTTGCTTCCTCATTCATCCTTCGCTTCGCGTTCCGTATTGTGTATACCCATATTGATAACGCGAAATTCGGTTGAAAGGCAGATAATAATAATGACAAAACGACGACGAATGATTTCCTCGTCACATTCCGCAGTGCAGCGTATATCTGCAAACAGTGAATTATCAAGCCCGGGAAAAGAGATGGAGTAGCAAAAACAAAGGTGGCCAGAGTAGTCGTGCGCGATTCGATCTGCCGCAGCATCATCAGCCGCAGGAGAAATGGACGAGCGGTGGAGTATAGAGAATATAAGAAAGAACGAACCCCCGGCGATACGCCGTTTATACACGTTACGCGGTAATTCTTTCAATTTCACAGGATGCGCCGGCGAGTTTCACGGTCCACGCAAGAGAGAGAGGACCGAGGGTTATCCTCGAAGGCTCACTGCATGCAGCGGCGTGTACGCCCTCGAGTACACACGTGCGAACGTCTCGTCAACCCGACCGGACTTAATCTCACTTGCAAATGCGCTTCTTCTCGAGGACGTGTGCGCATGTAGGCAAGTAGCTGCGTTCGTACGGTCGTATGGTGCATGAGGCATGCGAGGTAAATCGGTTAGATCTTCGCGGTGTGCATAAGAGTATGGGTCTGGGTGTATATACATTTACCATAACGGATGAACGAAAGAGAGAGTGAATGAGAGAGAGAGAGAGAGAGAGAGAGAGAGACAGTCTCACATAGCGTCAGAGCACGCACACGTGAGGAGAGGTCCCCCCAAACCAATTTGTGACTGACGAGCTGCGATTGGTAATAAGCAACACACAGGAACTCAAATTGCTTGAGTTTTTCTGCGGTCGTTCATTGGGTGTTGTCGTCGTCGACGAGCATCAGCCTGGGAGCATCACACGCTCTCCTGCGCGCTCTCCTTGTTTTCATCCTCCTCCTCCTCTTCTTCTTCTCCGCGGCTCGTCTCTCTCTCTCTCTCTCTCTCTCTCTCTCTCTCTCTCTCTCTCTCTCTCTCTCTCGCTCTCGTCTCTTTGGCTTCTTTCTTTTTCGATCGACCTTGTCAAGGGAACGCGAAGGTGGGAGCGACGAGAGTAGCCGCAGCGGCGGCGGCGGCAGCCGAGAAGAGAGACGGTACATCAGGTCTCGCTCGATCCCATTAACCGCGAGTCGACCGCTCGCGAGCGGTCGCGCTCTTTCTTTTATTCCTCGGGTCGCTTTGAGACCCGCCCTCTCGTGTGTACCTGTATATACGAAGAGAACCATACCTATATACCTGTGTACGATTGTCTCTGAGCCAGCTCACCGGGTTGTAGGTACCGACCCGCGAGGTTAAAAGAGAACGGAGGAAGATGACGCGCGAGCGCGCGCTGCTAGTTCGTCTCCTTTTTTCTCTCTTCTCTACCGGACGGTGTTCTTCTTCTTCGACTTCGTCTTTCTTCTTCTTTTTTCTTGTCTCTCTCTTCCCGTCGTATACCTTACGAGGGCAGGGGACGCGCGCGCTTTTTTGGAGTACATAAATTTGACTTTTTTAATGTGTTAGTAGTGCAGCCCGCGCGTTTTGACAAGAGTCTATTATAATTTTCTAAATTTAAGATCTGGCTCGTCTTCTCCTTCATTTTTTTGTGTCCCAGGGCGACCGGACGAGGACAGATGAAAAATTTAATGATAATATTAGGTTTCGTGCGGCCGTCGGCCCGCGCAGATACGTATATTGGAATTTTTTAAAAGGCGCTAACGTCTGCAGGCTCTCTTTCTCTCTCGCTTCATTAATGGTTTTATTAACTGATTTTGTTTCCTCCCTGGAGATTTATCGATGTGTGTAAATATCGGTTTCGTCAGAAAAATAAGATACCGCTGGGAACATGATAAATCCGCGGAGAGACGAAAGCCGACTGGTGACTCGTTTCGATTGTAATAAGCAAGTCAAAACGGAAGGAAAATTGATAAATATTATACACGCACGATGAAGTCTATCCATCAAACGACAGCTATAAGGAGACAGCAATGAACACGACGGAAGCCTTTCTGACGGAAGCCGTGTAACATGAGAGGGGGGCAAGTCGCTGCTCCAGAAAGAGAAGTAGCTCGAGCCACCTGCATACATCACACACGCGTAAAACGTACTCGCTGCAGCAGCAACGCTTTATCGGCCGGATGGATTGCTAAGATGACAAACCGGCGATCGGTCGACTTATTATTGGTTATTGATCGCTTATTTATTCAAATGAATGCAGATTACCGTGGCGGGCTTTTCAATGCGAGAGAGAGTGAGAGAGACCAGTTAGCGGCGCGCTGGCTCGCAATGAATAAATTGCTACCGGGCGCTCGCGCGCGCGCGCCGATACTTAGCGAGTCGCTCTTTTTCCCTCTCCTTCTATTTTTCTTTCTCTCGCGCGCGCGCGCTACCAGCCAGCGGTATACATATATACACCGTTCATTACGGATTTTGAAAGGGGGATTCACGCTGAAAGCGGGCAATTAAAGAATCAATAATATGCCCTTTCCGCGGTATTCCCGCGAGCGAGAAGAGTCGAGGAGTGAAATCGGAGAATATGAGGATTCTTCCTTTTTTTTTGCAATTTGCCTGGGGATCGAGTTTCGTTTAATTAGGCATTCTTTTTTAGGAGACTTATACGCGAGGACCGATATGAGGCTCGCTTAAGTGGCAATTAGGTGTCTTTACGATACGAATGGATTTTAAAATTTGCACTGCTCTAATATACTCACCATTTACACGTATTTAAAAAAAATGTAGTTTATAATAAGTCTCGGGAAGCTAAACAATGTCATATATACACGAGCCGGAAAACACGTGTACATAAATACAGAGCGGACTAATAATAATTTACTATTATTTAAAGTCCCCCATTCGGGCATTAAAATAACGTGAGCTTGTAGCTCTTTAAAATTACACTAGTTAAGGCAACGATAAATAAGAAGCGCGAGCGATCGTTGCAAAGGGAAAAAGTGAGCAAGAGAGAGAGCCCGTATGTACGTGTACACCTATACAGCATGAAGAACGAAACGTAGTCGAACGCGTGAAATAAGACGCAAAGCATCGCGATCCCATCGAGTCCTCTGGGCAAGCGCATATCCGGCGCAATAACATCTCTCTTGTCCCGCGAGCGCGGCACTTGCCTTTTCGTAAATCACCTCGCGCTCGCGCCCACGTGAAATCCTCCTATACTATACACCTCTCTCGTATACAAGGGAATGAGAGAGAGAGAGAGAGAGAGAGAGAGAGAGAGAGAGAGAGAGAGAGAAGAGATCAAAGGGGCGCGGTAGGAGCCTCGATCACTCCGCGGGACGTTTATATTTGCGTCGCGCGTGAGCGCGAGAGGAAAAAGAGCGCGAATAAGCCGAGCTATCTCTTTTTCGCGTCTCCCACGCGCATTATACGTCTGGTTAGCACTGATTTATTTTCTCGCATCGGTCTTCCGCCCTCTCTCTTCTTTCCTTTTTCGCCTCCTCGATTATTTTTTTTTTCAAACTTTCTCTCTCTCTCTCTCTCTCTCTCTCTCTCTCTCTCTCTCGCTCTCTAATTTTTCGTTTCTCCTCTGCTGGCGATGGCCTGATGACTCCCCGGTATTAATATAGCGGGAGGGCTCGGGTGAGATTTAACAAATGCGCTGTTTTCAGGCGACGTTACACGGCGCTTTTGATGCTGCTCGGAGTTGGTAACGAGCATCGCTGTTGTGACTCGGGAGGATCCGTCATTCGGTTGCTGCTGCAGCTCACACAATCACTCGGCGGAGCGTATTGTGCTGCTGCTGCTGCCGCTGCCGTTGCCGCCGCCGCTTGGGATAAGATATTGGGGGCTGCGGAGGACGAAGAGTTATTGGTGCGGGAGGTTATGCCTCTCGAGTACTTCTGGATGCGCTGCTCCCGGTGCGCCTTGGAGTTGTGAGGCGGAGAGAAAGGGTGGCGGGCGATGCTTCTTTTTCTCTTCTTTTTGTTCGTCGAGTGGGATTAGTGGGAACGAAATTTAATGGGCCGTGAGTGATTTCGACGGCGTTGTTTTGCTTCTTCGAGGGCAGTTTAAGCATTGAATGGTAACGAGGCGTGGACGAGTAGTCAAAATTCGAACGTATGTTTCATCGCGTTTAAGACGTTATGAAAAGCAAAGACGAATAAGAGGCAGCGACATCGCGTGAGAAGGAAACAAAAAATAATTTCGCGTTGCAATTTCGGAAACGACGGCGGCAAATTGCCGTGCGCTGCAATATAACTCTCTCACGTGTGCACACATACAGTTCCATAAAGAAGCTCGTAAATTTCGCTTATTATAAGCGAAATCCAAAGCACGCGCACGAGTTGCGACGTGTTCTTAAACAGGCTATTAGATGCCGCTAATTAGCCAGCCGTAAACGATAATGGATGGCATACGGTTGACGCGATGCAGAAGCGCGGCAATAATATAACTCGCGCTCGCGCGAGACCGAGTGCGCTATAGTTTTGTCTCGCTGCGCGGATAACCCCGAGCGATAAACTATCGCGAGACGAGAGAATACTCGTGTCTTTTAAGAAGAATCGAAGAAACTAATCGACCGGATTAGTCCGCAGGTTCTTTTTTTCAGAGCGCGCAATCACGAAAGCTTGATGCAACAACATTCGCGCATAGGAGTTGATTAAACTGAATAGCCGAGGACAGTTTTGCCGAGCGAGCGCGAGCCGCAAAAAGGTAAACAGCAATAAGACGCTAATAAAATTTCGCTGCTGATTATTCTCTACGACCGGGGCAAATGAAGACTCCCAAAAACAAAGCAGCACGAGAAACAAGGGCAAACGAAGTCTGTCGTCTTCTCCTTCTCTCCTCTATGCTCGCGTATAATATATCCGAGAGGCGCGGGAAGATTAAAAAAACAGAGCCGAGCGGCCTGGAGTGGATGGCCCGCTCTAAAAGCCAATCAAAGAATGACAGTCGAAAGACCGCCTCGTAACCTTCGAAAGGGCTGAAATGCGCCCGAGGGCTGCCCCAGGTCGGATTGGACACTGGGTTCTCTGCTCCATATTGATGAGTTACCCAATTCCCAACTCGCTCGCTCTATATCTTCGCCGGCCGAAAACAATTGCGTCGTCGCCTCCTGCCCCCGAGGTAAAATACATTTGCGGGAGAGCCGCTCGCTCGATAAGATACCGCATCGTATAGCGCGCGAGAGATATGATCCGGGGACGAGAGCGTTGTTTCTTCCTAGTCACCTTTTTACCTCTGTCTTCATCTCTCGCTCTCTCTCTCTCTCTCTCTCTTTCTCTCTCGGATAGATAGATGCGCGTTGAGGTCGCCACGCCCTTATACCGACGAGTCGATCGAATTATGATGCGGTACGGTCCAGCCCCCGGTTCTTTCAGAGGATGATAGAACACGACTCTGTCTCTGCGCTTGTCTGTGACTCAAAGGCTTTTAAGCGCCGCTCGTCGTGTATCTTGGTGAAATCTCACTGGAGCTGAGCTACCTAATATTCGAGTGGACGGTATTAGAGATAAAAGTACAAGAGTGGCGACGATGACCTTCGGAATATTATTGCGAAAGGATGGATTTACGTCGCCGAGAGTCACACACACACCGCGAGCGGAGTTTTGGAAATCGAATATGATTTATGCTGCTTCTACGGAACTGCTTTGAATAAACGCTGAGATATAATAGGTGTCGTTACTCGCCGTTCACATAAAAATGGTAATGCGATAGTTTGGGATGATTTGTACTGGGATTTATATGAAGAAAAAAATGTTTCTTTGATAATTTATTTATGGGATATTAAATGACGCGACGCATCGATTATCCGGCATAAATCAATGCGGATATTTTTGTCGAAGACACACTTGCCGACTAAAATTGTTTTGTATATGAATTCTTGACACGGTGGTAGGATCAAACGGCGCACACACTTCCACTTCTCCATCCGATGAATCCGTACATTTTCCTCGCGCAATATAATGGAGCCTCGACGACTATCATACGTCGCAGAGCTTACGTAAAAGCATAATTTACATGCGCGCATTAAACGTTCTCTCGCGGCGTGACCGCGCGTGTATTGTCCTATTTTAACGATTGTCCGCAATTATATTAAGCGACGCGGCGGCGGCGGCGGCGGCGGTAACGTTCCTCTCCTTTTCAGCGCGAGGCCGTTCATAAGCATCGAACACGACGGCAGGTTTATTCCCGAGCGTCGGCGACAGTTTCGCGTCCCCGCTCATTGACATGCCATTCTAGGCTTTTTACGAGGCTTTAAGGACGCGGTCGTGTGTCATTAAACCTTAACGCACGTGCACGCGCGATGATCGCCGATGATCATCGCTTTTCGGGCTGTTGCATGTATCGGCGTTTCAGCGGGCGCTCGCTTCTGTGTCGTAGTGATTATGCTAATTTTCTTACGCTTTTAAATCTTCCCAGAAGGAATTAAACTTTTAGTGCACTTCCTAGGAAACCGTTGTGAGGCGTGCCTTAAAAACGAGAGACGCGTGGTGCGATGGTGCTAAATCAACGCCGGCTTTTTTTCCCATCGCGCAGTTATACGCAGGCTAATTATTTTCGCTGAAAGAGATGCCTGGCCTGTATAAAGTTAATTGGGCCAGTTTAGATAGAGAAAGAAAGACAAGTCGAATTACACTCTACTGTCGTGTAGCATTATATTTGTTTGACGAAAAGCTGATGCAGCTTCACGAAGAGTTATAATAACACACGAGCTAGGGAAATCAAGTTAATTGACAATCATGCATGTCCAGTGTCCCACGGTCGTCGAAAATGAAGAATGTATATACCCTCCTCGCGTCGACGGGAGAGAGGACTAATGACGCGGCGCGACTCGCCGCCAGTCCGAGAGTCTATATATTATATACTCGCTCGCGAGTGCCGCGGCGAGGAAAAAAGGGAATCAAGGTCGAGGTTCGCCCCCTGGTGACATTTCCCATTCTTCTCGGCACGCCATTACCCGCCACAAAGCGGCCGCCCCCGCGGGACGCCTGGACCCACTTTTCAACACCGCCGCTGGCGCTATATACCTGTGCCTGATGCACGCACGCGTGTGCGTGTGCGATGATGCACCTTGTGTGTTGCTTTTCCTTTCTTTCTTTTTTTTTAATTTTTTTTTTTTAAATCTGGTGGTGCTTCTTTCTTGCGTGGAAATCCGATTCGTTTCCTGTGCAGATGCGTCGGATGACGACTTTCTGGAGTCACAGGTGATTTTTCATCCCGCGCGGTGTGGAGGCTTTTCGAGAGGCTAATATCTCTCGGGATGATTAGCTCGATGCGTGCGAGCCATGAGAAAAAGTTTTTTCTTCTCTCGGCCGCGCATAGAGGGCGGGGGAGGCTAATGTTCGAGAATGCGTCGGCTGGTAACGAATTAATTAGGTTTGCTGCGACTACGCTGGTGGCATACGCTTGTACAACACGCATATGATAATACATGCACGGCAGTAAACAAGCGTTTGACGTGCAACATTAAAGTAAACTCGGTAAAAAAGGGGACAAAACTATATTGTTAGACACCGCGTAAAAGTTTAACGCCGATAGGCGCCGTGTAATAAGACAAGCCCGGCGGTGATGGTAGCGTAGCGTCAGCAGGATTAGAGGTACATTATTGAAGCGGGATCTTCCCTTTCGCTCGGCCGGATGGACGGTCCAGCGCAGGCATGGGTTTTCGTTTCGCATACATGCATGCAGATACACACACACGCAGACGGAACGCGATCCTTCATTCAGCGGCAAAATAATGCATGTACGGCACATAGCCCGCGGTACGAAAAGCGAGAAGCCGCCGACGAAACGGTCAGCGAGAGAGAGAGAGAGAGAGAGAGAGAGAGAGAGAGAGAGACAGAGATGGGGAGAGAGAACGAAGCAGGCACGAAAGAGCGGCGGCAGCGGTGGAGGAGGAACGAACGGTAATGCATGCGATTATGCGGATCAATGAGCTATGGAGCTATTTATGGCTCTATCAGCTTCGCGCTACCACATCGGCGTGTTGTATCCTTCTATCTTTCTCTCTCTTCGGTTAAACTCTCTACCGCCGCCGGGATGCCTTTCTGTGTTCGCTCGCGGATCGAGAGCTAACGCTCGTGTTGTTGTTTTCTCTTGTTATTTCCCGATGCGCGTGCGCGCGCGCTTCTCCTTTTCTTCTATCGTGATTTTTCATTGTCCCTGGATTATTCGATTAAAGAACCATCAACGGCTTATATCTTTTAGATTTTCAATCATTTTCTGAACGATCGGGGCCTGTGTTAGGACGTAATGTCGAAGTGTTAGGCTTGTGTTTTTTTTTCTCGGCGCAGTGCATCAGCTTTATGCGCAGATGCGAGAGAGAAAGAAAGTATATTTATTGAGTTATATTCCGGTATAGAATATTGCCCCTGGAATGCGCTATTATTGCGAGCTAAAGTGTGTGCAGGCCTTTTTTGGTCTGCGGTTTTATCAAACGCGAGAATTATTTAGGTATGGAGCGATGGTAATTTAAATATTTGCTCCTTTTTTGCCGTTACGTTCCGCCGTTCAGAGATTCTATAATTTCAAACAATGTAATACAATCTGACGCGTATAACGAATGCGTGTATGGTGGAGTTGTAAGTTCGAAATACGAATGTAACCAAACTCAGATCATCGTATGTATATACAATTCAAAAAAATGAAAATACAAATAATCTGTTAACAGTTACGCATGAAACTCTCTGACTCAGAAAAGCGAAGAAATCATTGTCCGTTGGCAACAATGACCGCGGGCCACGGTGTCTTTTGCTAATGAAGCGTTGCTTCGCTAATTATTCGGTGCTAATTGAACTACATAGGTATATACAAAAGCTCCGATCCGCATCATCTGTATCATCGAAAATTCCGACTGTGAAACTCCTCACAACCATTGGGTGAGTGCATGTTTACAAAGCATACAATTATTCGTCGTGTATACGCCGAAAAATTTTAATTAAATTTCAGACATCAAACATTCCCGCGAATGCGAGAGCAATGTAATAAACCGCAAGTATCCTTCGCTATACCCCCGAAGTTGAAAAAAGAATCAATGTACCCAACGGAAGTATTTAACTAACGCGGAGCGTATCGAAAAGCGTCCGACGAATTTCACGTTCCTCGCATGCAAATCTCTCGCGCAAGCGCTGAATAATGCATGCGCATATCATATTATATATATACACGCGCGGCATCGCGTCACAAACGGAACGGCGTTATTCGGCTGGTTCCACCTGCGCGCGCGCCCGCTCGGTTATTATAATGATTTATTAGCGCCGGACAACCCCACGCGCAATATTTCGCGGTATATATACGCCAAGAGAGAAGGAGAGAACGCGCAGTCTGACACTTTTATCGCTCGTCGGCGACTTTTCCCGCGAAAGGCGGTAGGTGCAGTTATGCTAATGCCCGCGCGCGCGAGCGACTATATATATATACGCGCGCCAATCAAGCTTTTGCCGCGACGCCCATGTCGCGCCGGGTAATGCTCGATAATTACAGGCTCTCCGCGACGACGGTCACGGTGGCGGCGAAATTGCGTCGTGCGTCAACTTACGAAATTGGCAAATTGATGGCTTGATTCGAGATTTTTTTCTTAGCCTGACGTATACTGCACCGAGCGCGGATGATTTAATAAATTGGGTATGTAATGAGCGGGTGAAAAGCTCCGGGAATGATAATTCAATTTTAGATTTGGGGGTTTATAAGGTTTATGACTTTTATTCGGTATATATATAATACACCAACCGTGCCTGTATGCAAATTGGTGCGATAAACACTGCGCCGAATATGCGATTTAATCGGTAATTTTTATGCTTTCGAGCAATGGACTGTCAAATTGATGATACTATGGATTCGGTATAAGCACATGTATACACATGTATAAGAAATTTAAAGTACGCCGGACAGGTATACTAAACGCTAGTACGTGTGTCGTCGTCGTTCCCGCAGCAATGGCTTCTCATTTACATGCATAAAATAGGCGGTGCGACAAGCACGACGAAGCTCTTGACAAACGAGAACTCGAAGACTGTATTTACGCGATCCCGATCTCGATCGCAACATGCGGCACAAAGACTCTCATTTTATGCGCGATACAACCGGGTATTAAGCGCGGACAAAACGATTGATTAGCTTGATTTCCTCTTGAAGAAATCATGCATACAAAAAATGTGGCCGACTCGCGGGACACCCGATAGAAGTAAATACTTAAATATAGATAGTTTGGACTTGATGAGAATCAAAAGATCGAATGACATTTGGTGCACAAATAAAAGGTTCAAATCTACGAACGATTTGCAGCGCGTGTATAAAGCAGTGCGGGAACGTGTCAAGGGAAAAGAGCTCGGTCGGTCGTCGCTATCGCTAATTCACTCACCAATAAAAAAGTGTATACCTAGCAAGCCTATAGAAGTACAACTTCAAAAGTACAGTGAATCATTGATTTTATTATAAATAGACTCGCAAACCCAAAGTTTACTTCCACGAGAGGCTGCGCTGATCAGCAGTATAGAAAAATTTTTAACAAACTTCGTCTCAATTATAGAGTATACGAAAAAAAACTCCCCGAGAGAGCGACTCATATCTCGCAGACTTTTTCCTAACTCAGTACGCCGTATAAGTATAGTATACAACAGCTTCCACACAGACGCACTGCACCCTCGCATCTCTCTCTCGTCGTTCGTCCCAACTTCCGAAGAGCGCAGCGATCGTGATTTTCCACGCGGAAGTTTTAACGGGTCCGAGCTTTCCTCTCTTGCAGCAGCGCAGCACCAGCCGTCCTAACTTTTACGTTATTCCGGCGCAAGAGCGTGTATATATATAACAGGTAGGCAGCAGGTACCGAGTGCATGCCAACTTCCGCCGAAGAACAAAATCAATTATGGAGCTGGTTTTTACGGAGCCAGCCGCGAGCGAGAAGAGTCTCTCCGGCTTGATTGTTCGCTCGCGCAAAGTTTCGTTAAAGCCGTGCACTCTCTTGCTCTCTCACTGGCTTTGAATTTCGAGCTTAACGGGGGATTGAACGGAAATGACGACTTTGTTGAGTGCTGTTGGGCTCGAGGACGGTATATAAGGGCTGCAAAGTTTGGCGCGAGTTTACAGTGTTTTTTTTTCGTCCTTCGGGCTAATACTCGCGTTTCTATACTTGTAGAAATACGGCGCATAATTATGTTCCAGTACAAAATAATAAACTTACATGTAACCAGGGAATGATCAATAATCTGATGTAGTGATATAATGTTAATACGAGACTCACCTGAAACAGAAATAAAAGCATCGCTAAATTAATTGATTCAATTCGAAAGGCAAACAATTTTATAGCCCCTTCGACAAGCGGCTCAATATCCCAAAAACCAACAATCATTTAAGCCTATCGCACCGCCCCCATCGCCGGTCGCAATTTGCATCTGATCTGTCGGCGTTTCGTCCTCATAAGCAGGCACCGCGTTCACGTCCGGACGAAAACTCAAAGCAGCATGGACGACAACGACGGTAATCCGTCCCTTATCTGCCGGCAGCACGTGTTCGCGTGCCGCGAATTGCACGCATCCGGCGCTATACTGTACACCCAAAGGAAGTGGTATATAGGGGTGACCCGATGTGTATAGTACACACGCCAGGCCGCAGTGATTCACCAAGTCGATCGATCTAGTAGGTGAGCTTGTCCCAAAGTCGCTCGTTCGAGAGGACGCTGGTTGGCCCTTGTTATTAAATTAATTGCACGTTGTTGCCGCAGTTTGATTCATTTGAAAATTTGTGTATGCAGTGTTTCTGTCCGACCAGACCGCGTCCGTTTCTACTCGACAATTTTATAACTCGAGTATACGCTGCTGATGTTATTCTAAGAAGCTGCAGCATCGCTCGTGTCTAATCGAAAAATAAGAAGCAGCAGCGGTGAATTGCAAATGCCGCCGAGCGAAATTCCTCCGGCAAATCAAGACCACTGCTTCTCTCTCTCAGCTCAATCTGCCGATGAATCTGCGACTCCGTGTTTTCTTTCAAAACGCGCGAGCGCGATAGCATCCGTTGAAAGGACAAGCGAGTCACTGTGTACCGTCGTCGTTGCAGCCTCGTCTCTGTCGCCGGTTTTTGTCACGATGAGCGGTTGACGCGCTCGGACTGCATCGCGTAAAAGGACTCCATACATCGCAGTATACGTTCAGTGACACTAGACTGGAGATATATTATATTCTCGGGATGCAGATGCCGCCGCCGCGAGAGAGCGAGTGTGGGAGTAAAGAGAGAGAAAAAGGGAGGACTAGTTTTTCGAGGGATCACCGAGGAATCTGATCGTATGACAGATGGTCGACAGACGCCGACGACGTCTTGCTTTCGGCTCTTTATTGTGCTTTTGAATTCCAACTTCGACATCTCGTGACTTGTCAATTGATAAGTCACATTCCGACTCGTGTGGAATGTAAACATGTATGTATAAACAATAGAACGTTTCGCTTGAAACGCATTTCGAGTGAATAGAACAGCTATGAGGGAGAGAAAAGGGGAGCATTACACGTGTTTACGTGAATCCACACGCACGATACGCCTTTCAATCCCGCGAATTCGGCATATCCATATCCCATACGGAGACGACACGACGCATCAACCCCGCCGAGGCCTCGGGCGCAAGCAGTGCGTAACTAACCTCCCGCAGCAGCAGTAGCACGCTTCACGCACTCACTGACGTGACCGCACACTGGCTCCATTCATAACTCGGCAGTCGCTCCGAGACACGAGATACCCACAGCAGCGAGACTCGCTGTCTGCATGCTCTGTACTTTCGTCTATGATGTTATGCGCAAGCTTCTTGTTGTCCGTCATTTGTGAGCTTGATATACTAATCGCGAACTCGATTTATGGCACCGTGTCGATGATGGCTGTCGTCGCTGATGATAGCGTCTGATGAGATATTGCTTATAGGCGAAAGAGTCGGAAAAAATGAAAGTGCTCGATCTGTGTGTATTATGAGGCGATAGCGATGACGCCTTTTTTGTTGTTACACAGCCGGCCTGACGCGATGCCTCTTGTGTATTTTTTTTTTTTTTTTCGTGATTGTTCAAGGAAAGCCATGCTCCAATTAGAGCCTGAGATATAGCGCAGACGAAATTCTAGTTTGATCGAGCGACTTGTGTGGTGTATTTGTGATTACGACATTGATGATCATTGTATAGATTCTATAGAGCGATCATCAAACTAAAATTATTGTTTTGTTGATGATTAAGTGACACTAATTATTTTCAAGCATGAAAAACAGCATACCTTAAGATACGTATAATCAGTTCGACGGCCGTCCTGAAATTGCAAAATTAATTGCCATGTCGCAGTTGAGCAGCAGTTAAAAAAATCCGCTGCCAAGTCATTGGCACTTAGCTTCCTCCTATTCTGCTATAGTGGAAGATAATTACATGGGACAATCACCTCATTCTTTGATTTAAATATTCGCATTTTTCTTTTTAGAAAAATGTTCAATTACATAATAGTATATTACTTATTGCTTTGCTCGAGCGGGAGCGACCTATACTTTGTGCACTCGTATCGTACACTTTACCAAAAAAGTTTTGCAAAGTTCGTGCACACGAATTTTTGCGCAATGTGCTGTTTTCCTGCAAGCTATTGAGCATGGGGTAATACAAATTCTTTTAGCGCGCGGCACAATGAATTGTTTACGTTTTGGTGTCAGTGAAAGAATAAATCGTCGTCTCGTGTAACATTTTCTTATTACAAAATCTCATGTGTAATTTCGAATGTTTCAAAACTTGATTTTTTGAACTTATTTGGAGGGGGGAATCTGCTTTTTATGGGCGACCTTGAATATTAAGAAACTCATTTTTCATTAAATAAGAGGATCCAGCAATTTCCGGACCAAAATTAAAGATGAGAATTTGCAATAGGTTTAATATTACACGAGACGAGGAATTCTTTAAAAACGTCAACAAACCATTCCCGCACGCTATTTACTAATATTTAAAAAGGCATTAATCAAGTTCAATCAATTAAATCAATTTAAAGCTAATTAAATACAATGAAAAAATAAGACATTTAATAATAAATAAAAATTTACAAATTTTCTTTTCATCCCTGGCGCAAAAAATCATTTGATTAATCGTTTGATTAATCGAGTGATTAAACAACTGATTTGTCAAGTGATTTATCAAATGATTTATCAAGTGACGATTTGGCGCGATTTATCAATTGATAAATCACTTGACTCAAAAAATACTTATTTTCCCGAATTCAGAATTCCAAAATAGATATACATATCAAATTTTATTGACATTTAGNCACACACACACACACACACACACACACACACACACACACACACACACACACACACACACACACACACACATCCATACGGACATCCATACGGACATCCATACGGACATTTTCTAAAAACACGTGATTCGAACTCCAAACACTTCAGAATGGATATCTAACCTATTTTTGACAAAGTCGAAAATTTTACTATTACAAAGCTTCCTCTAGGAGGAAGCAAAAACAGCACCGGCAATCTTAATGGAAAATTATTAACTCGCGTCCACAATGACAATGACAAGCGGCAATAACGACACTCGAATATCTTCTGTCAATGAACGCTCGGCCCGACAAAAAAGCTTTGGCAAGCTCGTGCGTCCGTCCGAACTATAAGCATCTTATCTGAAGACGTAAATAATGTTTTCGCGCACGAGAAAAGTGTCGAAGAGGCAATAATAATTAATGTTAAACGATATGGGCAGGGTTCATCGCCAAGAGCGACGCAGACTGATCGATGTCATAGGCCGTCCTCGTCGTCGTCGTTGTCGTCGTCGCATTCTCGCCGACCCGATAACCCCTTCTCGTGACATTTGGCTATCGCTCTCAGTTATAATTCTCCGAAAGACGACTGACATTTTTGCTGTCGATTGCAGCCGTTCTCGGAATCGACGAGGCGATGAGAGAGTCGAGAAGTGGTACACGCGGCTGATAGCGCGAAATTCATTTCGAGCACGCGCGCGACTTGCACATCTCTGAGATAGAATTTACGAGCAGCCATTTCCCATTTATCGAATTGAAAATAGCGTGTAATTTTTACGAGCGGAACACGACATCGCGAAGATTAATTGTATTCGCGTGCGTACATGCTGACAATGAGGAAAATTGAATGGCTGATTAGAGAGCTGAGAGCGGGGTGTGTGTGACGTTATTCTATGAATTTTTTTTGAACGATGAAATCACGTTCACTATTAATATAAACCAGCAGATCTTGTCCCCTATTAATATCAACCAATAGAAAAGTATGAACACGCGATCAAGATGTCACGCACAACCGAGCTTCATCCACATATCAGCTCCTTGGCTTACAATTACACAAATGTCGTGTACACAGAGGCGCAGCTCATCGGCGGTCCCGAGGTAAAATGGAAATCCTCATAGCCCGGGGGGCTCGCGAGCTTAAACTGCCTGCATTGTGTGTATTTCTATTAAGCAACTGAGCAAGCATGAGAGAGAGAGAGAGAGAGAGAGAAAGGTAAAGTAGCCAAGCAGTGTCACGTCGGCGTACGTCTCCCGAGAGGATCAACCCTTTGCTTCCGGCGTGTAATCCACGACCCCGTGGAGACCTCGGGCGAAATTAGAGATGCTCCGGCTCCTGCAAAGTACAGGAGGTCGCCGTCTCATGATTTAGGAGAGAATTATCAAGACCGAATCCAATAAACGCGAGCCACGGCAGACTCCCTCTCTGTGTTGTCCTGCGGCTAGAAATTAAGATCAAGCGTTCACTGCGACGATTGGCTGTGTGTGAGGATAGTATAATGCAAAAAATTATCATATTAATATTCTGCTCGGTTCTAAACGAATATATGGAATATTCGTCAATGTTATCGTGGCGAGTTAATAAAAGGACCGCGCATATAAGAGCGGCATTTCAGTAAAGATTGATAAACTAATCTGCAGACTACATTCCTGGAATTCTCAATTAATTTATACTTTATTGGAAGATAAATTTAGCCTGTGCGTCAAAGTCGACAGTTTTTATCAATAGTTCTTTTTTTTAGGACAACCCGTATATTGCCTTTTTTATCGGCCTTTTATCTGTACCGCTAGCGACATTGTTGTTATTGAAGTGAATGTTCGATGGGACAATTTATCGCAGTGATACGGGCACTAACGCCGTTTTTCGTTTATACAAACGACACATACAGGCACTTTAGATTGTGCTAATTAATTAGCGTACTGCTTTTTGTAATTATTTATATATCCACACAAAAAATTTCAAACAATAGTATGAGCGGCCCTAGCAGCAGGACCATAAGGCACCCCTATTATATGTACACTCTATGATAAGACTGTTATGTGGGAAATAGAGGAGTACCTATGTGCGCCGCCTATTTTCACTAGTCAGAGATGAGCCGAAAGGTTCAAGCAGTGGGATAGAGGCCAGTCCAAAACTATTTAATTTTGTGACTTGGCGCTACTTCAGCTGTTCTGCATGCTCGCTATGTCAATGTACGACGGATATTTTTTTCCGCGCAGTGTATTCGTTGAAAAAACGTGTATGAATATAGCAGAGCTGTCCCAAGGTCTGGACAACTTTATTCAGTTCCAAAGCTCTCAATAAAGTCTCCTACGCATCAAAGAAGGAGAGTAGATCCCCGGAAAAAGTGAGAATCACGCCGAGCACTAGTCGCTCTATCACGCATACAGCACTCCATACATAAGTAAGAAGAGATACATCATTACGACGGAACGATATTAACACGCGGGCTCCTGTTTGTCTCTCTCTCTCTCTCTCTCTCTCTATCTCTCTCTCTTTCGGAAATCGAAAAGGGACTTCTCATTCTTACAGGAGCGAGATCGAGCGGAATATGGGAAAATCCACGGTCGGAGAAGTTGTTATGACAGTCAGCGGTGGGCCATCCATCACGACTACATATATTCCGCAGAAGATTCCCGACGGGTCTCTCTCTCTCTCTCTCTCTCTCTCTCTCTCGCTGTGTACTCGAGAGCCGGACCAACTTATCCAATATTTAAGGTTTTGTCCCTCGCGGCGCGTCGCTGATATATCACTGGCATTAATATATATTTGCGGGGGAGATAACTTGGCCGATACGCGAGAGTCGCTTCGATCTTTCGGGAGAGGGGGGGGGGGGCATGTGGACAACAGTGGCGTGACCGAACGACGCAGTGTGCTCCATTAATATTGACGGGACATATCGCCTTTGACAGAAAGAGATTGACAAAATGCGTTGGGATTTTATTTTTGCCCGAGAGTTGCGTAGTCCATGCTTCGTGGAATGACTTAGATAATGGAGTGTCAGTCGGTGCATTGTCTGCGTTCCTATTCAAGTGTTTGTATTCATGAATTTCTTGACAGTTTGCTTGTTCCATCAGTAAAGACTGTTTCGAGATATAAACACAATAAGAGTTCGTTATATTAATTAATTCATTGCAGTCATAACGATGAAACACATTATCGCGGAGATGTAAATTTAGAAAGAGGAGTTATTGCAATATTTATAGCCGCAGTCTCCACAATGGGAACTTACTTAGCGAGAGAGCCCGCGATACATCATATATCTAATCAAAGTTATTTTTTCAACCCAAGCAATATGCACGTTCCAAAGCGTTTATTGCACACTTATTACGACCGAGCGACTCTCAGAAAAGTAAATTGATACGGTTGAATAATTGCCGGTCAACTTGATTGGCAATAGATCAAGCTGCTGCCCCGTGTTTCCCGCCACCGACTAATTTATCACATTGTACTTTTCGCGAGTGCGCATAATAACACGCACGCGCGCGGCTCAATCTCGCGGTCTAAAAATCCGAAGACATTTTCCATACACGGTTCTAATTATCATCCGGCTATTTATGTGGGAACGGCCGATATTGGAAGCTGCGCAACTCGCGCAATCGATCGTGAAAAACGTGCAGCGTTCAAGATCCCTTTAAGAAATAATTACAAGCCCGACAATTGTAATAGCTATCGTTGAACGCGGCGCGCTTACAAGTGAATATTCGGGTTGACCAAGTTGGTGATTGATAAAATAATTTCAATCTCCCATTAACATTCGTTGCCTCTCTTTCGCAGGGGCTAATACAGAGTGCACAAAGCGGCGGCGCCCATGAATTTCCCTGGCCAGCTATAATACCTATATCAACGATCCGGTCGTTATTAATATAGTCCGACATTACTTATTTCGCCAGACGTACACGCGGTGTAATCGTAGTAAATTATCATTAAGCAGTGCAAAAACGAGCGAGAGCTTATGTCAAAGTAGATAATGCGCACTTGCGAAATTAAATCCCGGCCGAGTGCGCGTGCGGGTATAGGTGTATCTCGCAGAGTGGAAATCGCCTTAAAGAAGCATTATATATAGGTGTACGTATAGTAGCTGTACGAAGAGAGAGAGACGGAGCTGAAGAGACACGGCGGCGGCGGTGTGTGTACAATAACGTTCAGAAGGCACGCAAAGGACGCCTCGCAGCTGCTATGGGTTGTTGCTGCTGCTGCAATGAGATTGCACGTCGTCCGCGCATCAAGACCGATTTACAGGCGCATCAAAGAGATTTACCGGCCGAGGCGTGCGTTTGCAGCCGGACGACGAGGACTATAGACTCGCTGTTGCCGCTGCTGTAATTAAAGCGTGTGCATACAGTCTGCGAGAGAAATCCAAGACGGTGTCGCCGCGGTGTCTCTCTGACTCTTGTTTTTTTAGGCATCATATGCGCGCGAGAGAAGGATATCATTCTTCTGAAATGTATTGAGATATCAATCGAGAATTAGCTCGGAATGAATCTTAAATTTCGATGAAGGAAAGCTCGTAGTCTATACTTTATAACTCTTGAAATTGAATCCATAAAGGAATCGATTTTCACCTTAAGAATCCAAAATGAAGGCTATGAGCGCCGCAGTTTTCGAGATTTATACACATAGCTATGACTGCACGCAACGTATAGAGTCCGAAAATTCGCAGTCCCTTTCCCTATGTCTCTCCGCGTACACCGTCTCGCCAGAATTTAATATAATTATACGATACGGCGTATAATGACGGTCAATTTAAATAATACGCCAAAGCCAGAGACGACTATTCCTTCCTATGTTAATACCCAGTGAGAGAGAGAGAAAGAGACCTGTGCATAAATACGAGAGAGCCAGGGGAACACATGTCCCGCCGCATGAAAAAATGTGTGCAAAGCGGGGAAAGAACGTGGCGAGATGATATCTGCTTGAAACGGGCGAAATAGCCGGGGTAATAACAACCCCGCCTGCACCGCCTCGTTGTGTCCAATTAGGGCGTGCGGCGCCGAATTCGCATAGCGTAGCATATAGTATACGACGCGGACGAATACATATCGTGACACGGCACTTCCGCGTATAGAGCTATATGCGTTTTTTTGTACGCTTCGTTTGGCGCGAGATTTCGAGAAGTTGCGACTTTACAATGGCGCGAACGAAGATCGTTTTAGTGCTTTATGAGTTTCGGAGAAGGGACAAAAATTGGGATCTTCTAATTGGCATGGGAATCCGACAAACGAGGCGTGTGTGTATTGTAAAAGTATAATGAATTTATCAACACGTCCTTAATTTGCAACACAAAATGCACTCGAGTGACCAGTGCAATTTTTAAACAAGGGGAGGAAAAGAAGAAGAAACGTCGAAAGCGCGCGGCGCGCTCGAAAGGCTCATCTCCTCGTGTTCTTTCGTTCGACTCCTCTCCGCTACTTCTTTTTTTCTAAGCTCATTAAGGTCGTTTTCCTCAGCTACACAGCGCCAGCGCAATACACTGCATAGCAGCAAGTCGCGCGCGCGCGCGTGAAAGGGTCCGGATATAATCGTAATGCCGACGCATACAAACGGCCGCTAATGGCGCGGATGGCTTTTGTTGTTTTTAATTAACCCTTTCTTTCAAGACGCGCTCGCGCGGGAGCGGTTAAAAGCGCCAGAGCCAACAGCACAAAGCAAAGGGGGGTATTGTAGAAGAGAACTTCCGGCGAAAATTCATGTGCGCGACTACCCTTCCCCCAGAGCTTTTTCTCGAAGGCGCTATCCCGCGGGAGATGTAAATACGCGAGAATCGCACCGCTGAGAGAGAAAGAGAGACGAGGACAGAAGTTCGCGAGAGGAAATTGCGCGCTTATCTAATTACCCTTTCTCTCTGGGCGCAGCGGCAGCGGCTGTATAGAACTCGAAGAGAAGGGAGAGAGAGAAAGAGAGAGGACGGCATACGGGGGCTCTATAATTGACGTCGTCCGTGGCCTTCGGAAAGGAAGGTCTAATCACTTGCTCCCGCGCGCGCGCCCAGTTTGCTCCTGCGGTGTTCCGTACTCTTTGATAATGCGCGTCTCCTTCCTTTTTTTTTGTCTTCTTTGCTGATACTCCGCCGGAGTTGCTAATTGAATATTTACTCTCGACTTTTTGTTCAATTTTTCATTAAAATACATAAATTGTTTGATTATCATTAAAAGAGCGAACAGCTTGTTGTTTACTCTCGACACGCGGATGCAATAATAATATCCCGTCTCGATGACGCTCGCGCGCATCAGAGAAGAGCATTTAGCGATCATTAACATCGCGGCGGCCGCGCACGACCACACGGAGAAACATCATGAGCTAGCGCCGGTTTAATAATTGGCGACTCCGGCGCGCGCATGCAACGGAAAAGCTCACCGGAGATATGTAAAAATTTATGTGTCGGCACTTTGTCGTGGTCACGAGGCGCAGATGTCAATCACCGGTGATACGAGAGGCGACACATTAATCTCAGGCCCAACCGCATCGTCGTATCCTCCTCTTTCTCTCTGCGGTTTCGAGAGAGCATATAGCAGACCTTATACGACCTCTCGCACGGCGGTCGCGCACGGCCGATATTATTGCGACGGCTTACACAATAATTACAAGAGAATCACGCCGCGCGCAGCTTTCGCTGCAGTAGTTGAATTATTACTTAATGCGCGCGCGCTCGTAGCTGGGCGAAAAGCGATAGTCGTCCGTTAATATACACGCTTTGAAGACCCTTTAGTCACGACCTGTTTCGTTTTATCGCGGCCAAACTTTTGCACACGTGTGAATAATGATGTTTTGTTATCTGCAGGCCGAGCTGACTAACTGTCGGGAAATAATAATATAAAACCGTATAAATCTGCGCGAGCTTTTGTCTGCTATGTATAGCTCTCTGGGCTGTAATGGCTTTTCTCGCCTATGTACGTTTCCGTAATTGCTTTTTGTCAAGCGACGTGTGTATGAGATACAAGTTTGAAAATATTTATTGATTCGCGTGGCTGTTGGCTTATTGCGGCGACGGTGATAACAATATTGGTGCATCGACCGGAGAGAATTTCGAATATTATCAATATTCTTGCAATTAACGGACGTATTTTCGCGAGAGATAAAAAAAAGTCTCGCTCGCGAGAAATCGCATTTATATGCTCTCTCGGAGTGAAATACGAGCTTTACATGTTTATAAGGCATCCTCATAACTTTTCTCGCAGCCGCCGACTCGTGAGAAATCGATCGATTACCTCTCTTAAGCCAGTCACGAAATGCGACCTCCGCAAAAACTGGACGTCCGAGCTGACAAATGTTCGCTCGTCCCGACTGATGTCTTTTTGGTTGGCTTTCCTGAAGCGACTTTTTCATAGTTGATGAAGTCATTTATTTGGGTCCCGCTTGCAAGCCGAAAACAAACTTATTCATTTCGTGCTTTCGCTAAATTAACTCTTAGCGATATTTGCACTCGAGTGTCTTCAGAGTCTTTTAATTATTTATACAATCAAGCACGATGTCATATAACTTATCGCGCATTCATGATCGCGATGCAATAATTCGTCGTTATCAGAGCGCGCCAAGAACAAAGGTAAATAAGCCCACATCCATCGCACCGACCAAATAGATTCTCTCCCAGGACGTTATCTTTGTGTAGATAAATCCTTCGGGCGTCAAGCGACACCGTTTATCATACAACCGAAACTCAGAGAGAGTAGCTTATACGAGAAGACAAGTGTGTATTTCCAGTAGGTATTATACGCAGGGCGGAAGATATGAGGGCACAACAGGTTTGTAGATAAGACTAGCAATAGCAGGTACGGAAATCACGTATATTTATTACGCCTCCGAGACTGATACCAAAATTATCACGTTTTTTTCTCTCCAAAAGCTCTTCGAATCATCGAGCAGTCGTTTTAACCGAATAATGCATCCAACCTCCTTGCGAATCTTCTCACGCAACGGCAGCCGTCCGTTTTTACCCGACATACCTTTACTGTGTACACGTAGTCCCACGCGATTCCAGAGTACAGGCTTTACCTATACAGCTTCTCGCGATCGGATTTAGGAAGCAGGCACGGCGGGCGACGCGCCAGGACAAGAGACAAATAACGCTCCCACGAGACGCTACGCGCACATTAATCTGTATCAGACCGGCGCCGTCAATATTTAATCGTAATCTGGCGAATTGCCGAGGCTTACGCGAGCTGCTCAGATCGATCAGCGCGTAACCCGTCGGATCGCGCGACTATACGCCGTCTTTGTAAGCTTAAATTATGTATAGCTGGGCTAGCGAGCAAGGTGCGCGAGCTTTTTTCTTGAAACACGGAAAGGTGCGCGTGGGAGCTGGGTTTATGCTTTTGATTTCGTTCGAGGATGAGAAAGCTTAAGGTGTATTGCTTGCTAGTCGGTTATTTATTGCGGACTGGGTGAAATAAGTCGTGAAATAAGTGCGGAATTGCGGTGTTTCATGGTCGTGCATTAGTAGTGTTATACTTATAGTATTAGACGTACAAGTAAATGAAACGAACGTGTGAGGAAGTCAGCGGGTCTTTTCGAGCTACAGCGCGAAAAGCGTTATTTTTCCAACAACTCCCTTGTAAACACGCAAATCCAAAAAGCTCGAGTCCCCCTCATTGTCAAAGAGACCGCCGACGTCGTCGACGCAAGAATGAACGTGCGTGTCGTAAAAGCCGCTACTGCCGTCGGCGCCGTTCGCTGTTTACAGAGCCTCCGTCGCCGCCGTCGTCGTCGTCGTCGTCGCGGCCCACCGGCGAGTTTGCCTCGTCTATTTCTGCACCTTTGACTCATGTGCAGTAGCAGTAGCAGCAGTAGCCTTCCGCGCGGGCGAGTTTCTAGCAGATTGAGCGACGATTAAATGCTCGAGCTGTTCTCTCGCGGTTAAATTTGACGTTGATTAACCGGCTTTTAATGAGCTCTTTCAGGCGATGATGCACCGCGAGGCGAAGGACAATGGCTTTTTGTACGTGTGCTTATAGGTCGAGAGGAGATTTTGGTTGGATTTGTGTGGTTTATTGAGGTACGAACGTATTCAAGTGCACGATCGTTATAATATACAGCGTTCTAGCGTACAGACGCTGATTACCATAATATACCGGTTGGCTTTTTTTTCTCTTCCGTTTCGGGCTCGGTATATAGTTTTCGAATGCTTTGGTTTGACATTTTCAAATTTGAGCGCATCAATCTCAGCGCTAAATCGTCGATCAAAACGAGACGGATGACAATGATCAAAGGCTTGACCTTTCTCAGACACTCTTCCAGACAGGATCTTTCACCTCGTCAGTTTGGAGAAAAAGAAAATAAAATTAATACGCTGGAGTATAATTTGAATGGACAGTCCTTCGAGAAAGTTTCACCGCGCCTCAGCGTATTTTGACAATACGCTCACTCATCTGCAAGCGAACGAATTACTTCTCTAAAAACGAGCTACGATTCGACTTTAAGACCTGAAAACAAAGGATCGTCTCAAAACCCACGATCATCGACACTCGAAATCTCTTTTCGGAGCCAGAAGCACAGAAAGGAACTTGCCTCGGACTGTACATCCAGCAAGCATCCTTAATAACCGAAAACGTTCTCGTCCGCAAGATAAATGCGACGCATTAGCATCTCCCGCGCGCGTATATGATTCATGAACGCGACGCTGCATCCGCACGCGTTCGATCATCCTCGCTTACCCACACTCGTCATACGGACACACACATACGAGGCTTGCATTAGCATCGGACTCGCGTTAGACGTATAAACGCTCGCCTGGAGTCTTAAAACTTCTTATATACTATGCGCCATATCCTTTTTACAGGGGGCTCGATTTCACCCCCGCGTATACATATAGCTCGCAGGAAAAGCGAGAGAAGCCGCCGAGTCACTTCACCGCGGGGAGCGTGAAACAACACCCCGCGAAACGACGGTAATTTACAGGGAGAGAGAGAGAGACGGGTGCAGTGGAGGAAGTGCGTTTATTAAGGCGTTCGCTAGCTCCGGCAGTGTGTCACTTTCGGGTACGCCTTGCATAAGTCGGGCGACTGATTTAAGGGCGAGCTCGGGTTATTATACCGGCGGGAGTGAGTGCAGGACGCTTTTTTCGTTTTTTCTTTACTCTCGGGTTATTATACTCGGCTCGCGAAGTACGCATCACACCAGAAAAAAATGTAACGACAGTATCGCGATTGTTGATATTAAAATACCTTCGCGAGTGCTACCGTTAAAGTAGTCGGCAAAAAAAAAACTCGACGAGCATCCCGTGAAAGTATATATAAAACGCCTTTTTCCACGCGTACGTGCTCTCCTTTTCTCGACTCCAGTAATTTCGAGCTTTGTGGCGAGCGAGCGCAACTCTTTCCATCGCAGCTGCCGATGACGAGGTGGCACGAGACGAATGAAAGACGCAGATGTTGCCTTTCAACCCTGTCGTTACACGAGCGCGTGCGCGCGCGCGCCTTACTTACACTCGTTCGACTTACGACGCGGAAAGCCTTCGGCTCGTTGAGCGATTTGTTTCCGGATGAATTGGTCGTTGAGTGCCGGGGCGCGCCTCGTTATTCCCTCCACTTTCGCTTGTTTTTGGACCCTTGTATTTTACTTCCAAGTTTGTCCTCGTGTGCAATTTCACTTCTCGGAATTCTAATTTCGGTTGGCTAATCGTCGAAGGCACAAATTCTCTTGCGATTTTATCGACGCAAATATAATTTTACCCGGCGCCTCTCGTTCTCGTCATAACCCGTTCGTCCATCATATACTTCAGCCCCAATTCAATTAGCGAATTACCGGATTCATCGAATCGTTCCTGTTTTGCTCGACATATTTTCGCGGCATCGGCGGCGGTGCATTAAAACGCGCGCCGCTCGAGTATGACGATGATATGGCTGGCGAGCAAAAATGCTTAATTGCACCCGAGTCCAGGTCTGTATAAACGATCCTCGAGATAACTCCGACTATATTCGACACGACGAGAGCTAAAGTGCACGCGTGTGTGTACGTGTATATAACGCCGAAGAGCGCGGCTGCGAATAATGCGAGAAAGGATGAGGACTCGACGCAATGGAATTACAAAGAATGCGAATTAAATGCGGATGTATGGATATGTGGAGTAGATGTGAAGAGGCGAACAGAGAAAATGAACGCTTCGGAAGTGGATGCGGGTGAAAGTGATGAAAAAATTAATTTAATCGGTATTGTTTATGATATGTATCAAATGATTAACAAATTGGCGCATCATCTGTATAAATATTGTGAAATTGAAATAAGTAAACGTGATTGATTCAACATCCGCTCGAACGCATATCAAGTCTAAATAACGTTTTAATTTCATACCTGTTATATAGAACTGGACGTAGAGTGAGATGAGCCGCTATGGAGATGAGTGCGTTGTTTAACGGCGTGTAGTCGAGCTTTTTATCGGTGGATGAAAAATATATAGAAGGGGAAAGAGAGAAAATCGAACGGCTCGTAGATTTCAATCGACTGTGCGATGAAAAGCCGCGGCGGCATCAGCACGTCGATGCATGATTAAAGAGAGCGTTTATGTATAAAGCCAATTACTCCATGCGCTCGATCGAAAAACGTCCACGTGTGCTTTTTTCATTCGTTATCGCAAATTCGCTCGACTTTGCGCGGTGAAATTTACGAATCGTCGCTAGAAGCTGATAAGCAATAAATATAACAAGAGAAAAATCGCATTAAAGAACAAATGAGTTTCATCACGGGACAGCGTCCAATCTATGTACGCATACGGCGAAAGAATCACGCTGGACCCTGGTCCATCCCATTCTCATGATTCTTTACTGTTCCTCGGAGACGAGGACAGCGACGAGGGATTTCCATAGGACCGTCCCGTCGTTAGACCAACGAGTTCATCGGCTGCGCGCGACTTCGAAAGCCTTTCTCTCTCTCTGCCAAAAAAAGGAAAAGACTCGGCCTCCACACTCTCCTTCAGGATTTTCGAGCCACGGCTGTCCCGGGGCGACGTATAAATAAAGCACGCGCGCGTATACCTCGGGGGTGGGAGGCTGCGCGCATAGAGAGAGAGAGAGAGAGAGAGAGAGAGAGAGAGAGAGAGAGAGAGAGAGAGAGAGAGAGAGAGAGAGAGAGAGAGAGAAGGCACTTGAAGAGCATATAGGCGCGACGAGCAGTCGGCTGACACACGCGCGGCAAATGAAAAATGCCGAGACGGACGATCAATGTAAATATATTCATGACGTGGGGTGGCGTTCTGTGGGAGCCGAGAGAGCGAGAGAGAAAGCCGACTTTTATAGACGAGAGAAAAAAAGGGAGGGGAGAAGGACGGAGGAGGACACACTTGGACGGCACATAATTCACTCTTTGGCAGTTCATTACAATTTAAAAAAGGCCTTTGTCAGCGTATTACCCCCGTGTGTTTTCTCTCTCTCTCTCTCTCTCTCTCTCTCTCTCTCTCTCTCTTCTGCGGACGTATATAATACACGCGCCACTTCTAACGCACACAGGGATACGCGGATTCGCTCGGAGCGCTGAACAGATATTTTTTCACCGAGTGTGTGTCAAGCTGTCGGAGTGGGCTATTCTTTATAAGTTCCCGTGTGTAAGTATGAGAGAAGAAAAAAAATTAAACGTGGTACAAACGTCGATGACTTTTTTCGGGCCGATACGTGTCGTAACTCTCGGGGACGCGCGCGCGAGAACGTCATTTGTATACAAAGGGTATAAGGAGCGAGAGGCTTTTCTTTTCTCAGGCTGCGAAGCTCGTTAAAGGACTTTTCGAGATGAGGCGGACAACTTTTATGTCTTCTCTGATGCGCGCTTTCAGGCGATTGATATTGACTCCGCATCGGGAGTAATAAGCTGGCCGTGATAAATTTATGGCGAAACTTGTGCGTGCGCGTGATATACACGTTGGGAGATCATTCACAGGGGTATACACTCGATTTTAATGGTCGCCCGTATAAATTTCTTCATCGCGACTTGTCGAACGAGTAAAAATTGATTTTTCAATTGGCAAACTTATAATGCAAATATCTTTATCTACGATGTCGAATGACGATGCGCCAGTACAACCACAATAATAAGAAGAAGTGAAAAAAGAAAACATAAACCAGCCCGAATTATCGCTCTCTCACCCGCGCAAAGCGAGTCCCAGTGGACCAGGCTCGTTTCGATGGAAATATCGCTCAAGCCCGTCGAGTAAAACGGCGCGGAAAAATTCGCCAATGCAGTGGCGCGAGCGAACGAATCGCCGCTGCCACCGCGCAATATAATGGCCAGTCTCAGCCCGAAGATATAGCGCGCAAGAGCGGAAGACGTGTGCGGTGGACGCGCGCCGTAGAGGAGAAAATGCAGCAGTAGCCGCCGCGCGGCCTCCCCAGGGACACGAGCGAGAGCCGGGACGAAATTGATATGTATTCCGTGCTGCCTCCAATCTATCGCGCCGGGGTCAAGCAGGCGGAATTTTAAGCGCGATACATTTACGAGCCGGCCAGACCTCTATTCCGTATACATACGCGAACGTTGTGTCCGCTTTGAATTTATGATTTCTCCGCGCTCGATTCGCTATTCTTCTTTTTTACTCGGCGTCCGCGCAGGAGAAAAATACTATACGCGGAATATCGAAACCCGAACGCTCGATTTCTTTTTTCTTTGAAAATGTGTGCAAGCTCAGCGTCGTTGGCACATTTTCGAGAAATGTTTATAGACACGATAATTACACGCCGCAGAGGAAGAGCGAAGAGGAGGATGATAAGCGAGCCTCGCGCATTGAAATGAAAAGCGCGTATAGCGGAGTCTATACGTTCCGCAGCTTACGAGCGCATAAAGTCCGCGGCCTTATAACTCGGCGGTGAACGCGCGAGCGCGAGGGGCGGCGGCGAGCGCTTCTCAATCTTCCGAGGGATGGCACTGGTCATCGCGGGAAAATTGAATTCTGTCCCCCAGGACGTGTCCGTAAAGCGTATATACGAGCGCGGTATACGCGAAGGATTATGTCGGCGATCAATAATTCATCGCTTATATTTATTCATCCTTCGCCTTTCTGGCCGACGTTCTTCTTCTCGTAATTTAAATGTAATGCGTGTGGCAGCGGGTCATTTTGAATTTTAGGGAGAAAGAGGAAGAAACACTTACCATGAGGGACCCATCCATGACGACAGTTTTCGCAGCAGCGCAGGTGACGCTTTCCAGGTGTGAAGGACTCACAGGTACAACCGTTGACGGTGCATCTGATCGACTGAACACAGTAAGAAAGGAAGTACACATTAGATTTAAAGCTTGAGTCTATTAGCAACGGCTATCGTAAAAAATAATGTCTCAATATATAACAAGCCTCTGCGCACCTATAAAACTCAACCCCAGCGGAGCTCATAAATTTTTCCTTTTAAAATCAGCCATCCTCATGTCTCCGGGCTGCGACGGCGCGCGGCGTCGAGGTTACGATAATGAGGGGGCTCATAATAATTCAAGTGACCGTTTCGACGTATAACGTCGCCCCGGCGATGCGAAGGGTGAAAGCGCCGGGGTCGTCGGGATTTTTAAGGAACCGTGAATATTTTTCGCCCTACCAGCGTTAAAATTAAGCCCCTGGGAGCAGGCTGCAGCCTTCGATTTCTCCGCGAGCAGAGCTTTTCATAAACAAAAAAGACGAGGCGAAAAGGATGGAGTCACTCCTTCGGGCACTCCCGCGGCTATATACGCTCCGACGGGGGGAAGGGGGTTACGCCTGAAAGTTTCATTAGAGGGAGCCTTATGCACGGGGTAAGTCAGTAAATTTTTTTTACAGATTTCGTTTTAGAGTTGATCACAAGATATTGCCTCGTTTGTGTTCCTTGTTATTTCTACTTTTTCCGAAATTTGAGGCGATCTAAGTAAGAAATGCAGGCTAAAAATAATGTATCAATCCGTAATCTGAACGGAGGCTTAAAAGGCATATTCGTGCTCGACAGGCAGGGGTAGTGGCACTGGCAGCCTGTTATAGGCAGCTCGTTGTAAGGCGCGGCGTGTGCCGTTAATATAAAGACAAATGAATCGTCGTGTGTTGCGCTGCGCGCGCGCGCGACCCTCCTACGCCATGTGTCTTTATATACAAGCCTATATGACTTGCCGCGCCGCCGCTGCCGGCTAAAGAACCAGCGAACGCTGATTTTTCCAGAGCCATGCCGCGCTATTAGACAATCTACGGCTTGAAAACTTTTGTACTTTGCTTTTCTTCGTGCCTCTGTGAAATTACGAGTTGAATGCGAATGCGTTATTGTGCCCGAAGCAACGGCTGTGCGGGTCAACTTGATGTATTAATAAGTATTTATACTGTCTGCAGAAATAATTGCAATCATCCGAAATATAATTTAAGAAGAGACTTTTGCCATCACCGCGTAAATAAGTTTTCTCATCCGGCGTCGAAATTTTAATAACAATTAAATTGGATACCCGCGCGCGATGACACTCGGAAACGCGCACTGCGATAGGCTGCACATAAAGTTCGCGACTGCAATAACTCACTACACCATGCGGCTTATTAAGTACTGCTTAAGACCCATGAATAAAGTAATATAAAGACAAATGAAGCGACGACCCCCCCCGTGGCCATGCGTCTCTATATAACGCGTTATACACGCGCTCAGCGAGAAACGAAAGAAGAACGCGACAAAACTTCCAGAGCCTGTATACACCTTAATACGTATATAACAGTACGCGGGACAAAACTTTCGCGCGCCGAAATTTTATTAACTCGACGCGAGGCGTTATTTATGCGTCGTCGCGCGGAGCGACAGATTATAAAACGATGCTGGGGCGACCTTTAAAAGAAAAGGCGGTACCGTCCGAGAATAAAGGAAGAGAGAGAAAGAGAAAGAAGAGACAAGTTTCTTGCTCGCGCGCATACTTTTACGATTTTTTCACGGCACTGCTATATACGCGCAGCCCTGCCCCGAAGAATTCCACTGCAGCTGCGTATGTGTGTGCGCGTGCGTATGTTGTGCGCACTTCTCTATGTGTATTATTAAAACTCGGCCTCCTTTCGCTCGACTCTCAAAACTCGCCTCGATTTTCATGGACTCTGGTGCCGTGTGTCCCAGCCGCAGCGCGCATCTCGCTACGTCGGGGCAATAACGTTTTTACGAGTCACGAAGCATGTATTACTCGCGCTCGCGCGTTTATTATACACCGCACGTGTATATATATATCGTCGTCGTCGTCGTCGTCGCACAGGTGCGGAGAGAGAGAGAGAGAGAGAGAGAGACGGACAGAGAGAGAGAGAGGAGAGAAAACTGCACCCAGAGAGAATAATCGGAAGTAACGGGGCACACCCGGTTGCTGCTGGGCTTTTTTGCGCTGTGCACTCGCGCCGAGATTGCGTATGACAAAACGACGCCGGCGTCAAGAGTATACGTGTATACCACTCGCAGCTGTGTGTCCTTAACGAAGTTTTTGAGACCGAAATCACGGCGAGCGCGCTTTCCACTTATTTGCAATTTTCGGCTCTATATACGCGTACACGCGGCGAGTGCGCGTTGAAAAAGCGAGGAACGGATGTGGCGGCAAAAAGTCGAGCCCTGGAATGTTTATTGAATTCGAGAGGCTGATTGCGCGCGCGGCAGTTAATGTCACAGCTAATTGCCACGGACTGAATTCGAGAGAGCGAGGCTTCATTAATTTGAAGGCGCAGTATAGTAGTGCGCGGCGGACAAATTAATTAAGTGTACGGATCAATTAAGCTTTCCAAAAATACATACGACGCGAGCAGCCGGCTGTGTGCAGTATACTCCGCAGCGAGTGAGATGTATGCGTAGTTGATTGTTGTAAGAATGTTGCAGTATATACGTGTATACACCACTGAGCGTGCAGACTCTTCTTTGCTTACCGCTGGATTTATGAAGTTGCTTCATTTGCCGGCCACGGTGTAATTTAATTTTTTGCCCGCGAGGTGAAAGTCCAGGGACAGTTATATGCAGTTCGGAAATTCATTTACTCCTCATCTCTCTCTCTCTCTCTCTCTCTCTCTCTCTCTCTCTCTCTCTCTCTCTCTCTCTCTCTCTCTCTCTCTCTCTACGTTCTCTGCAGCGCGCTGCTCTCTCGTGTGCAGTACACATACGGCTTACAACGTGTGCGCGCGATGCACAAAGCGAACGGATTTTCTCACGCGAACGATCGGGTGAGTGTCAGATTTTTCCACGCGTCCGAGCCAGTGATACGGGAAGAGCATCGATTTAGAGATTAATGCCGATCGAATTAATTTAACGTCTAATTAATTACAGGTCGCAAAATGTATTCAAACATCAGCATCATCAGGCTATATACGCCGATGCGGTGAGATGATTAAAAATTCACGTATAATAATCTGCAACGTAGGGCCACTATCGCGGGATCTACTATATGTGCAGCAGCTCTCCTCTCCTCGCAAACACGTAATATATATCGGTAACTCGAATCTTTCATCAATTATGCACGAAAATCCTGATCGCCAATGAAAGATTACGCGGAGTAACCGCATCGCAGCTCTTCGTTTAATATTCCGCGGGCGTCCTTAATATGCATAATTCCGATCAATCCATTAGTCTTATTAGAAATCTATTCCGATGCGCGGAGCTTTGCTCTCAACGCGCTGTGCACACACGTATACATATATACATTCTATATACAGAAGGGGTAGGGTGGAAAAAACGAGCGAGACGAGAGCTCGTAAACGATGATAATTTCGTCCTAATCTTAAGTGTATCGCCGTTATAACCACGCGCGAGCCTCAGGACTGGACATTAAAAAAAGGGCCATCGACGCGATGATCCACGCGTAAAAATCAGTCGAAGATATCGGGATACTTATCGCTGCGAGCCCATCGCTCATGCGTGTATGAGCTTCACAGGCCTAGTATATCAGAGTACGTCGCGGTTCTGCTGCTTGTTATTTCTGCTCGTTAAAAACATAATAAGTTGCAGACTTTGAATTTTTTTACTTTTTGTCCACTATCATTTTCCAATTTTAATTCACACTTTTTCGTTCCAAGGTGCGAATCGACAAATTGTATCCGAAACACCAGCATTCCTCGGTAAGTTTTTACAACCATCCTGTAATAATACAAGACATCCCGGGCAACGCTCTCTCACACCCAGGTGCACCACGGCGTATATATAAGCATCATCAACTTCGGTAGCAGCCGGCGTTACAACAGCGTAGCACAGCCGGAGTGAGAGCTATACGCACCGACTGTAACAGTAGCTTACGCCGAATTTCTGTCCCGCGCTTAATCCGCGCAGATTTTCCAAAAGCTGTTTCGAACTCGAGTACACGCGTGCGCGGCCGTTACCGCGCGCGAGCTGACTCTCGTGTCCGCTACGAGCGAGTTTGAACAATCGTGTTTAATGAACAAGGCTAATCTTCCATTTGCGCGGACCGTGCGCATCTCTCTCTCTCTCTCTCTCTCTCTCTCTCTCTCTCTCTCTCTCNGTCTCTCTCTCTCTCTCTCTCTCTCTCTCTCTCTCTCTCTCTCTCTCTCTCTCTCTCTCTCTCTCTCTCGTTCATCGCTGCAAATTAATTTGGCCCAGGCCGGAATTAAACCTCAAGTATAAAGCTGATCGCACGTATACGCGCGCGTTCGCGCTCGAGTTTCCGAGCCTATTAATGAGCCCGGGGATTTGGTTGCAATCGTTGGCCCTCTTCGCTGTTGCCGCTGCAGCGCTAGCGTGAATTCGCCTGTAGAGACACTAGAGACAGAGAGTGGGATATGTATGCAGCGGAGGAACAGTCGCGGATGTATATGCGTGATTAATGAGCGAAAAGAGTCATTGGCTCGTATGTGAAGCCCACTGTCGTTGATGATTAATTGCGAACTACTAGAGAGAGGGAATATCGAGCGATGGATTTTCAGACTTGACATTGCACACATAATGACTTGAATTTGTTCGTCGGTGATACTTATATATTTTTTTATTTTTACGGATGATCGTTAATTCTCTCGTTTGAGTTATATGATCGACGAAAGGTTTAAAATAAATATGAGTTCGCGGCTTTGAGCGGCGCCGAAGCGTATATTTACATGATACGGTGAATAATTATGCTTTCGCAAATAACTGTGAATATCAAAAGTGTCGTGAGTATCTCGCATCAAAACGCGATTAAATAATTCGACCGCACACGACACATTGAATATAACTGCGAATTCACAAACGTAAACTTCAAAGCAGTCGCGACCCCCGTACACGTAATCGATCGACGCCACCCGCCAAGTATAAACAGCGCACACCAATTTCCATGTAACATACGCGAAATTCGCGCTCTAGCGTAAAAATAACGACGAAATGCCACGTATTATAATATACAGTGGCCTATTGTCGCACGCGACCACAACGGCAATTTCGGGTGATAAACGCGCTTCTCTCAAATGTAGTGGAATTAACCGAGGCGAGGAGAAAAAAAGGCACACATAAGAGGGCGATAACGGCGATAAATATATCCTCGAAAGGCGACAAAGTATAGAGGAAGACGACGCCACACGGCTGTTCTGACGGACGGCACCCCCAGGAGCACTAAGTCACTCGGCTTATGCTAACCCTATGCGTATGCGCGGAATAATACCGGCGATTGCCAAGAGGAGCAGGGGAGAGAGAGAGAGAGAGAGAGAGAGAGAGANAAGGGGGGGAGGGGGGGAGAGAGAGAGAGAGAGAGAGAGAGAGAGAGAGAGAGAGAGAGAGAGAGAGAGAGAGAGAGAGCGTATAGGCGACGAGGATGGGGGGCTGATTTGCGGATTTGCAGGCCACGCTGTATACTTGGAAAGTTTTCTCTACGCGGGATTAGGTATTTATTTACGGCGCAAGCGATTTGCTCGTATAATATGATGGTGTTTATTGTTTCTTTTGGTACATAGTTGACGCTGCAGTGTTTATTAATTTTTTCTCGAGTCCACCTGTTTCGCTGTTTTACGAAGGACTGTTGTGACACGCAAATTCGATTCGGGACCAAGTCCTACCTTAATCGCCCGTAAATTAAAGAAACATGGGCATTTCATGTCGCTGCACGAGGAGAAGTAAATTATCATTCTAATCCCGTAATAGCCGAGGAATCGCAGCGCAGCATCGGAGCCGTCGACTCAGCGTCGACTTATGTGCGTATACCCCCCTCGACAAAAAAGGAAAGGATTAATTCGTACCGTCAGGTCCACTTCGCACACGCTCGGCGAAAGAAAGCCGGGACGTCATCTCAGGCGGAAAAAGAAGATGTCCAGGCCGAAAAACGAGTCTGGCGCCGTCCGGTATAAAAAGGGTCGTGGCCGCTCAATTATTTAGGGAAATTGTTAAATCTGCGAGAGTAGCCGAGAGTCTTGACCCATGGGAGTTGAGGCGAAAGGTCCGCTGGTTTTTCTCGAAAGGAAAATTGGTTTTTCACGTGTCGACGAGCAAGAGGATATGCGCGTGTGCACGAGCATTATAATGCCGTGTACAACGGCGGCAGGTAGATGAGCGCTCGCGCGCAGGGTAGATGCCTTTTAAATCTCATTACCGGCGCTCCGGGGAAAAATACCATCGTTCGCTACCACCCGCAAAGACGCTGCGCGCCGGAGACTTACAGAGAGAAGGGTAGAGATGAGAAGTTAGTGCGACAGGTATAGAGAGAGATTTTGTGCACGCTATATAGACGAGTGGGACTTGGAATAACAAACGTTATTTATGTAGTGCCAGGCTAAGTATAGATAATAACAGCAATTAGATTTTTCTCTTGCTCGTGAAAAGTAATGGCTCCTTAATATAGAGAAAGGTCACACCTATAACAGCGCAAGTAAAATACTGCTCTAAAAATTCTGACTTGTTCATTATAAAGCCGATATTTTAAAAATCGGATAATACAATTGTATCCGTCGCTGTAAATCAGAGATAAAGATTACAGCGTTCTTAATGCACTGCGTACAGTCATAAACCCCGTGAATATAATCCCCCACTCCGCTCCCTCGATCTCTATTAGCGCAACGATACGCACGCGTCTGCGGCTTTTTTTTTCATTAGCATACCCCGTACAGCCACAGCCAGTAGAACAAACAGGCGCGTTAACGCGAACATATTATACGCAGAGCAGCGCGACGGGGAATGCCCTTTTCGGAATTTAATAAGCCCGGGCGAAACAGAGTCGCCCGTGCCCGAGAGCGGTGATATTTTAATTCGCCGCCGATGCACACGCGAACTCGCTGCCGCAACACGTGGCCGTTATGCGTATATTATGGCATGATGAATTTTTATGCTACGCGTCGTGTGTATATATGCGCTAGCTTTCATTTCTCGAGATTAACGCTCTGTTCCTATATTTCATCAGACACCGATACAACATATCGACGCTCTGATTTGAGTCACCGCGGTTATGCGTCACTCATCACGAGCGACAAAAAAATGACTAGACAATTCGCCGTTTTTTTTGCACATCCAACTCCTCCTTTTTTTCTCAATAATTCACGCCACGGCGTTCTCGCGCTCGTCTATTGATCGGCAATTTCCGATTGGGTCGCGCGAGGCGCGCGCGGTCCGTCATCGATCGTTTCCATTGTCTAGCGCGCAGAAGACAGAGAGACCGAGAGAGAGAGAGAGAGAGAGAGAGAGATATAGGGGAGCAGCTGACTTTTCATCGTGACGGCCACACCTTGCGCGAACAAGCGAGCGAGCGCGCGTCGATCCATCCGTCGTTAGGAGGAAAATGAACCGTAATGGCGCATAATGGGAGGGCACACGCTTTATCCCGTTCCTCCGCTTCGATCTATATAAACCCTCTCGAGGAGGCGTCCTTCTGCTGTGGTTTTTGACTCTTTATGCGCGACTGGCACAGTTAGATATGATTTGTGTACAGTATACGACCGGTCTTTGTTCGCTGGTTTTTCTCTCGCAGATCGAGGCTAACCGCGTTTATTGCGGTGCGGATCGTGTGTTATATACAGTTATACGCAAAAGTGTGGATGGAATATCGAAAAATATCATATCGTAATATAGGTATAACCCTCGAACTCTGCATTTGAAACGCATTTATAGCGAGAGGCCTCCAATAATACACCAGGTGGACTTATTATATATACCTACACTCTCGGGGAGCTCGTAAATGAAGTGACACACGCGAGAATCGGCGAGACCTCCCACGATTTGCATTCGCGACTATAATATACGCGCTCTCTCTCTCTCTCTCTCTCTCTCTTCTCGCTCTTTCTCTTTCTCAGCAGCTGATGGCTCCCTGGCACGACACGCGCACGTGCATGATAAACGCCTCTCTATCCGGCGACGCGCCTTTACTTTTTTTCGGCCCGCGGTTTAGTCTGGACGGAAATTAAAATGCGCTCCGGCCACCTGAGAGTTTGTTATATTGTACGGGGGGCGACCACTGCTCTTGTATGGCAGTGTTATGTGGTTCGGTTTCTGGCTCTTTAGCGCGAGTGAGAAAGATTGGCCGGATTCGACTCGGTCCAGCGAGGAGATTTCGTGGATTCATGCTCGGGAATTGGTGCGGATTAGGGATGCCGGTGTCCCTGCAGTGTGTACGATTGTTGTGTGTGGGAGCTTCATCGTTAAACTGTTGGACAAAAAAACGAAACTCGGAGTATAAGTGTAAGCAGATGTTGTCTATAATCGACTTTCGATTTCAGGATTTTTTTTTTGGTTCGTATCTCGTTAGCGTTGTATTTTGATGAAATTATACTTTAAACGCGATTTGGCAAGATATCGGACGAAGCATCGCGTAACGCCGTAACCAATAATGTATTCAGCTAATTTAGAATAGATGGCCAGGACTTCCTGCATTTCAATGAGCAAATCCAAATTGACCGCATCGATAAAGCAAAGCTGATGCAGCCGTTGCATCAGGGACGAGAAGAGCAAAAAAGGCACATCCGCCAGAAGACACATACGCAAGCGTCTACCCTGCAGCGAGCGAGCGAGACTCGCGAAGGAAAAGAAATAAAGCCAAAGGGAGAGAATAGAAAAGAGCAGCAGCCGCGGCAGCTCAGAGGTAGGGAGGAATGAGTAGATTACGGTGTCGAACACAAGCAATTTATTGCTAATTAACTTCCCTCGTGCGCTCTGTCTCTCTCTCTCTCTCTCTCTCTCTCTCTCTCTCTCTCTCTGCGCGAGGCGGCTCTTTCTTTTTTCTCAGCCCCTTCTCTTGTCACGGAGAGCTCGAGAGTCCCTTCACATATACACCCGTACCCCCCTATACGGTCCGAGCAGGCGAGGAGAGGACCGCGTTCGAGAGAAAGAGCCACACGAGGTCCTCTAATAAATCGAAAGGACGGACGCACGATGAGCAAAGCGAGCGCTGGGGAAAAGGGAATATAATGCAATGATGGGACTTTCTCGTGCCAAGAGGTCGTGATCTCTACGAGAAAGAGAAAGACAGAGGAAGGAAAAAAAGAATTACGAGGGAGGAGAGATGAGCCCTAATGGAAATTATGTTTTGTCAATCCGATGAATATACTTTTGTGTTGGACCCACCGAGAAATCTTTTTTCCTTGGATTTATACAACTGCACTAGATGATACGAATGAATATTTCCAAGATATTAAAAGCAAGCGGCGCACGATCAAACGATATGCAATCATCAGGTCGCACGAAGTCGATTGAGCAATTGTGGCACCCAAGCAACAAACGCGCGGTAATTAAATTTGCCCTGTCCAACTTAATGCTCCAGCTGTCACCGGCTTATGTATCATGTATATACACTCCCATAGTGAATAACTCATATATATCGTGTAATACGAACATAACATCGACAAAGACACTCTCGCGCCCCATTAATCACGCAATATTTATAACGTCCTCCCGTCGTGATCGCTCTCGGATGAGAAATAAAAAGCAGCCAAGAGAGAGAGAGAGAGAGAGAGGATCTTAATGGATTCGTATAGTTCCTTTGTTGGCTGCAAGATCACGTGTGTGTATATAATAATACTGCCTGTTCACTAAAAAGGCGATAACGTGACGACAACGACGCGATTACCCCTGCGCCGCAGATTTATCTACGGCTCGATTGCAGCTACTTGGCACGATTTTAGTCCTCATTGTCCTGACACGCTTATTTGTCCGCGTGTGTCTGAAATGTTGCTACAGCCGCGGATAAATGACTTTTCAGCGCGTCCTGATTTTGTTGACTCGCGCGCTATGCGGCAGCTGTGCATTGCCATAGACCGGGTCGAATTAGATTTTTCCCCGCATAATGCCTCGCTCGTGTATGTGATGCAACCGCAACACCTCTAATATCGCCTTCGCGCGCACACTCTCGATGAATTATTAAAAGCCGCACGATACATCCGCAAAAAAGAAGACGAGAAACCCGTATACGAAATTTATTATCATCGTAAACTCGTGTAATCTCTTTCTCACCTTTATACGGCCGGGGGTTGCGATCGCATTCGCCGAGTTTTGATCCGGCGCGCGCGGGATCGCATGTATATTGAAAAAATCCTGCTCACGTTCGATAAGTTTCGCGCGCGAGAGAGAGAGAGAGAGAGAGAGAGAGAGAGAGAGAGAGAGAGAGAACATATACATGCCGCGCGATATCCGCTCAGCGTCTACAAAGAGCGTCAAGAGGACTGCGCGCCGCCGAGCATAAGTATTATATGTATACGTGCGGGGAAGGAAGCGAGAGGCTGCGAAAGTGAGTTACGGAGGCAGCCGCAAAGTCGCGAGCGCACTTGTATCGATGTGCGCGGGGGTATCGTCTACACGTGCCGCGTTTGCGAAGGCTATATGTACGTATTATTCTTTTTGCATATATTCGCGAGTGTTGTTGGAATATGTAGCGAGGGTCGATGTGAATTTCGAGGCGATAAGACTCGAATTAATTTAATTGTCTATATAACGTAAAATTATAGAGGATTTTCGAAATAGCCTCTCGTTCGCGAACTTTTCAGCACCGCATCGGACGAAGCTATATACGGGGCCAGTCGATGCATGATATATCGGCTCGTAAAAATCCCGGGGAATAAAATATCTCTGCGGGATCTCGGGCCGAAGGTCGTCGCCGAAAGGCCCGAAGAGAAAGAGTGAGAGAGATACTGTATGCGCGGCGCAAGCTCGTTCACACGTGAGATGCGTGTATTCTCTCTCCGTGTATATGAGAGAGGGAGAAAAGGAGGTGTGAACACTGTTAACAAGTCCCGTATTTTATGTACCGCGGTCCTCGCTGTGACGTATGCGCTCTCCGCCACTGCGGCTCTCGTTTTAGGGACTACGATGAGAAACGATGTGAAATACACTTTAGATAATAACGACGACAGACACGACTTTTTGACAATAATCGGCTTTCGGCAATTTCTCGCTGCATAAACAGCGGCGATTTGGCGGCAGTAGCCTCGAAACAACACGGGCGGAGGTTCTCCCCTCGCTGACCGCGTCGACGGGCCGATGTATAGAACAATGACGAGCGTTTAACGCGATTTGACTCTGCGAGAACGGCACAGTGTGTACGGCTATAGCCTCTCTCCCTCTTGAATCTCTCGGCCGATGGACCGAAGGACGGGGGGACGCTGAAAATACGAAACCGCGCGGGCGCGATCCGGTTAAATTTAGACGAGCATCAGCGACGAGCTTTCGAAATTCCCGGAACAATGGGCGAGCATATAGCGAGTGAGAGAGCAAAAGCTCTGTCTGCAGCGCAACGAGAGAGAGGAGAGAGAGGGCAAGGGCCATGGAAGTTTGAAGAACTTTTTAATTAAAGAACACTGCCCAGGCTTGTTCGGCGGCATAGAGAATTTCCTATTAAAATCCGTGGGCTTCGCGTGTTTTTCTTTCTCGCGTTACACTGTACATAACGTCCTTATCCTACGAGAAAGCTTTTACGATCCAAGCTTGGCCTATATGCGAACGTTGGAAAAATATTTATTGGAAAAATGCAGGGATGATTTGATTTCTACGAAAGTCGAATGAAATCGGAGCGAGATTTAATTTGCAGTGGAACGAGCAACAAACCTCGAGATCAAACGAGCTCGTATACGAGAGACCGAGCTTTCGGAGAGCGCAAGCTCCGTGGCATCCGCAATCAAATGCGCCGTAACGATAAACGTAACATTAGCCAAAAAGAGCCAATCTCGATTCCACCGTCGTGCTCATACACACACACACACACACACACACACATACACATACACACTCGCAGTCGCAAAAGCAAACAGCGCAAGGACCTATCTATCCTGCGCACAGACACGGAAAAGAGCAATATCGGTGCGAACCCCGCCGACACACGCAAAGAAGAAAAGCTCCGGCGAGTGCTTCCGGATATTCTCTGCACGCGGCGGCTACGGTCACGGGGTTAGGTTATACAACCGCTGCCGCTGCCGGAGGAGAAAGAAAGGGGTCGGGAGAGAGAGAGAGAGAGAGAGAGAGAGCGCGCGAAAGGGCAAAGGGATAAAACCGAGTCTGCACACGAACAACGGACAGAGAGACGTATAGGTAGGTGAGAGTGAGAGAGAGAGGAGGACGTCGAGCAAAGAGAGCAGTAGGAGGAGGAGGAGGAGGAGGAAAGGAGGGAGGGCTGCCGCTGCTGTGTGCGCTGCCTCCTGCACACTTGCCCCCGGGGCCGCCGTATTGATCCGGAGGCGGCGGTGGCGGCGGTCATCCGGCCGCTAATTAAATGCCAATCGCCAACCCCCTCTGCACTCTCGATTCACCCTCCTCGCACCGCTACTTGCGACGGTCCGCCCCCTTTGTGTCCGCCGCACCGCGCCATCGTCGCGCCACCGCTTTGATTCAAGGGGCGGGAGAGCGTATTATATGTATATACACAGCGCGCGGATATACCTTTATACGAACTCTGCTTCTTTTTCTCTTAACTGCATCCTGTGTTGTTCGACTCGTCTCGATTTAGCTAAGGTCAAAATCAATAAGCTAGAGATGAAGATAAGAGTTTTTGATTTTGGCATGGCTCAAAGCTGTCAACATATAGCGCGGATAAATACAATATATAATACACGTTATACGTCCAAGGCAGTCTCTTTCGTGATACATTATACAACCGTGGCGGCGATGGTCCTCGAGAATTCAAACATCACCCCCTTCACTCCCTCTCTGCGGGAAAAATATTAGGGAATCGTGCGTTCGCGCGCATGTGTGCGTGCGTATAGGTATTCACTTCTGGCATCAGGGGGGAGAGGAAAAGAAATCGAGAGAGTCACGAGGCGAAGAAAGGATCGCTTGATTGACTCCCCATGGGACTTTACTTTCGGAGCAGACCACAGCTGATCCCTCTTGGCCATCTTGTCTTCAGCCCTTCGAAAAGCCACTAAACTCTCTGCGCGAGAGCAAGCCGCGAACGTGACTGGCTTCTTACTCGGCAGCTCTTTTCTTTACCAAACTTCGAGAGATGTATTAACGACCGCGCGCCGGCCCTGCTAAGGACGAAGCGCGCTGCTGCCACTGCTGCTTTTGGCTTCGGACTGTTTTTCTATACTGTGTACATAAACACGGTAAGTTGCTACTTTTATCGACTGTTTGATGCGAGTTATTGGTGATTCGGTTTGATAGTTTTGAATGTTACAGGGGCTTTTACCCGCGAAGGAAAGTCGATATATCAATGATTTCACACTAATACCAATAGCACAGTAGACTTTTCATTCAACGCAGGGAGCACATCCGCGTATTTCTCATCATCATTGACCACCGACCGCAATCACGGCGCGGGCAAGTCGCGCGCAAAAAAATAAAAGTATATAGAAAAGAGCAAGGAAACTGCAAGCTCGAGGAACTTCATTTCCGCGACGCTGATAATTAAAAGTTGTGCTTTCGGGGGCTGGTATTCCGAGAGTAGCGGCGCACGAAGCCAATCTCTCGAGAAGCAGAAGCCAGCCATCCACGCGCTTGTCGAAATGATGAAAAGGACCAGCAGCAGCAGCAGCAGCAGTAGTAGCACACTCTCGCTTCGTCGGCGAAGTTCGATGAAAAATCGCGGATATACATTGAAAAGCGGAAGAGTTCCCACTGCTGAATGAGTAGGCAACTCTCTCTCTCTCTCTCTCTCTCTCTCTCTCTCTC
>CM053172.1:54058371-54085905 GCA_012977825.3 Pteromalus puparum
TCTCTCTCTCTCTCTCTCTCTCTCTCTCTCTCTCTCTCTCTCTCTCTCTCTCTCTCTCTCTCTCTCTCTCTCTCTCTATCTCTCTCTCTCTCTCGCTCTTATACTTTTTATTTTCGGCGAAGCTCCGCGAGCGCCGATTGGCGAGGGCGGCTCTCGTTTTCCAGGCGGTGTTAATTGGCGCGGAAATAATTAAGAGACGGGGCAGAGATGTATATATAGCTCACTCTCCACCTCCCTTTTCGGCGGCCTTTCCATTCGCTTCATCGCAGCGATGGCTAACGAGGGCTGCTCTGGGAGATGGCAGCGTCGTGATTAATAACGAGGTCTTCTAGCTGAAAAACGACTCTGTGGCTAGCCAGAAGGGGGTCGTTGATACAATTTTTTTTCCCCTCGTTGGAAGGAAACAACCGATTAATAGCTGCATTTTTTGCAAAGTTCGATGGACATAATTACGATCCGCGAAATTCTGCTTGTAAGTTTTGTAAATTACAACGTAAAGCCCAATCTCCCGCGACGACGCGTCATGAATCCGCGTGGCTGTCATGACAATGAGTTTCAATATATAACCTTGGAGCTGTGATCTAGCGACAAAAAAATTAATAGCTGAAATATGAAGCTATCAGCCTCGCTCGCTCGTGCGAGAATCAATTCGTGCGCGCGGAGCAATAGTCGATTTTAATCGCATTCAATTATTTATTCAGCGAGCCTAATAGTAAATCACGAGAGCGATATATACCGCGGGCGGCATTATCCTCGGCGGCGCGTCGATAGAGGTGAGGATGCGCGGAGCTAGTACATCCTGCAAGGCCTATGGGATTTTAATCGGCTTGTCATCCGTCAGCGCGCGTGTACCCTTCGACGAAAAATCGCCGCCTGCCCTCGAGCGCCGCCGAGTCGAAGGGAGCGTGTTATCTTGAGCTGTTGTTCTCACTTCTCGTTAGATCCGATGCTTTATCGAGATAGAGCTGCATCCACCGATGTCAAATTGATTTTATTCACGCAATAATAAGAACGGCAACTTTTTATACGATCATATTCGCACGTGAGGGTCATCATCAGTCAGCGCTTAGCGATCGTTACCGCACAGAGAACACAATCAATTACGAATGCCACAGCGATATTCAATTCTCAGCCTCTCATTGTTCACCTCTCTCTTTCTCTCTCTCTCCGCAATCCCTTCACTGGACACCTCTTTCTCTCTCTTCGCGCGCGCATCACGAATAAAGCATAATCTCCTTCTGCCTCGCAATCTCTCCCTCACACATGGCCCTTTTTCTCCCTTGGCGTATCAGCGCTCGCTCTTTAACAAGGTGTATCAATCTCTCCGGCAAGAGGTCTCGCGAGTGCGGTGCGCGGTCTATCCGACAGGGCGATCAGTGCCGAGGATGGATCGCGGCTCGTCATTAGAGACTAGAGAGTCCGGGGGAGGTCACACCTGGCGCCCCTGGCCATAATATTATAACTCGAGGCTCGCGCCTACGCTTTTTTAATGGGGGCCGATATGCGCGCCAGATGCGCGCGCGCGCAGGGCCGTTATACCTTCCAAATCTTCATAAATATCCGGATCGATATTGCAGCCGCAGCAGCAGCTAGGCTGATGCTTCCTTTCCTGTATATGTATACACACACCGAGATCATCGGCAGCGGCGAGAGCGCGAGCTGCTTATCTCTCTCTCTCTCTTTCTTTCGGCAGAGAGAGAGAGAGAGACGGCCTTCTTCATCTCTTTTTCTCACTCTTTCTCTCGCTGTGCGCGCGCGCTTCGCCGCCTTCTTTGTAAGCGTGTATCGTAATGGCTGAAACCCGTTCCTTGTCCGCGGGAATAAAGGGATCCGACCAGCCGATATCGCGCCGCGCTGTATACGCCGGTGCGCTTGTGGTCTCTCGGCTCATGCCAGCCACTTTTGCGAACGCGCGGAATCTCTCTCTCTCTCTCCCTGTATATAATTCGAGGAAGAGCTCTGTGAGATGATGATTTCTCTGCCGCAGCCGCCAACGCGGTTCGCTTGTGTAGAGGATAGCGATCGCGACGTTTCCGAGTCATGAAAAGTCATGATCGGAGAGAAAGAGCTTTGGTAATGAACGCGTTGAGAGATCGAACGCTAGCTGTATGGTTGTTTTGATGGATCTCGCTTGCGCGGGATTTTATTAGATTTACGATTGCTTCGCTTCGCGTTGTGCATATCGTGAGCCGCCGTTTTCAGCCGATCGCTCGGAAAGCTGATAGGGTCAAAGGGAACCCGATGTGGAAATTAACATTTGCAACGGGCTGCATCATCGGGATTCGTTTACTCTCGACAATTACTGCATTTGAATTAACCGTTTGAAACCATACATCTATTACACGGCTTATAATATAATATCGATGCGATGCGCGACTAATGAACCATGATAAACAGCTATTATTGAATTGAAATTCAATAAAAAACCATACATTTTTCTCCGCGGCGTCCCTAGAAAAACAAGAGTCCGCGAATCGATCGTCGTAAAGCAAGACGAGAGTAATACCTACATCCCGCGCGGGCAGAGGAAAAGCTCTCTCGCGCAATTACCCCCTCGGCTACTCTTCTCTCGCAGCTATAGGGGCTGCTCGTTGAATATGTATATATCCGTTGGCCGCAAGCGAGTGCATTGGCCTTGGACTGATGCCAATAGATTGATAGTCCAGGAGTGATGCTTGAACTTTCGGCACACATATCGCATTACGGGAAGTGACGCGACAGAAAATGCGCGAGCGCGAGCTTAGCGCGCCTGACAGTGACTCTGGTAACTTCACGCTCGTCTGAGCGCGCATTGTACGCAGTGTCTTTTCCTGTCTATCTTCTCTTCGTATATATACACCGCATTGTCGTACGTCTATTATATACTCTGCTGTCATTGCGTCAATATTATTATTATTTTGGCCAAATCCGGACGCGCGGTGATGTGACGATATTTGTGCAAGGATCAACGGTAATTACTGGGATATACGATGATAAGTGCCGCCGGGCTTTCAATGCGGAGAAGTAGATCACTTTCTAAAATCACTACCGCCCGATGTCTGAGATTTCGGCTATTCATCGCGACGTGAATAATGAGGGTGCCGTTATAGTATTGTCGCAAAACTGTTCCGCTTATAAGACCACGAGATCTGTAAGCAAAGAAAACTGCCGCACTATTAACAAAATTATACCGCGCGCAATCGTTCATCGATAGAGAGAGAGAGGAAAAAAGAGACCCCGAAAAGTGCATAATAAGCGATCTCGCCGGCAGCGCTGCAGCTGATCTAGGCTATCTCGTCCCTAAAGACGTAAACGACGCTTGGTATATAGAGCAGACGCCACTAGGCCGCCGACGAAAGACACAATTAGAATAATCGTCCACTGCACGCAGCTCTCCCATTTCCCCGTGTATTATCATCGAACGGAACGACACAGAAAACAGCCGGCGCTCATCTACTCTCGCCTGCAAGAATCTGCAGCAGCATATAGCAGCGAATAGTTTAAACTGTTTACCATAATGAAGCGCCGGGCTCACTCGCGACCCCGACAATTTCGCCAGCGCGGACTCACCCCCCTCTAATGTCAACAGATTAAACGTAATAGTGAAATTACACGTTCTCGCGCGTCCACGCGCGAGTCACGTCGCGGAGGCGGCGGTCTTTCCGCAAGAATTTCGGTAATGTTAGGGTTAGCACTGGCCATTGTGATGCGCTTTTATATATATACACACATACACCACAGAGTGGACACAACTCGAGGAAGAAAGGGGAGAGAGAGAGAGAGAAAGAAAGGTCAAAAGCGCTGCTCTTTATACGTGGCTGAAATTACATGCATTATTTTTGCGCTTCATTACGATGAGGGCCGCTTGTTCCGTCTCTTCGGAAATGGACGGTAATCAAGCCGCCGCGATGCTGCGTTTTTTCGTATGCGTGCGCGCGAGCGAGTCTTTTATTCTGTGGCGAGACTCTAAACTTGGTCGCGCGCGTCTGATCGTCCTCCGCGTTGCCTATTATTCGGAAAGAGCCTCTCGGTATAGTATAAAGCTGCAGACGCATCGAAATTGATACGAATTTCGGGATACCGCCGCCGCCGCTTTTTACGGCCTCACATAATGATCGCCTCGGATTCCGATAATTTTACGAGAGAGCTGCCAAGCTCTTTCGACGATTACCGAGCAATCGTCGTCGCACGCGCTCGCAACACACAGCCGGCTATAATTATCGGCGCGGAAAAGGAAGGGAATCATTACAAAGCGAGCGAGCGAGCGAGCGAGCGGGACACGCATGCAAATCGCCGGGGTTGCGAGTTGAAAAAAAAGCTGTGCTCTGGTCTCTTTTTCTTATAGTTTCGACGTTGTTTTCGAAGCGAGATGGTCACGAAATCTTTGGCTTAATGGACGAGTGTGTGGCGCTTAAGAGTCTCTGCGTGTAATACTGCGAGCGGATGACTATGTTTACGGCCCCGAGCGTTTTGTATAGTTTTTCGATTTGGAAAATGGATTTTCGAGTTGTGTGCCCGGGTTGCGCAATGCGGCTCTTCGCGTAAGGAATTTCAATCGAGTGTCTGTGTATAATAGTGCTGAAGTCGAATTGATTATAACAATTTGTTTTTCTCACGACTGTTGAAGATAGAGAGTTACGAAACTCGAAAAATACGCACATATGTATACTTTCCAAACTCGAGCACCTCGAGGAAAATGCTTGTTATATCCAGAGTTAAGCATCGGCGACGGAGAGAAAGAGAGGAGAACTCGAGAAAAGTCTGATCAAGAGGCGCGTTTGGCGTAATGAGCGAAAAAGAAGATATATGACGGACGACGAAATCCCCGAGGGAAGCTATAAGAGCCGCGGTATTCCATTGTTGCGCGTTATCTCTCCGGTTCGTGTATGTTTAATGCATAATCTATTACAGGCTTTTAACAATGCCGAGAGCCACCTCTCCTCTCTTTGGAGAAAGCTTCTTCTTCTTTCTCTCTCAAAAAGTTCTGCGGGGAATCGATCTATCCTCCGCACCCTCATAATTCACGAATGTTTTGACGTCTGCTTCGTAAGCGCGTCTGGGGGGATGCCGTAGCGACAAGGACTTCATCCGAGTTATTGTTATTGTATCCGCGAAGCGCATATATGAAAATTTCGTCGTGACTTGCGTAACGCGCGCATGCATACTATATAAATACACCTCTCGCGCCCGAGGCACTTCGCGGATTATCGGCCATGGGAACGAGACACATTCGGCCGAGTTTGATTAATCGAGCTGTTCGGTAGGAATCTCCGTGTGCTTTTTTTTCTTCCTGTATAGATGCGTTTCACATCCGTGACGATGTGTAACTTGGATTTGATGATCGAAGGTGAAAGTGCTCGAACGCGCGCGCAGGTCGATTTTTTGAGAATATGTGCTCAAAAGTAGATTATGACGTTGTGACTAATAGTCGGAGATGAGAGTATCGTATATAGAATGGAGATTTCACTTTGAAAAATAGTTCGGATGCGTATAATGGTTTGATTCTTTGCGTACACATGGCTAAGTGTTTTAGAAACCGTGATCTACATAAAAGGGACATGCTTTTCTTCTTGCTCAACCATTTCACGAGTCACAATCTATCGATGTAGTCAATCCGTTCGAGAATCAATGCGACAGCAGTAAAAATTCTGATACTCCACTTCCAAAGATCTCACGATCGGTTAATCGCACGTGTCGAGCACAGATCGTTACAAAACTCAACGAGTCCCTTCGATTACATCAGCGCGTCGTCGTCGTGCTATACCCCTGAGCACCTAGTCATTGTCGTTCTCGCCTGTAGACAATTCTCCAGATAGCCATCATCATCTCCGTTCGCGACCTTCGCGCAATTAATAAAGAGAAGGTCCCGGATCAAGAGAGGCCTCGAGGTGTAAGCTCGTTGACGCTTCTTCACTGTGTGGTATTATGAATGCGGACCTAATGCGACGGGTATCGTGTATTATGACTTTTTCACTCCGCGCCGGCCGTGAGCCTCTCGTTGACGCCGCGAGCCGACCCTGAGTCACGTATTACGAAGTAGCGGCCCATTGTATATGGTTGACTCTGTGACGCGAAGAGAAGCAACGTGAATTGTCGAAAACGTCCGTGAAGAGTCAGGAGAGACTTAGATTGGCATTGTGCTAACGAGGGGACGTATTTTCGTTTGAAATAGCTATGTGAGAGGTGTCGTTGTGGTTTGGGATTGTCAGCTGAGACGTTTTTCGAATTCTGTGTCGATGAATCAGGCTCTTCGTATACACGCGCGGTTGAGTTGTCAATGTTTTTTCGAGTACGCATTATGTTTTTATCGATAAATCATTTCTGTCTCCCTCTCCGAAAATCCTGTCGTCCTCGATTTACTTTAGTTCTAAAGGATGCCGGGAATCGGACATTGTGTCTCGACACAAGCTGAGAATAATAAACATAAAGGATCCTTTATTTTATAGGCAAACACATTTGACAGGAACAAATACCTCTCGGAGCGCGTTTGTTTTTTTATTTTTTTGCCGAAATAAATCCTCACAGAGAGAGAGAGAGAGAGAGAGAGAGAGAGAGAGAGAGAGAGAGTGAGAGAGCTCTTGCGCCATATTCGGAGCGTCGGCCGACAGAACGTTAATTTATAATAGTCGAAATTCTCCGGAAAGTATATCGGCTGCGTGCGAATATGGAAAAGAAAGAAGAGGGCGAGAGAGAAGAGCGGCGGCACAACAATGAATACCATCAACGAGGGTCGAGGCGTTATATGCGTCGTTGTCGTCCTCATCTTCGGGGCGGCGGCGGCGGCGAGTCGGCAAAAGCCACAAATTATAGGCGATTGCCCGCAGTCTCTCTTTCTCGGCTTCGGGACCGTTGTCTCGCGAGGTGACAAGCCTCCAACGACTCTTGAAAGGGGATCGCTCTCTCTCTCTCCCACTCTCTCGCGCCATTGGTGTAGACGTTACAAATCACCTTTTTCGAGAACGCCGCTCTCACATCAAGTCGCTCGCTCTCATCTCCTTTTCTTTTTCTCCATTCAATTAGGAAATCCAGACGACGAAGCGCCAAGATTTTTGGTAATTCCAGCCTGAACGAGTGGAAAAGTGGATCAGTCCAAGAAAATTAGAGTCACTTTCTTCGAGCTATACCTATCTCAGGGATCTATACGAGAGTCGCGTTATTATGTATCCAAGAGAGAGAAAATTATGAATGATGACAGAGGATCGGAACGGAGAGCAGGCTGAGCTTTGTAACGGACCCTCGATGCGACCGAGCTGACGCCGGATGGCTTTTCAAGAGTGCGAAGACGGTTAGGAACTCGTTAGCTCGAATGATAAGTCGGAGCGATTTCATATATAGCTCGTGTGAAACGAAGCCGAATTTCGACTCGCTCTCCGTATGTGTGTGACGGACGAACTCTAGACCGTTGACATTAATAACCCTATGCGGAAGAAAAAAAACCCCGACCAAGTGTGTGCTTTTTTCTCGAGCGTCTCACATGATGAATTGTTTCCCATACCAAGTCACGCAAGGAGCGTTTGTGCATTCAAATTATACTCTTACTCTCGCAGCGAATAACTATCATTTATACTTCAATCGTGTACTTATACGAATTTCACCGAGAGTGTATGGAAAAATAATCATAATCCGAAAAAGAATGCGAAATATTTTAATTAATATTTATCACGCTGTTAAAGCCCGCAAAGTAGCAAACACAGTAAACGCTATATCACCTCTGAACTCCGACGAAACGAATAAGTAATCATTTATATACCGCCTATATGCGTAAAAAAAATCCCCCGACTCTCTTATCTCCCATTCATTAATGTATACAGGCGCGCTGATTTACGCGCAGAAATTACATTCAGCACTACTGAGGTAGCTCTTTCCCAACGATTCCTTCAACGTTATAATACTATCCACTTATCAGGCATTCTTGCCTGACGCATTTTTGCCTCTCTGGCAAGAGATCCCCCCCTATATACATATACATACTTGTATAACTTTCCCCGCGCGCCGACGTCCGCGGGAATACCGGGCATTTATAAAATTACGAATTTAATTGCCGCGCCAATAACAAATAAAACGCGCGCGTGCGCGCGCGGCGGCTATGAAAGCGCCGAGTGCCGCTAACTCAGCTACTTAATGCAAACTATTAATTAGACGCGCGTTCGCGGACACTTTGTACTCTCAGCGTCCGCGTGTGTGTATATTCCGAATATATACGATCTTCCTGAGTTTGTGTGTGCAAAGAGGAATCCGTAAATCTGGCGAATTAATGGTCGACGAGGACGTTGAGTCGCGCGCGCGATAACATGCCGGCAGGAGCTGCAGAACGCCGTAATGTTATTAACGTCGTCGCTTCGGGGGAGCTGCTTCTGCTGCTGCGGCTCGTAAACGCGAACGACGACACGGATTCTGGATTCTTGCTGTGCCGCGAGTATGACATTTTCTGCTTTTGTTGGACAGTTTTTGCATACTTTAATTTTAACGCGAGTATCATAGCTTTGCGTTCAAATAGGTCTCTACTCTGTTATCAGTATTAATATCAGGAGGTCGCACGAGGTCATGCGAAATGTTTCGCGGGCAGAGAACGTCAGGGGCGAGGTATAATTTCAAAGGACGAATAGCGAGAGCGGAGAAAGAAGCGCACTCTCTCTCGGAGAGAGAAAGAGTAGAAAATCAAGCAAAGTGCGCCGCCACCGTCACGAGGGATAAAGCGCACAGACAGAGAGAGAGAGAGAGAGAGAGAGAGAGAGAGAGAGAGAGAGAGAGAGTGAGTGGCTCGAGAGAGTAGATATATATACGCGTCGCGGTGGTTGCTCGGGTTGCCTAGGCAACGCGCTAATTAGCTCAGCCGACTCTTTGGAGTGGATACTCGACTCTGTACTTGGTAACCTCTCTCTCTCTCTCTCTCTCTCTCTCTCTCTCCCCTCTAGCAGAGCTGGTGCTGCTGCTGTTGGCCCACTCGAGGCAGCAGTGACAACCTGCCATCCTGGCATCCCGGCTATACGATCGTTAATACCTCTCGTTAACGTTGCCATTTCGCAATGGCATGCGCCCGCTGGTCCACCGATATGCGCGGCACACACGTGGATACAGTCCCCCTCTCTCTCTCTCTCTCTCTTTCTCTCTCTCTCTATCTGCAAATTGAGGAAAGTACCCACTCGCAAGCTTGTTGCAGTGTATAATCCTCTTGGAGAGGGAGTATTATTATATATACCTAACGCGGATGCGTATAATATATGAACGGATTTAAATCACGGTATTCAATTATATTAATGAGAGCTCGCGAGAGGGCGGATATTTTGATATGCAAGCGCGGCAATGCTGTGTTCTCTCGGTGGAGTCGTGTAATACGAATTATTTTGTACGCTTTTGGATTATATTAAAAAACGAAAAAGAAAATTAAAAATAGATTTAAAAATTGTATGCCGTGCACAGATTTCACAAATCTAAAGCTGTCGAAAAGCGATTGAATCATTCGTATAAAGTCATTCGAGCCACCTGCGTCGCACAATGCGCGACATGCGTGACACAAAACTAATATATGCGACGATGACAAGTGAGCACAAAAGTCCCTTTATTCGCTGCGCCCACAGGGCTGGCGACTTGTCATCACGAATGTCCCATTACTAAGATAAACCAACTGTCCTGCCCATATAATGCATAATCGTGCACATAGTCGTTGTCCGGCGACAGTTTTTGTTTGCGCAACTAAACTTTCGCGCACACACAGGAAGCGGAAGCGAGCGTCTTCTTTCCGCCCCTAACAAAAGACCGCGCGGCCATCCGATGAATCGAACACCGCAAAAAAGGATATCATCTATTTGCTTCGTTGCGTCACTTGTCCACACGCTCGCGCAGCATATTGGTCGTTACGTGTCTTGCGGTCGCCGATTCCCTCAATGCGTTTCCGCTTAATATTCCGGAATTCAATAAGGCGGAACTGATATCCGCGTATTATTACGTGCATTACGAGATTGTTGAGTAATAACATACGAAATTGCGCGAGAACTGCTTGGATACAATAAAAATGCATAGCTCAAAGAGATAACATTTCAGCTAATCTCAGACTCGGTGACGCCTCGGCAATGCTTGATTTAGGGCTGAGCCGTCAGATACGTCGAAACGTCTGCGCCGCGAGAAGAGCTTGCGCAAGAAAAATACTCCCTCTCGAACTGTTTAAACTCCGCACAACCGAGTCCCATCGCACACATCCCTCTCGGAGCTACAGGTGCGTGCCGCTCGTAAAGATGCAAATAACGCTCTCGCGGAGTACCTATATACAGCGCTGTATATTCCTCGGGCTCATCGTCTTTCCTCCGCCTATCTGTATGGACTCGTCAAGAGGGACTGTCAGAAGCCGCGATTGCGAAAGAGAAAACGGAGAGCAGCGTACCATGCGCGCATTATTATTATGTATTATATATTGTGTGCGTCGCTGCCGCCGGGGAAAAGGGAAAAGGCAAACGAAAAAGGGAGCGCGTATTCAAGCAGCCTATTTGTGGAGCAAACAGGTCAAGCCATTCTTCGGGCTGTGGAATTTTCGCGTCCCGGAGGTCGAGTTTTAAAGGTAGCCACACGTTTTCCGCGCAAAGCTGCCGCCGAGCTGCTGTGTGCCAAGGAGTATTGTGCGGTTGGACGAAAGTTAAATTAACGCTGGAGTTACTAGAATAACAGAAGCTCGGCTACACGTGCGTTTGAACGCGTGATACGGATGCTTAGGTAGAAGCCCGTGGTATCGGAGGTGTTGCTAAGAACAAAATAAGCTAATTATCGTTAGTCGTGTAGGTTGTGAAATTTACATGCACACCGGCCTATTGCTTTCGGAAGAAAGTCATCTATTTGCTTTTTGATAGACCGGGGATACGTTTTGAAAACTGTCAATTTGCTATGGGACCATACGGTACATCCGAGATAATTTGCATACCGAGTTCAATGATGATTTCATAACACTCCTCTGGCAAATGTTATTCTACGAATCTGAAAAACGCACTCGAGGACGATAAGAAAAACAGGAGTCCGACAAGCTGTTTACCCAGCAGAGACCAGAGTCAGCGTTAACAGTTTTCTAATCAAGCGCGAGTCGAATAAAAAGAAGCTCTCCGCGAGTCCAAACAATGATCCTCGAAATCTCTCACAATCCCTCTATTCTTCTCACACCGTCGTGTTAAACATCAGCAGCTCCGCAAGTGCTGGACCGTGAAAAAGCAATCGAGTCACCTCTTCATCGCTATACAGCGTCTCTCGAGCCTGGCAATTTTCACTTTTTTTGGCCCTACGACTAGCCACAATTCCCTGAACAGGGAGAAAGCCTGACGTTTCTTTATTTAGGCAGTACTATAAACATGACGCCAGTCTGGTGTTTGGAGTGCGGGCCAGCATGCCGACGACGAGGACGCGCGCCCTACTCCAGAATAAATAAACATCAGCGACGACGAAGCCGAGATTCCTCTTTCTCCCTCTCGTAGGTTTCACCGAGTCACACACTGCACGCGCGCACGCGGACAATGACGAATTTCAACGACCCGAGACTCGCTCTGTGTGTGTATACTCGATTTCTTGCTTTCTCCGTCAGCGTTGCCTCTGTATAATCCCGTGGGATCGTCGCGTGGATGTTGTTTTAAGGGCGTGAAACATGACAGGTGCACAATGCCACGCTCCGATATATACGCTGCAGGTGCGAATGGCCCGCAACGAGAGATACGTGATGTATATATACACACACACACACACACACACACACACACACACACACACACACACACATAAGTTGAGTGATTGTGCGCGTGCACACATTTCCGCGAAGTGACTGATTATATGTGCGCAAAGCGAGCGGAGGATGAAAACCGGCAATTTACATCTTAACGCCCGGTAGACAGAAACTTAATTTTTCGGGCGAAATCCGCACGAGTTAAATGATTACGAGCCCATTGGCGACGGATTATTTGCCTCGTGCGTATATACGCGTGTGTTATTAACAAGATTCTGCTAAGTACGCAGCTGGGCATTACATTCCACGAAGTGTATAATAGGACTGTTGTTAATCGACGATCAGTCACGTAACCTGGGGATCATCTTGAATCTCATTCGAACGTATACTTTATCGCTCGTTCAATGTGAAGACACAGGCGCAAACTCGAAAAGGCCCAAAAAAGGGGACACCAGCCGATCGAGGGCCTCTCGCTCCGTGCGATAACATCGCTAATGCATCGGACGTGGATCAGCAGGCTCAAAGTGCAACCGCGCGCAGCCTTTGAAAGGGGCAAAACAAGCGCAAAGATGAATCCTTCGCTTGCGCGCGAGCAAAACGAATCGCGGAAGCGCGTGCATCCATCCCCGCGCGAGCTATCATCCGCAGCTGCGATGAAGAAAAAGAACCTGTCTGTATATGTATATATACGTACAACATACCTCCGGCAAAGGTTATAGAGCTTGGTCCGCTCTCGCCTTATAAGTATCTCACTTGCGGAACGGCTCTTCGCCCCCTCTCTTTTCATGGAAATTGAGCCTAAGCGGCGTCGGCGGCGTCGGCGGCGGCAAGAGTCTCGTAAATCTCGCGCGGTCCGCTCTCTCACGGATGCGGATGTCGCGGTAATTGGTATTAAACGACGACGATCTGGGGCCTCGCGCGGCTGCGATCGGGCCCCGATTACGCGCGCCGCTCAATAAATACGCGCGCGCGGCTACTTTTAAACCACGTACGAGCAGAGCGCGCGCACACGGTGCGAGTTCGTCGCGCGGACACGTGTTGACCGGGGACTACTTTTCTACCCGGCGCTGTGCCTTTATAAGCGTATATTTATGCACAAACGTGTATCGGAGCAACGGAGTCTCGCGCCATCTCGAGAATTCAATTTGCGCTCGCGATCAGCTGTATATATATTAGGCTCGATAAGTAGACTGGATTATCGTTGGCTTGAATTTAAGAGATTGAGCAAATCTGCGACTGCTCGTAATATTACAGCTGAGGAGACTGCGCGAACGTAAAAAAACAAATATATTAGGCCACGAAGCGATAATATGCGCAAACTTTTTGCCGCGGCGCTGCGAATGTGTGCTAAGCCAATAACCGTATAAACCGCGAAATACACACGTACTAGCTCTGTGCATACTTGCAAGGAGCGCCTGCGGTGATCATAAGGAAGCGCCGCGAAAAAAAGTAGCTGATCGCTGCAGTCGATAATTAATAGGCGACGCTTCCGCTAATTGCCCGATCGATAGACTACTGCGAGGCTTGAAAAGTATAGATCGTTTCTTTTTAGAAATAAGTTCAACACCTGGAATCATCAACTGCGTTTCATTTAGAAAATTCCTACTACACGTGTGCAGATAAACCGTGCTATAAGCCGTAAATCAGTAAACAGTTATATACGCGAATTCTTCTTAGCATCTCTCCCTCAAAGCTATCGAAACTAACTCGCTATTAATTGGATCCACCCATGCGCTCGCAGCGATTCGGCCGCGCGATACGACAGCTCTTCGCGCGCGGGCCCAGATTTTCTCATGCTCAACCCTTTCACGCCTCGTACGCGCGAAATGACAGGACCGTAATCCCGCGGGCACGTCCACCCACTACACTATACGCGCGCGGCTCCTCTCTTTTATTTCGCATTGTTCTTTCTTTCTCTCTCACATAACACACACACTCACACACACGTACACACATATGCGAGGCTCCGGCATATGTTTATTATACGCGCGTTGTTATTCCGCGCGCGGCTGTCCCCCGACATTTATCTCGGGACTTACGCCTCTAGACGCTTGTTTCGCGCGCCGCGCCAGGGCACCTCGGGCGCCAAGATGGGACGATCGTAAAGTTTGAAATAAAGGCGTTGCAACGTTGTTGCAGCGATGCGCTCGCGCGATGTGTATTACGAACGGCGATATGTGAAGTTTTTAGCGTTTGAGGATTGTTTGGTACATGCCTATGGGTCGCCTTATCGGTAGACGATCTATGTATGCTGATATTTTTATGTTTGCAGCGGAGAGTGTTCAAGGCATGATTAGTATGGTGGTCGCGAGTAAAAAATAGCGTGAATTATCACGAACTCGTTGGACTTTAGAGCGCGACGACGATATACGAACAGTTCGCTGAATCAAATCGTTATCGGCTCTAATGCACAATTTTCCACTTGCCTGACGTCAAACGACTCGCCAAGCGTCACTCGGAGCCTCGTAAATCAAGCCGAGCATCCGTTTTCCGACGAATCGCGACAATTACTGTCATATACAGCTCCTCCGGAAAAAAATCCAACGGCGTATATGATCCAAAGCGTGTACGTCCCTCAAAACAATATCCATCTTTCTCCGTAAATAGCCTGGCCTAATGAGCGCTCGGTCGCGGGGCATTGTCTCCGCGACACTCGGCCGCGTGATTTATCGACCGGCCATAAATATCCCCGTATCGATATCACTGCGCACTTAACATCACACACGCACACGCACACTTGCAGTTCGGCTCTGCATTATCAGAGAGAAATGAGCAGCTGCTGCTGCTCTCTCACTCCCACGCGAATAAAGCGATATACACAAAAGCGTATTTATATGTATATACGTGCGGGCGTTCGCGTGATCCTCGCGGCTGCATGTTAATACACAATAAGAAAATTAGAGCCAGCCGGATAAACGCACACGTGGGTCGTCGCGCGCGAGTAGTTTGTCGAAAGCGTGCTATCTCTTTTTGCATGTGTGTGGCAAGCGCGAGGTTTATCTTTATTTCGCGGTTATGAGAAGGCATCCTTCCTCCCCGTTTGCTTTCTCGCGCGATAAGCGTTGTTGCGGAAAAAGTGATTTACTCGACGCCAGTTTTTTTTTTCGTGCGCTGAATTTGATTCGAAATAAGCCCAAAAAGTGCCTCACGTCGTTGTGTATACATGCGAAGACGACGCGTAAGCCATTAACGAAACGCGAGCGCGCGCGTCGACAAGTAGAAAGGCAAACTCTCGCAGAGCAGCGCTAAAGCGACGATTTTCAACCGACTAAACAAGCGACTCCCGCCCCTGAAATCCGCGCTGCTGCTGCTGCTGTTGCTGCCCGAGTTAGAGTCTTTCCAGAGCAAACAGTATGGCCCGTTTAGCGATTTTCGGGTCTTACGGGGGCTATATACGCTACCGGCCATCCGGACAAACAGCCCACCGGGAAACGACAACAATAAAGAGCCGCGCGTGTGTTTCTCGAGATGCGACGAGTCGTGAAAAGGCCGGGCAGGTTCAAGCCCAGGAGCGGACGTTAACCGCCTTGCGCGCAGGTGCTAATTGTCGCAGCGTCGACGACGACGATTCGACTCTCGGCTAAATGCTTCGGTAAATACAAGCTGCTCCTGCTGCTGCTGCTGCTTCCGCGCGCGGGACGTTCAAAGTGATGCCAAACGACACAGTGTGCCGCGGGAATTCGGGGAAGAGAACTGCGTGTATCGTTACTTTTTTTATTTTAGTTGGGAAACCACTCGTTTTTTATTTTAGTTGGGAAACCACAAAGCTGAACTCAGCGCGTAATGCATAAATTATGCATTTCGAATATGTTGCGAGAGAAAATGTTTTTCCGAAAAATAGGACGATGAGAGGAGCGAAGATCGAAATTGTTTCAAGGCGAAGAGAGAGAAGGCGTATATAGGTACGTGGGGTGTGCGAGCGAGCGACGACAAAAGAAATCATCCGCCACCGGCGACATGAATATTCAGAACAGCCAGTATTTGCATTTATTAAAACGGCGCGGGACGAAACCCTTTATTTCGCTCTGTGCTCTCGCGCATAATTGCTACCTTGCCGTCGAGGAGCTATACGCTCTTGTTTGTCGCTCTCCTTCAACGGCAGCGGCAGCAGCAGACAGAAAGAGAGAGAGAGAGAGAGAGAATGAATGTGCTCTACGCGCTCGTGTTTCCGGCTTGCCTTATTGTTGTTAACTACGTGCCTATTATAGCCACTTTACATGTGATATCTGCCGTCCACCGAGCTGGAGCTTTTGAAATTTCAATAAAGTTCGCAGAAACTTCGGAACCAAGCTTATTTTTATGATCGTTACAAATTTGAGACAACGATATTTTTACCTCGTTATTTTGTGTATCAGTAATTTTTACAGCGAGAAGCAAAACTCATTTCGCACCTATTTTAGAAAGCTCGCGAAAACAAAGATGAATACATTTACATGAATAATTATTCAACACAGATGAACCCGATTGCGCTATCGTTCGGACAGAGCGCGAGACGAGTGTTTTTGGGCGCAGAAACACGGCACGAGCCGATAAACCAACACACTTTCGTAATTAAATCAGCCTCACGCGATCTCTCTGTCACAATTTTACATAACTTGATTACGGATAACGAGCGCGCATCATCGAGAAAAAAGAGAGCTAATGGTACGGCTTCGAAGAAAAAAAGGATCCGGTCTCGATTAATAGACGCACGCGCGCGCGCGAGAGAGAGAGAGAGAGAGAGAGAGAGAAATAAAAGCGCAACGCGCATGATCTACGCGCGGCAATTATCTCGCGAGCGAGAAGGTGAACGAAAAAAGGAAGATGAGAGGGAGAAAGTGAGAGGGAGAGTTATAGTGCACGAGATATATATATACGCTTTGGACAGTGGGGGCAGGAGCTGGTTGTCCAGGTGCTGTTGCTCTTCCTCTCCTCGAGTGCGTCTAATTACGAACGAGAGCACTAAACTGCAATTAAAGAGCCTCTTCGTCGGGAGAACTGTATATACCTGGGCGTCACGCTATCTCGTCTTATTGCTTCTCGCTTTAGCTTGCTTTTTTTACTTTCTTTCTTGGTCAATAACTCTGAGTTAAGTGGATCAAAATTTAACCTACAAAGTGTAGGGACTCAAAACGCTTGCTTATTTTGCAGGTTCTGAAATTAAAACTGAACATAATTCGTGACACGGATGTGAGATTTTTCAATTACACCACAGACATCTCGAGTCCATCTATTCAACAGCTCCGTGGCACAATGGGACTCTCATCTATTGTATCAATCGCGAATATTTTCATTCGATCAAACTTTTGCGAACCACTGGTAACAAGGCTCTCATTCATCGACGCTGCATACGGACGTCATACAGCGTGATCAGAGTCGCATCTATGCATCGAACAATGCCTCAGTCCGCACTCGACGCGAATCGCGACGTCAGCTGCGATATGTGTACGCTATGGATCTCGAAATAAACCGGTATATTTAAAGTAAGCGTCCGATGCTTGCAGTCGAAAATGACGAGCGGCTTGTAAATACGCATCAGTCTCCTGCCTAAACGTTCTCCTCGAAATCGGCCGAACCTCATCACAATATATAGGTAGACGACGCGTTCATAGATTAGGATCTCGCGGGTATATAGGGCTTTGGACGCGAAAGGAAAGGTTACTGGTAGTAGAGAGGATGGGACCTTGGTAGCGACAACGTCTCGAAGCGTCAACCATTAAATTGCGTTTAAACCTAATGGCTTTTACGCAGCCGGCGGAGACGACAGGACTTTTGATTGATCGATCGTGCAGGCGAGCCGGTATACACGATAAAGGAATGTTCCGGGGTTTTATCGCGGTCAGCCGTAGGTGTTCGACTGTTAAAGGATCTCGGACGCGTGACACGATCATCGACGAGATTAGATTATATCTGCCGGCTCTTTTTTCTCTTTATTTTGAAGCGCGACTGGAAGGACGGCCGTGTGGCGACGTTATTATTTGGTGTTTTTTTCTTTCTACGCCATTTCGTAAGGCATGTGTACGAGAGACAAAAAATGCATCGGCCTGTGTGTATGACTACTTGATTGTTGTATAATCGTCGTCTTGATTTGCCAAGGTCGAGGTTTTTTCCCAAATTTATAATACGATATCGACGGATTCAGTCATGTCAAGGACGACGTCATTGTTCGAGACGCGATGACGCTTGTATTTATTGCGACATATTCAAAACGACTGTGCTATGGTACCGAGAGAGAGCTAATTATCCATAGAGTCTGGGTAGAACTCACCTTCGTCAAACAAACACGATTTACGTACACCGTCATTATCAGCCGAAAGCCCTTTAAACGAGCGGCAACATCGGGCAAATGATTAATTTGTCGATTCATTTGACGCATATAAGAAATCGAATGCAGCAAAGACAATAGGCCGAGGGAAAGGTGATGCGTGCGGCAGCGTATGGTGGTATATAAGACAAAAGGTCGGTTGCGGGAGTTGTTTTAACGTAGATTCCGCGAGATAATAAAGCGTTTTCTCATCGTAAGCCACTCGGGGCTCGATACTTTACGGGTGACGTTTCTGCATTTCTCTTTTGTAATAGGAGACACAGACACACGTATAGAGCAGAAACCAGAAGCATTTTTGTCCAGCCGAACAATCGAATAACGAGTCGCATGGATCCGTACACTTCGCTGTACTCTGTATAGCTACTCGACTGCCCGAAAACAATGCGGCGTTTGGAGTTGGACTGAAAAAAACGGCTGCTCAATATCGAAGGTAATGTCGATTTAATAAACGCCTCCGGGATTAACGCGAGCGAGTCGATTTCTGCTGGAGAACATCGTGCATCGTTAGAATAATTCTTCCCACTCTTAATAGATTGTGTGAAATTCCTCGGATAATTATAACGCCACAGACAAAGTGAATAAACGGCGTGTACGGCTCGTAGAATAAATATTCATTTTCAAGCAAAAAGGGCTATAATTATCTGCCCTTTTGATAACAGCACGCACACGTCATGTTTTATTAAAAAATGAATGCATTTTCTGAAACAAGGTTTCCTGCAAACTCCTGTGCCGTATTTCCATTACGCACGCGGGTTCAAGCTCAATACGAGAGACGGAATATAAAGATAAAGTCGACCGAGAATAGCGAGAGAAGAAACGTGCAGTAGAAGAAAAAATGAAAACAAGGGTAGGAAAAGCGGCGGATAAAATAAAAAGTCGACCGCGCCGCGTGCGCTTTTCCCACGCGATTGAGAATCATTACCACACAAGAGACTACCATTGGCGCATACAGCTCCTATATACATACGATAATAATTGCGTAAGTCAGCACATCGAGAGAGCTGCAGTAGGTATAGGCGTAGTCGGATATATCTCTCGGATTCGCTACGCGTTTATATTACAAACGACCAGGGCGGACTATGTGAGCCTTCCAGCTCATCTCTTCCTCGATATTCCCTCCATCAATCTCGCAGATACGACTGCACTGTTTTCGAAAAATAAAAAGGGGTCTCTCGCGGATCGCGCACAAAGCCGCTCTCTCCCTCTCTCTTTCTCTCTCTCTTTCTCTCTAACGAATGTCCGCTCTAACGAAGTCAGACCACACCCTATTAGAGCTACACCTGCGTCGCTCGTTATATTCATAGACGCGAAAATGCCTCGGGCGCCGTTTTCTATATATTATACACGGCGCAGCGTTGCCCTCCTGCATGCAGTGCAGTCTATATGTATATAGATATAAAGTGTGTGGGCGTGGGTGTACAGCGGCCCGTAATGGGGCTTTCGCGGGCCGGCTGCAATAATTGTGCCACGTCGCGACGCTTATCGAGCCACGGCCTGTAACGCATATATGCGCGCTCATATAAGCTTTTTCGTGTCGAGGACTGATCACGTCGGGATTATATGTTCCGAGCTTAGCTACCTGGAGGTATAGACGGGCGAGCTGTGTGTATCTGGTGAAAAGGCTTAAAAAATTGAGGGGCTACGTATAATTATAATAAATTCGTGTAGATTGTGTAATTAGGCAATTTAAAGTAACTCATGCATCGGGGTGTAACAGTAGCCGGTAATTGATAGTTGAGCTGCACGCCTTATACGTGCAATGATTTCGATTTATTTTAATGCTCTGGATATCGCATTATCGTTGGATATATATGATTCTTTCTGATTGTCCGGTTTAACAGAAATCAATGTGAATTGCTCGGTAATATAACCTGCAACATGGAGTATACATTACAAATTGCAGTGAAATAATGCAAGCGAAAAACGCAATCTCAATGCTCAAAACTGCCAAGTATTGCAGAGATAAAATGCTGCCGAGACAAATCGGTCGATTGTGAATGAAGCTCGTATGAAAATAAAGCATCGTTGTATACAACAACGGGCAAAGTCGTCTGTCACAACGCAAAACATATACTCATATACAATAAGTTTTGAATACTCAGAGGCTTGTTGGTTTATCCGATAATTCGAAATTATACCTACACGCAAAACGACGATTTATGCATGCTTTACCAAATCGGACTGTTTCATCTCTCGGTAAGCGGTACACACAACGGATTCTTTGAAACCACGCACGCATAGCGAAATGAGTTACAAGGCGTACCACTCGAAATATTTCGCAACAACGTGTATACGCACGGCTTTAAACGTAATTTCATCAGTGCTGTATGAAATTCGCACAAAACGAATTGTTGGAATTAGAAGTTTAATTCAAAGTACATAGAGCATTACTCGGCGTGTGTACTTTGGAAAGAGAGTGTCAGAACAAGACATTAAAACCAGTAAAATGTGTACCGAAGAAAGTCGGAATGTATATATACCGGTGATAGCCCGGGGCAGAAGTTTAAAAACCTCTTATCTTTCAGTGGCTGTCTCAAGTATCATCGATATGCTTCGACGATCCGTTTAAATTCTCTCAAGGAACCGCTGAAGGAGCCACAGGGTATTCCCGAAAGAATATCACGAGGGGCGACGTCTTGACGAGGGGACGACGACGACGACGACGGCGGCCGCATCGATATCAAGCATTGTTCACTCCCGCCTTTCACGCGATTCCGATCATTCTGAAATAATTTCACGGAGCCAATCGCATCTCGTCGCAGAAAAAAAAATTGATAAAACGATCCCCATCCCCAGCATGTTCATTATTCACACAAGATCCAGGAAAGGCACAGCGATCGGCCATATTTATTGCTCGAAGCGCCAACAACATCGTCTACTAGGAAGTTTCGAGCATTCGCTAAAGTTTCGTTTACAAGTCCCTCGGTGATTTTTGAGCTTGAGTCGACTCGACTGCTGCAGTCCGGCGCTCGTTTTTCCGCGGGTATATCCGCGCGCTTATCGTCGATCTCGTACACGAAGCGTCATTCGATCGATCGCCAAGCAGATAAGATCGCCTTGTTCAATAGACCCGCGCGCTGAACGATCGGCTGTACTATGCGCAGAGAGACTACACGGCGACTCCGAGCTTGACGTTTCCGAGAGAGAGACTCGATCTTTACGCATCCAGTGCTACGTAAAAGCCTGTCCGCGACGTTAGCAGGAAGAAATTGCGTGTAATGTCGAGGAGAGCAGCGGTGCGCGAGTTTATCTGGACGATAAGTTTAAAGGGATCGCGAGGCACAGGGCGATCGGTCAGAAATCCGTGACACCTCGACGAGAGTCGCGTGTATTTTTCTGTACGCCGTATATGGCGCTGCGCACAATAATACGCGCACAGGCTTCGGAATCTGAATTATCGCAGTGTAAGTCAATTATAATTCATGTTCATGGAGAAACTTGTAAGAGTATAGTGCGCATATGATCCGGGAATCGGCGAAACTAACGGTACCGGCACACATTCGACGAAAAAAAAAATTAAATTTTAATTGAAACAAGCAAACATCTCTCCCATTTCCCTAGCGCGCGGTAGCGGAACACGCTTGAAAATTACGGAATCTGCCTTTTCCCTCTTCGCACGCGCGCGCGCGAGCTCCCTCTTCCTTAACAAGTTCCGTTGCGCCGTTAATCATCGGCTTAACGACTCTGCGCGCGCGCTCGCGACTATAACGTCGTCACCCGTTGTGTACTATATGCTGCATACGCTTATGTATAGGGTACATATCGCACATGCGTCGCCTACTCGTGGGAGTAAGTCGCTTGATGGGAAGGGGGTATGAGGACTTGACTACGTGCTCGAGATGTCGCACGCCATTCCATGCAAATGCCCCGTGTAATCCAGGCCACTATATACACGCGCAAGGCAATAACTTCATTACCTCTCGCGGGGCCACTAATTACCAGAGGGAAATTAGCCCGCGGGACTAATTGCGCGCGCGTATACGAGTATACAGCTCCCGATCGAGATCTAATCGATACGTGCATGCGCAGGAGATTTTTTTTCATTATTGCCACGGTTATATGCTTGCGATCTTTCCGGTTTCACAATGCGTGCTGCTGCGCGGAGCTTCCGAGAGGGAAAAATCGGCGAGAGCTAGGATCGATCGATCGATCGGAGGTTGATGGTACATCGACTTTCTACTTGTGTCATAAACGCGCTGCTGAAAATGACGGTAAACGTACGTGCCCATATAAGATAGAGAGAGAGAGAGAGAGAGATGATCGTGTGGGAAATATGATTATGATGCAGTGCATTTTTTCCCCGGCTGTAGTGTACGGCTGATTTGTCGTGAGTTCGCGTGCGTGTATGTACGTTATGCCGGTTACAATATGCTGATTATCCGATTAGATATAGAGGGGCTGGACGAAAGTTTATACGACGCTCTGAACAAGTGTTGGCTAGAGCCGAGGATTTTTCTGCATATCAATTAACGTCGAAATAAGTCAGCGACATGTATAGCTGTAGTCGGGAAATATGCATTGTTTATAGAGTGTGTTGTCTACTGATTGGGAGAGGCTTATACATGAGCTTGCAAATTTTAGTGATTTTGTGTACTCTAGGCTTCGAACAATGGATTGTTGTTCTATGTTCGGCTGATTTGATTGGAAATTGCTTTCTGACTCTGTGTATGCTTGGATCCCTGACATCTAGTTTAAACACTTCCATACAGATTTTATGACACGTACATATTGTGATACAGTTTATCATCGTGATGTACCTATATATTATGCTGATGTAGCGGCAAATTAATTGCAAACCATTTGAATTCAGACGTTAATGAATTCAAATTATACGATTGAATATCTAAAATGTTCCGAGAGTCACAACAAAAACTCCCACAAAACGGAAAACCCGAGCGCGTATAAGATATACCATCAGCGCGTTCTCTCGAAAACAAGCGGTTCGCAAAGGAAACAGCTCTTGGCGCTCCAGCTCCGAGAATAGAATGTCTCATCGTCGTATTTGCATAAAGTCACGTTAGCCACGCGCGCGCACACACATACTACTCCGCGCGATAACCCAAAGGCCGCGCGCGGAATAGAAACTCTCAGCACAGCCTCGCGCAGACACGACGAAGAAGTAGGAAAGAGAGAGAGGGAGAGGGAGAGAGATAGACAGCGAGCAGTGCAAGGCCTGAGGAGAGCCCGAGCGAAGTCACGACCTACTAATGAATGATTATGCTACAATTTGCCCCGGGACGGCAGCAGCAGCGGCGGCGGCAATGCGGCTATCGCAATTTATTAAATTACAGTGATTCCTGAGCGATCGTAGAGACGCTCGCTCGCACCGGTAGTCCGTAGATTCATACGTGAGCCACGGCGTCGTGTCACTTAATTTGCCGGCGGAAAGAAAGTCACCGAGGACGACTCTTTGAAACAATGTTGCCGTTGCAGCTGCAGTGGCTCGAGGTGGATGGTAAATCTGTCGAGGCTGTGTGGAATACCTGCGGCAGCTTCTGTGATTATCAAGTGGGAAAATTGATGGGGATAATTAATCGGGTATATAAGTATCGGTTGTTGTTGTTTTTCGATTTCGTAAGACTATTGCGTTGAATATTAATTAATGTTAAATGGATATCGTAAAGCTATAAGTGATTTTTCAGCTCCGAGGCATTGCGGAATAATTTCACACAAATCTTCGGAGACTTTGAAAAAAAAATTTTGCGGTAAAAATTTGTGTCTATGCGCTGTGCAGCACTGCACACATAGAAAATACATTGTGTACACGACGCGGATCATAGCGTATATACTTGCACGCCAGACACACCTAACTACTGTTTACAACTGCTAACGAATAATTTGTCATAGGGGAAATCTCACGTACGACTTTCAAATCGCGCAATCTGTTGTTTATTCTAAATATAAAGCACGCAATGGTATTCGTATAAAGGTCGTAAATAAAGTAACGAATGTAACGAGGTTCGGAGGAAGAGAAAAACGCTCACCGTCACGTCTGGCAACGGCGAAAGCAAAGGATCCCATTTAAGTTGGTAACATAAGACGTCACGACCTTTTTCGGGTCAGTATCGTCAATGGCTCATTGAAAAATGCTTTTTTCCCGCGCAAAGCCGAAAAAAGAATCATTGCGTGTTCATCGGGCGGCAGCCATAAACAATGGGTCATTACTTCGAGTAAGGGATGTCCAATATCCTTCTCGCTCTTGCTCTTTCTCTCGCGTCGCTTTCTTCTCTCTTTCTTCAACGCGCGATGATGCGGTGATAGGCAGCGGCGGCAGCAGCAGCAGCAGCAGCAGTTCGGCTTAACGCGAGCTGCTCTCGGACGATAAAATAAGTTTAGGGGCGTGAAATTGGTAGTAATTTTACAAGCCATAACGATCTACTAAATCTGTAAAATAATTAAGGGCGCAGATGTTCGCTCACAGCGCGGACTATATCCCTTTCTTCCGAGCGCGGCTCTCGAGTCGTGCGCGCACGCAGCCTTCCTGAGCAAGTTGGCCCTGTCTATAGCTTCCTGCACTTTATTCTCTGTGCGATGCTTTTCACGAGATTTTTAAAAATTTGTATTCAAGGAAAGTTCTTCGCTCGTGTCAGTATAAGCGCGGAAGTGACGCTCGCGTATCTAGATATAGTGATTGATTGTTTAATCATAAAAACAAGAAACGATTTAATTGAACGAATGTATCGAGTGAAATCACCAGTCATGCTTTCACGTGTTTTACATTGAAATACAAATATCCCCTTTTATCGGCTGGGTTTAATTGAATTATTTTTCTTCGATTATGTAATCGGGTTAGACAGCTGAAAGTGAGCAAAAAACACCGTGCGGAATTCCGAATTCATTCCACGCAGGCGGTATTCCAGATATAATTAAACGAAATTCTCACTTACACGCGATAACGAAATTGGAATATGTTTATGATCCTGATTTATATTAAAGCCTATAATCGCATCATAGGTCAATTACAAACATAAAACCGCTCTGGCTTCGCGCTTGCGATCAATCAAATTAGTACCCTCAAAGCCAGTTACAGCGAAATAATTATTCTCGCAGCATCGAAGAAAAAAAACACCCTCGCGAAACGCAATATCGGCCGGCACACGGACATTTTTAATGTCTTAATTAACACTTAGAAGCCCTCGGGCGGCAAAACATTTCTTGCTCGCGCCTCACAATCGCCAACTCTAATCGGCGCACTCGTGTTCTCCAATAAACCCCCGAACGTGATACACACGTACACACGGCAGCCGTGCGATACATTCCGTGTATGAAAAACTAAAAAGATATCGAGCGCGCCCCGATACTTAACGATTCCCACGATTTCTCTATCTATTAACGCGATCGATTAATCGTCCGCTCGCGCACGCGCGCGAAACATGATTAAGTGCAGATTGGGAATCGAGTGTGCTCTTTCTCTCTCAAACGCACATTGGAAAGTCGTAGGTGGAATAGCTCGATCGGCGCGCGCGCGCGCGTTATCCCTCTTGCCGATCTTGGCCGCCGATCGGCAAGTGTATTATATCGCCGCGGCGCGATCGACAAATGTGATGATAAATATACGGGCTCATGAGCTATACGGATTTAAATCACTTTTGGTGCAGGAGAGCTCGATAGCTGTAGCTCTCTTGTATTGTTGTTATTGTTGCTGCGCGCCGTGCGGTACGAATTATAAACGATAATGATAGCGCAAGTCACTCGTTACTTCGAGATCGAATAAATCTTAATTGTCTAATAGCACGTCGTCGGCGCGAGCGGGGGCTGCTCGCTGTGTTCTTTTCTTCTCTCGTGCGGGCTCTTTCAGTTCCGTTGCACGCTGCTCTTTTCAACGATCGTGCAGATTCAATAGCACGGATCGTTTAAGGGTTATTTCGCTCGCTGATTGATTAAGCCCGCGCGCGAGCTCCGCTTCTCTCGTCGAGACTTTTTACGACCTGCGCTAACTCGATTTACTTTCCGTACGTGGAGCTGAAAATGTGCGGCTATTTGTTGTTCGTTCTTGATATTGTTGTTGCATTTGTTCGATCAAATTTATATACTTTGTACTATCATGTAGAAGAGAAATTACGTTGTATACGACCGTAGGCTATATATAGCTCGATGGAAACAAGTGCGCGAAAAACACGTAAATATTCATCGAGACATTTTTTTCCCTCCGAAACAGGTTGTCAACGAACCGAGGCGCGCGAGAAAAAAGTCCCCTCTACTACACTCTTCCAGCGCGTATATACATATGCAGCCTGAATAATCGAGGCTCATTGTTAAAACATCGTGTACAAGCACGTTAATTGGGCTTAATTTGATTAAGATAAAGATTATTGCGGCAAAATCACGTAAGTGGCGAGCCTGTCCTCAAGGAGGCGCCTTATCGACGCATCATCGATAAGCTGCGTCCCCGCACGCTGCTGCAGAAATAAGAAGGAGCACCGAAAGATCGACGAGGACGATAGCGCCGCTGGATATGCTCTCCACTTTGTGGCCGATTAAAATGCCGAACCGGAAACGTGACCAGTTTTTTTACCCATGCCTGATGACCACACGTGCGGTGGCTAAACACCGCCGCCGCTGCCACTTGTCGCCAATATCTGTAGCGGGTGATCTATGATCGTCTCCCTCTCTCGGGATGCGAGTCGCGTCGCGCGCGCACAGCGGCGATATTTTTCGAATTAAAATAATGATGCATAATAAGGCCGCGCCGTGGTTATCGTAATTATGATGGGGATATCCGACCGATCGGCGAAGGGCTTGTGAAAAATTGATCGCCAGCGGAGTTTTGCCAAATTGACACATGTTTCGTATACGTTTCGTATAGAGGTTTTGTCTTCATCTGAAATATTGGAATATCTTTATCGCGATCGTGTACGTGTAGCCACTTTTAGAAAATCCTCGTTGCAAAAAATGAGTCTGGCTTCTCTCTGCGCAAATTCCTGCAGTTGTTCGCAATATTGTCTCGTTTTTTTTTTCTTTTTGCAAGTAATAACTTCATCTACGACTCGGTAAACGACGAGCAGTAGCCGAGAGTCGGGCCAGTCAATTTTCCCGGCAAAAGAATTCAAGCAACGCATACAAGAAAGGCCTTAAACGATCACTCAAAACGACGAGAAAACAGCCAAGCAGAGGCAGCCTACTCGTCTTTTTTTTACTTCCCGAAGAAGCAGAAGAAGAAGAAGAAGCAGCAGCAGCGGTATATACGATTTCCTGCTTCCAGCTCGCGAGCGGCATATAATGTGTATCGCCCTGGGCGATCGCGCGCTCAAGTAGCCGCGCGCGCACTTGACTACCTATACGCGTATACTAACGTCGCAGTGGAAAAACATTGCCGCCGCCGCATCTCTCTTTTCACGGCGTCGGTTGTAAACGTCGACGACGCTGTGTGTATGTGTGTGCTACTTTCGCGGCGACGAGGCCCGTAAACGCGTCAACCGAGAATCGCGTAAGTAAACTCTACGACGGGTCACCTTGGGGTAAAAAATAGAATATACGGGCCGAACAGTATATAGTCGAGAGATCGAGAGAGTCTAGCTCTCTCTCTCTCTCTCTCTCTCTCTCTCTCTCTCTCTCTCTC
>CM053172.1:54086693-54121652 GCA_012977825.3 Pteromalus puparum
TTTATATCTCTCTCTCTCTCTCTCTCTCTCTCTCTCTCTCTCTCTCTCTCTCTCTCTCTCTCTCTCTCTCTCTCTCTGTGATGCTGATGCCGTTGGTTATTATTACGAGGAATGACACTGCCGTATACAGGCGAGTTTTAAGGCTGCGTTAATTTATTAAGCAAATTCGCGCGCGCGTTCGAGAGAGAGAGAGTTGAAAGACGATTTTGATATACGACTGTCGTTCACGGCTCGTTTAATATCGGCTGGAAGATTCTGCGGTCGTTTCTTTGACTGTCTTGTTCAACTGTCGTGTTTCATTAGCGCGTAAACCATTTCTAACGCGCGTTTCTTATTTATTTGCGGACGAGAGTGAGAGTTACAAAACTCGTACACGGCGCGCGCGGCTAGGATTAGCTGAACGAGAGAAAAATAGTGTATACTTATTTCGACGTAAAATCGTTCGTTTCAGATCTCCATGCGTTATTTATTTCTGTACTAGAAGAATGATGTATAGAGAGAGACCGACTTTGTCAACTGTAAATTTTCATTGCTCGTATACACACCGCCTATTATAGGCGATAAAACTAATTGCAGGGTTTTAATTTATCTTTAGTCGAAGGTTGAACCCGATTTAGAAAACGCGCGAGTTAAACTCGTCACCCACATTTGTCTCGTAAATTTAAAAAACCTGAGGATTTCCACGTACGAGCATCAGTCGCGCGAGTTTACCCAGAAATCCTAATTTCCGCCCTGACAAAGCCCAGCATACAGCGATAAAAAGAAGGAACGGCGTCAATACAGGCTAGCGGTATCCATAAATCACGAATGCGCATTAATTAGCGAGCGGTCAGCTGCTGTCGTCTCCTCGTTAATAGCCTCGCGCCGGCGCTAAATCCCAAAGCTCCACTGCTCATATGCCCCTCTCGCATCACCACCTAAAATGCAAACACTGCAGCGTGCACATGCACACACACACAGCTCCTCACTTATATGCGCGTGGATATCACTGCGCAGCAGTCTTATACGAAGTGAAATTACGCCGGTGATAAAGTGCTCGTTCACCGGGTTAATGAAACGTCGCGGGCTTCTTTATTCTATGCACATGAGCGCGGCGACATCTAACGCGGCGGCTCCCGGCGAATGGGTTATTAGCGCGAGTCACTCGTAAAATTCGCGGTGGCGGCAGCGGTGGCGATAAAGGAAGCGACGAAATATACGACTGGCGGCCGCCACCGCCGCTGCTGTTGCTGAAAGGATCGTCGATGTTGCCGCAACGACAGCTGATGTGAGCTACCGACGATGAGTCCTCCATATAGTATACAGAGTTTTTTTTCAATCGCCTGCCGGATTTTTTTCAATTTACAGCTGTATGACTCATCTCGAAAGGATCGATTTTTAATCCGCAAGGCAAACGCGTTGATGGATTACGGATTCGTAATCAATTTGAAATAATTTCAGAGTTTAGTAGAAGATAACGTAGACAATAATATGTGTTGTGAAAACGCAGCGTAATTAATCGGAATGAATAAATACTGGTAAAAATCATTTTGCAACTTTACCCGAAGATTAATCACAGTCCAAGGCTCAAAAGCTGCGAGAGTCGAAGCAAAAGAAAAGAAGAGGCGTATACAGATCAAAACAGTACTCAATCTCCTGCTCCTTGCGCCGAATATCATCGCCCGCGAACGACTTTTTGAACGGACCGAATGAGCCATGGCGACTCTTTTCTTGTTGCTGTAGGCGCGCACACATATATACACAAGCCTGTGCATCGAGTATTATACATTATCCACCTTGGAATTCCCGCTTTTGTGCTCAAGGCGCGACGACGTCGATCGGGCTTATTAAGCTGAGAGCCGCGTATTATGAAACTCGCGCATGCAGTGACAATTTGATAGATTGTGGGCTTTTTGTCGTCGTTAGTCGGGTTTGACGTTACGTCCTTCTCCTTTTTTTTCATTTGCGAGCGACCCGAGAACGGGAATTACACACGTATGCTGTCCTGCGGGCTTACAAGTGTGTGTAGCTCTGATCGCTGCCTGACGGCGATTGAAATTTTTCTCGACTGTATGATGTGGACGCGCTCTCCGGGAAAAAAAACGCGTCACGGATGTCTTTTTATGACGTTCCTGATATTAGTAATTTTCTGTGTCTCTGTGTGCGAGCTCGTTTTTTTTTCGTTCGAGGATTGTGATGAAACGTTTGTTATTTTGGATCGAGGCTGCAAGAATTTAATTACTTTTTTTGCGGCGATGAGCGCTTGTTTGCGAGAGTAATATGTTATTTAGCACGTTAATACCGAAACAATCAATCAGTGACTGTGTACTACCTCGTTGCCAGTGAATATTAGATATCAAAAAAATGTTTTTTCATGTAAAAATACAATTAACGCCACTACGTAACATCCACAACTCATTTCAAACCGAACAAATCAATTAAAATTCCATCACTCGCGCAATCGCGGGAATCCAAAAATTAATCTCCAATGATAATACCAACCCTCCCTTTGCAATAGCGTACAAATCAATTAAAACTTGGCAAAAAAAAAATCCAACGATACTTCAAACACATAGCTTGGCGGCCGCAACAGGTATATAGGTAGCATAAAACGACGGCAAATTTCAAACACAGATTCTTTCAATCAGCCTGTCAATCAACGCGTGTCTATACAGCCTCCGCAGTTTCGAATTCGCGCAGCTTTCCCCCCGCAGCAGCACGACACGTACAGATATATACATATATGTGTGTGTATACCCAACGTCAACGATGTTGCGATGATACGTACACGGGAGAAGCGCTGTTACTACTACTACTACTACTACTACTACTACTACTACTACTGTGCCTCTCGCGGGTTTTTGCTTTTACCTCATGAGCGATTCCGTTAGCGAGCCGTGGCTAATTTCCAGCAGCGGCAGCAGTTACGCTGACCGGGGGACGCGACAAAAAGCGGAGCACTCATCGTCATTAGCCACTGCCGCTTGCTTCTGCTGCTGCCCGTCACCAATCATCGCGTTGCTCGCGCGTGTGTGCGTGAATGTATCAACTTATATATAGGTGTGACGGGAGAATATACAACTGCTGTAGGTATGCGCGGCTTTTATTTTTTGCGAGAAAGGAGGTATCGTGTCAATGTACGCTTTTATCGCGTGACAGAGAGAAAGAGTCTGACTGATTTACCTAACTGTATAACCCCATACTGACTATACTGGACGCGTCGATTATTACGATTCTTTTTCGGATTCCTCGGAAATTTGTCTGGCGCTCATATTTTTCGCAATAACTCGAAATTTAATTTCAACATCTACTTACAAATTAACTATACTCGTTATATTCGCCCTTTGTATGTAACAGCCGCGTGAGCGCACGTGATTGGAAGCCGGCTCTCCGAACAATTGTGTGCGATGCGAAGCGGGGAGTTAATGGTCCGTTACGGTTGAATTTCAATTTTCGCGCGTCATACTTATTAACTCGTTGACACACGCTCGTCCCGGACACGTGGGAGTATAGTGCATTACACGAAAATGACAGCGGAGACCGTAAAATTACTTCTGATCCAGTCGGCCGCCGCTGCCGCGGCCGTCACTGTGTCTGCCGTTTGGCATTTTCATGCTCATTAAATTTGAAATTTCTTGACCTTTGATCGTGTAACTGGACATGATATCCTCCGAAGGCTACTTACACTGCTTTTTAACTCGAATATAATTACGAAAGTATAATATCATCGCAGTGAACTGTTGCGATGTCGAAATGAACTTTTTAAAAAAATGACAAATGTTACACCCATAAATAACTGTTCCGACGTTAACTATACACCATCACCGACAGCAAAAAGAACTCGTAGAAAAAAAAACGCGTCTCGCGCGCGCATCAGAAAGCGAGTCGCTGATTGAGCCGTTGGCCTTAGTCATTTTGCAACGAGTTTTCGCGGAAGCCGTATATTATCATTCCGTATACACCTCTTTCCGCGAAAAGCCTCGCCTGGTACACCTCCCTGTCCCATCCCCATGTGCTTTGTCACGAGGTCTGTATGCTGTGTATATACGTATACTTCGATTCCGCGAAGGGCGACGGGAATTGTGACAAAACTGTAAATTGAATATCGACCCTGGCGTAGAGGGCTGTGCCGTGTCGCTGGCCATTAGGTCGGTTTCTTTTTCAACGCGATCGTCTGAGAGAGTACTTTGGGGTGGTTATACGCTGCTGCAACGCTTGATGCATTCATATGCGGATCATATTGATTTTGCGTAATTAATGCAGTTACGAAATCTGATTCTACTGCTCGTAAACTTCGTGAACTTTAGGATTGTGGGTTAGATGAGATTCCAAGTTTTCATATAATATATAGGGTAATCAAAGGTGCAGCTCGGTTCAAACGGAACCATCATATATTGTCCCGAATAAATTGCGGTAAAAGAAATGTACCGAAGCCGCCTCTTTTGTCGTGCTTTCTTTGCTGTCGAAGACTGGCACGCTATTCCGTAATAAAATGATAGAATAAGTCGCGCCAAAAACAATGCAAAGTGACAATATGGTCACGCATATCGGCCATGTATAATTATTAAAGAAACGTTGAGAAAGAAATACGGGAAATAGAATATTATTTAACGGGATAATTTAATTCAATTCGTAGATTAGGTTTCGCTAAGCATACTGTTAAAGAAAAATACACGGTTGGTAGATCGCAAAAACGCCACATTTTCATAAACATCAAATCAAAACTTATAGAAGTGTAACTTACTGTGCATATCGTCGGCGTCTGACCGTGTACTTTGTTGACTCTTTCTGGAACGGATTCAAACCTCTTTAGGTCCAGTTGCGGTGGTCTCGTAAGAGGTGAGAGGTCGGCGTTATTGTTCGAGTTAAAAACGTGATTTTCATAGGGTCCGGCTGCGTACGGCGATTCCGGTCGAAAGTACCATGAGGACCACTGCAAAAAAAGCAAAAAAGACAAATCGTATTATAACCGCCACGTCAAAGAATATTTTTTTTACTGAAAGCCCGCGTGATTCATTCCCTATCGTTAGCCGCGTATAAGAAATCGCGCTGTATATTAATCCACGTGTGCACGATGGATGTGACCAAGAGGTCGCATTGTGAAATTAAAAAGGAGTCACATGAATACTCGCCGCTCTCCTCGGCATCCAAGACGATTGTCTAGCTCGTCTGAAAGAGTATGTTTGTGCGAGCATCTGTCACAACTACGCGCGAGCGTTGCGACGAAGACCGCGCCGCGACGTGTAAAAAGAAACTCCGGACTAATGGTATTTTTATTCTCCGTAACGCCAACGTAAACCATAACACACTAGGCGTTATTATATACAGCGGGAGCAACGGCTTGTAGAAGAATGAGGACTCATTTCTGGACATTGAAGACTTTGAAGGACTTTGATAAAGCCTCATCAGGAGAAAAGGCGCGACATTAGTGTCAGTGCGCGCGCTGAATGTGAGCTTCTTCAAGATAGATGACGTAAGTCCGCGGTGGCGGCGGCGGTGAAGCGAAGGGATATATAGAGTCAAGAGAGAAGCATTAGTTCAAGGAGGTCCGAGCGCATGCCCGCGCACGCGTGTGGTCCATTGTTGAGAGCCGCGTGTATAGCGAGTTGAATGAAAAGAACGTCGCCGGCTCTTCGACGACGACTGATGCTCTCGCCGAGATGGTCAAAGAGACCGTGTGTACTGCATATAATAAAGTTTCTTGCGAAATCGCATTTTTTTTCTTCGCGATTTCCAAAGCTCGCAAAATAGCCTAGACTCTTTCCCAACGACGACGGCGTCACTCCGCTCGACTTTCTTCTCGTGATATACGCTGTTCTATATAGGCTGTACGTGCGCGGGCGGCACTTTAAAGGAGGCGTCGATTACCATCGACCTTCGTTTTCGTTTTCACGCCGCGGCTCGAGTCGAACCTGATCGCTTCCGACGTCGCTCTGCACTTTCACCTGCGCGCTCGCTCGCGATTTATTTTCCGCCTACCAGACATGTCGCGCGGTACAAGCTTACCGCCGCCGCCGACTCGAAAATTATCCCGCCAGAAATGGAGAGCACGAGTGTGTCTTGGTAATTAGTTCAATCGCTACAGCAATTTGTTCTTTGCGATCCACGAACTTTGATAAATATGCAGCCGATAAACCGTACGATTATACGTGGAAACGAATGAGATTATTCCAATTTTCATACAGGGAGAATAACAGTTTATTCTGGGTTAGACTCTTGGGAGAAAACTGTACGTGAATTTAGTGCTTCTTTGAACGGTCTAAAATTAAAGTACGAGAAATGCCCGAGTATATTTTGATTCGAGACGAATCATATCCGATTTCGTGGTCGTCCCAATCTGTTAGTGGATTTGCGGTCAACGCTGTGTGACGCCTCGGTGATCTGGCGAGTGTCTCTTGTCACTATACAGTAGCGCAGCGGGCGCGCGCGAGCTACGTGGGAGTCGGACGAGTTAACGTCTTTGCCAGAAAAACAAACGCCGCGCATGATACGCGCACGTGCCGTATATATATAAGCGTTGCTTTGATGCCTCGTGGAAGTTAGCTCTTTTTCTAGCGCCTTCCGCCTGTACTGTGTGTATCACCCCTTTTTTCTTCCTACAAAGGAATATATAGGTCGACTTTACTCGACTTATACTTTTCACTTTGTCGTGTTGAAGATGATTCATCCTGTGACCTGCGATGTACACCAGTCAAGCCCCAAAAATATATAACAAAAAGATTCTAACCCCGTAAAAAGGAAGTGATTCTCACTTTCCTAAACGACACAAAGTGAGGACACTACGACGCTCCTCAGCGGAAGAACCGAGCTTCACCGCTATAACACTTGCAAAGTTGTGTCGTGTCACGGTGGCGTTACATTAGACGGATCGATTGAGAAACGCGTTTCACGCCTATAATTCGAGGTATATTGTTACTGTGCACGTATATACCTATATGTACATAGAGTCGACTCGGAAATCGCTCGTCATGAAATGTCATACGGCTCATAGTATCTAGCACGACGTCGCTTTGTTATATTCATTTGACACCTCGATCGCAGAACTGTAACGTGCAAGTTTATTTTTAGAATCCGCGATGCTCCGAGAGGACACGCAAGGCTCGTTAGCTTGTCCAATTTCCAATAGGGTGACATGTCTGCATATTTTTCTGTATATAAAGTATTGACGTTCGAGTATTGACTTTTGCGTCGAGCGAAGGCTGATTCTACTAAAGCGAAGAAAAGCAGGCAGATGTGCAGGGATAAACGTGCGCGTCAAACTACTTCATTACCTATATCTAGCTGAGCTCGACGATCGTGCGCGTAATCGGCGTCGTTAAACCGGCGGCTCGGCGCCGTTGAGAAAATAACAAAGCCGAGGCGCAGTTTTCTGGAAACTTCTTATAGTATTACACAGCTCTAATGAGTATTTATATAAGAAAATGACAGGACATTAAATCTGACTCGCGAGAGAGCGAGAGGGAGTCCTTAACACGTCCAGTGCAATCTGTGGACGCCAGAGGATTTTTATTACCACTTGCGCTATACGTATAAAAATGATAGCTTCATTTTCTCACGGTTCCCAAGACGCAAAGACGTTCCAATTAAAAAGTTCACGTATACTGTCAACCAATTCGAATTTCTATGAGAGACGTATATATAAGTGCACCGTACGTAACCCAAACGCGAGCCGAACCTACCACAGCTACAACAGTGAAAACAGACGCACGCTAAACACTATAGAGCGCGAGATCACTCTCCAGGAAGTAGCAATAATTCGGAGCTGCCAGACGTACGTTCTCGCGTACAGCTGCAGCGTCCGGATATAGCCCGGGCCCGGCATACATGCACGCGCCGGCTGAACATCTCGGAGGTGCACTTGAGTTTGACCGAAATTCGGTCTCGGGAGGCCAAGTTCGATCTAAGCCTGCAGCGCGAAATTACTTGGCGCAAGCCCTGGCCTTTGCCGACGTATATATACGTAATTAGGATCTTTTGGAACGCGGTGCATGGGTCGCGAGGGAAGAAGAAGAGAAAGAGCGATGGATGGGTCGAATCGCTTCGAGTTTTGGGATTTATATGCACGCTACACTATTTTGAGAACTTTGGAGAGTATTTCGTAAGAAAAATCAATTCTGCACTGAATCGTCAGAAAATAATCTATTTTTAACCATATTCTATACTAAGCGCGTGTGTGCACGAGACGAAGCTGTGCACACACGCGAAGCGTGTTATTATCGTCCTCTTCTCGCATGCAGCGCCTCACCGATCAGCGTGTGTGCGCTCGACAAAAACGAAATTCCTCTCGCTGTATCTTCTGTAATTTTAAGATCGAAGGGGGCATCGCAGCCGATCACGTGCACGTACCTTGTATATGCGTACACGTTTTCGTGGGAACCCCGATGGCCAGCGATACCTGTTTTTCTTTGCATTCTTCCGCGCTCTGTCATGCTTCTCTCTCTCTGACGTGCGTCACCCCCACCTACACATAAGCGTGTAACGTATACACGCTCATACACGCACGACGAGGGGCGATAATTGCAGAGCCAAAACACACCGGTTGGCATCAATTTGCCTCGCGCTAATACACTTTGCGCGCGATGCGATGCATATACGTACACTCACAGACAGGTAGTATATACACATCTCGCAGAAGGGGCGAGGATATTCGCTGACTCGACGGCAGCAGTAGCAGCAGCAGCAGCAGCAGCAGCAGCGAAGAGGATCAGGCTCGTGCGCGACCTATGCAAATTGCCCTCCGGCAGCGCGGCAGCACATGGGGGCGATTCTGCTGATTCGTTCGCCGACTTCTGCCGTGTCACTTGTACTAACTGTGCCATTGTTTGCCGATGACCTTAAAAGTTCGGCTCACATATTTGCATGCATGCATTAATGCATGCGGGATATATATACCTATGTGAGCCTTGGGTACACCTCGTACATAACCCACGCATTCTTGGTGCTTTTAATAAGGGAGCCCTGCGATGCTACCGCTGCTGCTGCTGTTATGCTGGAACACATGAATGGAATGCGAGCTGGGATGAATTGCATTGGGTTTATAATTCTGTGTGTGCTGCGAAATAGAATCTTTTGTTTATCAATTAATATCGACCCGTGTGATCTGAATGGATCTATAGTTTGAAAAAGAAAGTATTACCGTTCGACGCGAAGCCGGTAATCTTTCCAAATGTTTGTTTTCTCACAATATAAAGCCTGCACAGACGGCATAAAACAGCTTAGAGATTATTCCCACATAATAATGAAGACATTTGTGCAGCGGAGACCGATCATCGTCTCAATCATACGAATCCCTTTATATGTTCGCGTCGATTCCGTGCGACACGCTGACGACGCTTTATTATAATACTGTTGACATACCGCGCGGTATTCGGCAATACCGATACTGATGTGGTCAGCCGCGCATCTGTTGTATTATTCCGCCTCCAAAGCTTCGAGACTCGGCAACAAAAGGGAAAGCCGAAATTGGGTCGCACGAATGACCGCCAGTTCAAACACATCGGACATCCTCGATCGGAACTGAATACACACACACACACACACACACACACACACGTTAATCTCCTATACTAGTCGGCAGTGCTCGCGCGCAAACACGTGTGTATATGCCATAATGCGAAGCGTGAGAGCAGCAGCAGCAGCGGCACTGCGGACAGTATAACAACCGGTCATCTTACAAAGGGTGTCATCTGGTCGAATGAGGGAACGCCCCTTCCGGCGACGACAGTAGTGCAACATCGCTCGAGTTTATTAATGCCCGCAGTCCGAGATATCGGGATGAGAGAAAAGCTTGAGCGCCATATCCGTCATGTTGTTGTCGTCGATGTCGTGTCCTTCGCTCGCTGCTGCTGCTGCTGCTGATGAGCTGGATTCGTAAGGCACGCGCGCTTTGACGGATATCATTTGAGCGAGTGGTACACATATTACGGTCGGTCGACGGATGAGAAAAAGAAAAAAGTGAATGTCTAATGAGCAGGTATGTGCGCGCGCCTCGCGTCCGATTTGAAGTTTCGAAACGCGACACACTCTCTGTACTAGTGTATTATTAAAGCGGTATTAGTGCCACCGCGAGCGCAAGGATACGCGTTTTTTTCGTGCCGGAATCGACCGAGCTGTTTGGACACGTGCGGCTTTATAATAGGCTTTTCACGCGCAACCGAAATCTACTTATGATCTCTCCTGATCGTTGCGCTATCGATGAACCTCTGCAAAAACGAGCTCGACTGCTCAACAACCGTATACAGGAATAACGTTATCATATCGTATACACGTTCACTTCCCCGTAGAAATTGATTCGCGGTTCACATGACCGTGAAGCACGCGCGTCGATAAACTTTTATCGGTGGAACGCGCAAACTGCCTAAATACTCGCCATCTAAAATACTCAACTAATACTACTACTACACGGTAATATTGCGCTCATCGTACAAAATCTCCTCTCATCATTATACAAGCTCCGCACACGAGCGCCTAACCAGTCATTTTCGACGAGCGCTCGCGATCATCCTGAAAAAAAAATGTTTTCTCCACGGCGGTGTGTATAAACACACACGCTTAACGGTAATTGAATTTCAATTTTACGAAAGCGCCGTCAATTTAGCTAGCTCTCCAATGTCACTCGGTCTCGCGCGCGGCGAAAGGACTCGACGAGCGAGCGAGAGATTCGAGAAAAAGATCTCGCGCACACGCGAGCGAGCGGCTAATTGCAAGTAATCAACGTTAAAGCGACTAGATCAAAGCTGTGCGCACCGAAGGAGCTAGCTGCCGCCGCCAACGACGATAGAAGCGTTTCTCCGTGCGAGAGCTGCACGCGCGCGTGTAGCCTCTTTCTCTGAGGTATATCATCGATGTAAATAAGAAATACGATAATACGGAGACGGGGGGATATACAGCAAGAGACTGCCGCATATCGGATGCGTGTATATCTATGTGCGCGGGAGGGTTACGCGATACACGTGTGCGTGTCGTTATTTACCATTTTATTCATCATCTTTTCCGCGCGGGACTGTGCGGCTCTATCCGCCTCGATGTTTTGCCTCCCTCTTGGTGGACGTGAGCGTGTATATGTGTACAGGCAATTACGCGGATGTTATATACGCGCGCGTGTACACACGCCGCAGCAGCGAAGTTTAATGACGAGAGCGCGGCGAGGTAAAGGTCGCGCGCGCGAGAGAGCGAGGAAAAGCCGAGAACGCGGCGGAGCAACATGTGTATATGCGTATATAGCTATTTGCATGCTAAGGTATGGGGAATTTCGTGTGGCCGGGTTTATGTGTATTTTCAGAGTGGTCCTGCTATGATGCTTACCATGAGCTTTTGCTTTAATTTACTCGTCCTGCCGAGAATGCACGTTGGGCTACACTACTGCGAGCATCAGATTCTGATGTTTGTATTGTGCGATAGGCATGAGGTGAATCTAATGATGTGCGTAGACGATATTATTTATTTATACGTAAAAACGATCAACTTTGTAAATATTTAAGAAATCGCGGTGATAAGTAGTAGTAGCCGAGTATGTCGAGACAAATGTACGTTTGCATCACAATGAAGCAAAAATTGCTTAATGATAAGTCTTGTCCCGCGTCATCTAGATACCGAATACCTTAAGCCCATCATACAAAAATGTCGCACGCAAACTACAATATGCTTCAGGGACCTCGGCCTGATCGCTCTCGAATTAATTGCGCGCGGACAATGCTATCGACCATCTCCGCACTACATACACACAAGCTCCTCTAGAAAAGCACACGATAGAGAGACATACACAGTCAGGGAGAGGAGAGAGGGCCCTGCGGTCGCGAGACCACACGCACAACGCATTAATTTATTCTCCTATTACGGGCATTGTGCCCCTTGGATCTATACTCCTCGCTTCTTCCTCCTCTCTATCTCTAACCATCGCGAATAGGCTACGCGCATTACAGCCGCACGGCATTGTGAGCCAGGCGACGCCCACGACGCTCGTTATCGAGTGTACACGCGGATTGGAGCGTCGCGACGCCATTGTCTCTGCAGTGTGTACAACGGCGGCGCTAACGAGCTCTTGGCTTGTGCCATTGTGGGGGGTTTCTCCGCTGATAGCACAGCGCTGAATTGCGTGTATTTTGCATCGCTCGGTGACGCGCGTAACACGATTCAGCCGACGCTGCGATCGGAAAGCTCGTCAAGTTTGACGTGAAACTTTGCGTGATGCCAATGTCGAATGCGTTTTCGAGAACAATGCTAACGAGGGAGGGATTGATTGTCGAAGGGTTGTCAATGGGACTCGCTTGATTATGATTGCGGAAATGTAGGTATGTAATACGAATAAGGCTCGTTAAAAAATGTCGATTCAACGGCTTGTTATCGGGGAATAAAAGCGACTCTTATATACACGCGGGATACTCACACGAGCCCGAGGATTCTCCTCTCCAGAGGCAATCAATCAAAAAAACTTAATTAGAGTTCGTCCTCGAGACGAGAAGGAAATCTCAGTGAAAATATTGTCACAACGCGGCGCAAGATTGATCGATGACGCGCAACCTGTTGAGAGAGCTGTTGTAATACAGACGTCGAAAGATTCACTCCCCCTATGAAACCGCGAAGAGAGCACGAGAACCACCAGCGGGCATGAATTCGAGCGAGAAAGAGAGACAGAACTGAGGGAGAGGAACGGGAAGCCAATTAAAGCGGCAAACGCGTTCTGATTAACTCCTCAATTACGCGACTCGGCGGCGCTATACTGCAGACTCCCCAGATTTTCGGGGGGCAAACAAAGAACCGACCGATCGCCGGCCGGGGTCACCGCGAAGCCACCACAGAATATGTACTGTATACACATTATAATTGCGCATATTAAAATGGCGTCGCCAGAGCACCGTTGGCTTCCCAGCCAGCCATCTTCAATCAATAATGGAGCATCAGGGACCATGACAACAGATATTCGTATACACACGCGCACGCGTATATAATACACGTGTATAGAGATAGAGGTACCCCTTTCCCCGGGTTCTCCTCGAGCCCCGAGGCAAGGGTTGGCGGCGGCCGCCACCGCCTTTACCTTCCGTCGCATCCTCGTTCTCTCTCTATCTCTCCCCGTCGTCGCCACACACGCAAACCCCTTCGGTACATGGGATCGACCCTCTTTGTCGCTGTCTTTGTCTTGGGCCGCTTCGATATCGCGCTGCTCGGGTTACATCCACAACGACCCGACTTGCGTTACGATGCCAACCCCTTTCGATAATGCTATCTGGGGGTTTTCCGATCTCCCGCGGTGTGTATAAGGGAGTAGTAAGTAGTATGCGCAAGGTGCGGAGGAGCTGACGGTAACGACATCCGACGATGTGCACGAGCGAGGAGAGAATCCATTCCGGGCTTTGGCTCATTGCGAGCTTTGAGTGAAAGTTAGCGGCTCCTTGATTGATGAAAGCGATAGTTGATTCTTATACCGAGCGCGGGTATTATAGTTTTAATCGAATCGCGTTTCGCCAAAATTACCGGCTACGTTTTGCGTACAGAGGCGGTAGCATATCCGCAGAGAAGCACGTACCCCTGAAGAAAAACCGTCGGAAACGATAAATTCAAGCTCGCTGTTATAGCAGCAAATCCCACACACACACACACACACATACACGCCGACATTCACAGATAACTCCCGGCACATAACGACGCGAATAAATAACAGTTACGAACATCAGGCCTCGGTCACGTTTTATTCGTATAAAACACTCCTAAACGCCTCGGCTCTCCTTCTCGCCGGTGTAAAAGAAAAGCAACCGCGCGCGCGAGACGTATACATCGGCCGAGCCGCTGAAATGTTTACTCCGTCGTATAATCGAAGAGCAGAGGGAGAGAGAGCGCGCGTTAATACCTTCGAACCGCGCAAATCAGGCTTGCAGGCATTTACAGCGCTGCAGCAGAGCGCACATATACAGACTCTCTCGCGCGCGGTGTAAAACGTCTCAATCCCTCGCGCGGATCCCAAAGTTGCGCGCCGTCACGCTCGTACACGCAATAAAGGGAATAGCGGACTAATAATATATAGTGTCCATGCGCGCACAGGAACAAGACGCCGCTCGGCTTTATCGTCCCTCGTTGCAGAGGGAGAGAGAGAGAGAGAGAGCGAGCGAGAGTGCGGTGCGGTGCCGCTCAAAGCCGACAATCCGGGATCGCGCGCGGGACACGCCAGGGGCGCAACAGCTTGATACATCGTTACACGCTGTATAACGTTCCATTCCACGTGAAACTCGGAGGAAGAGAGAGAGAGAGAACATCCCCGCGAGGAACCCCGCCGCCGCCGCCGTCGTCTGCTCTTTCGCAACCCTAATGCGATCGCTCGGAGATCGACGCGCGGCAAGCCATAAAGGCCTCGATTTACGCGGCGGCGGCATTGGCGGAGCGCGAAAAATACCGGGTTCCTTTTTTATTAGCACCGAAGCCGCGCATATACGTGATAAACGTGGGAAGTTTCTTTGCGGTGTGGGTGCCGGTACGATCGAACTGCGACGTACATCGAGTTCCTCTTACGGGCTTTGATGGCTGTGATTTATTTGAAAATTTTTTCGAGGAGTACAAGCAAGATCAAGTACATACAATACAATCGGACAACATCTTTTTGCGCAAGTTTTGGAAAGGATAATTAAAAAGCTTGCATACACAATTAAGTCTTCCGCCAAGAGATAAAGTAAAAATAAATCCGCTAAAAACACCTGCCTGATAAATCATCAAACGGCGATTACTCATCGAAAATTGGCGAGGACCCAGCTGCAGCTCACGTCTAAATTTCCCGCCGCAAACAATGCTCAATCACACGCCGATCCTCCTAAATATAGCGGTGAACATGAGGCCTCGCGTCAACCATCTATACACTTGCCCAAGAAAGATATATTCGCGACAGCGACAGGAGCATCGCGTGCATGCGCTCACGTTTTCCCGCGAAAGAATAAGCTACTGCTTATAGAAGCGAAAGGAAAGAGTCGTGGCGATGCGATCACCCTGCGGAGCGTTTTTACGGCGGCATCAATTACTTTAATACCTCGAGGCTCCCTGAAAGCAACGTCGCGCTTGTCGTCGTCGTCGTCGTCGTCGTTGTCGAAGCAGCTCCGGTTCGTTCTCTACTCGCGAGGTATATATAGTAGAGGTTATAGGTGTTGCCGGTCGTAAAAGCCGCTGACGGAACTTTCTTTGGCGAGTATAGAGACCGTGGAAGGACTTTCAGCGAGGGAGAGGTCGCCGTTGGCGTGATTTTCATTTTTACGAATTGCCGAGCTACTGTGACGATAAAATTTTATGGACTCGTTACTAGCTGATGTAATTTTATTAAAAATAATGCTAATTAAAATTCATTTGCTTCTTGTGGAAGCAGTCAAGTAGAAGCAGACAAAAAAGCCAGACGCCCGATAATCCTTTGTTTTCGAAAATTTCGTTGCGTTGTACTTTTCAGATATAAATAACCTGTTACTAGAACAAAGGCAGAGACTGAATCATAATACATAATATCGGTCTCGTGCCCTCGCGCGACGAGCAAGTCCCAACGACGCTTCTCTCGCACCTTAACGGCCCAATAAAGAATACGAGGCTGCTATTTGAGCAAGCGCTCGCGGATATACACAATATAAAGGTGCCAAGACAACGACGACGACAACAACAGCGTATAGTGCACGAGAAAAGCATCGTAGAAAAAAAAGGAAGCGCAAGAGCGAAGACAGTCTCCTTTCATAGCTCGCGCGATCGAAGTTCGCGCTCGGATGAAACTACCTACTCTCTCGCTCTGCTGTGGCATCAGTGGCGCGTTATTTTAGCCTCTCAGTGTTGCAGTTCGTGTGTGTGTGTGTGTGTGTCTGTGCACACCGTGTTCTTGGCGCGAGAGCTGAGAAGATCGAGGACGAGGCCGACAAAGTATATACATGAAAAGCGGCGCGGGATGAGCTGTCGACGGGCGTCGATAGCGCAGAAAATAATGGCTAATAAACCCCGGTATCGCATGACGTTCCGAGTTACATTAAAATTACTGCAACGAGGTTTTTATGATTGATGAATGCGGATAAGCCTCGTCTATTATGTATGTGTGTGGGACGTTAGCCCGCGAGTTTCTTATATGCGAGTTTTATGAATAGTAAAAGAGTTGTAATATGTAACTGGAATAGATTAAATTTTCGCGGAATTGTTTTAAAGGATGACTTACGACGCGCGGGGACTCCCGGGGTAATTGTTTCGATGGAGCCTTCTTTTGAACTTTTAATTGTCTTGAGAACGCCGCGCTGCATCATTGTCAGAGCGAGAGAGAGATTATATGGGCTATTAATAATGCGCACTGGCACCGTCAGAGTCGGCGGTATTGTTGTTGCGGTGAATTTTTCAAACGTAACGACTTGTTACAACAAATCACTGACGACGTGAAGCCCACTTTTATTGCTTTATTATACTAAGAAGATAATTATTGAAGGAGTGTCGCGTATTCTTTACTGCGCTGTCTCTATTATCTAGAAGTGTCGTGACTTTTAACTCTTGCGCGTCTGTTTCGCGGAATTCAGACAAAATCTATACTACGATCGAGGGGAAAGAGTATACAAAAAGCGAAGACTCCACTATATACACACATCGCGTTCACCGCAAATTCATTACGATTCACCTGAAAAACAAAGCGAACGAGGACCGGCTGCTGCTGGTCGACGAAGACAGAGGACGATTCCCGAAATCGCATATCGTCAAAACGAGGCCAGTAAGCCGAGCGAACGTAAATAATTAACGTGTGCGCACTCAGCGCGAGTGTGTGCGGTTTCGGATTTGCGGTTTCGGCAGCACGCGCCCTGTCGTGTGCCCGCACCTTTAATAACAGCGCGCACTCCTCTATACGTTTGTTTTTTCGTCGCTTCTCTCCCGGAATTGAGGGCCAGCCGCAGCAAATAGTTATAGTTTGCCGACGCGCACGCGTCTTCAAAATTTTGCTTGTTTTTTTGAAAGAAATACGGCTCAAATTTTAGGGGAGAAAAATTGCGCTTTCTAGGAGGTGTATACACCGGGTCGCCGGTTTTCGGCCGAAGTTCAGTAATTACATAGATTACACGGGAGCTCATGTGCTGCTGCTGCTGCTAGCTGCTGCTGCTGCTCTGATTTCGGGTTCGAGACTTGCAAAGTGCTATTTCATACTCGAGATTTTGCGTCGTAAAAAATAAATGTATATCGTAGAGATTTTTGGCATGAACGTGTATTCAGAAGCCATCTATGCTATACTAATTCCGATATTCGTGTAATCGAAAAACTGGTTATGCAGATGAATTTCAGTTATTTGTACAAAACTGCATAACGTCGGTATATCAAACGGCATATCTGGCCATAATAATCAATAAACAAGCAAACATCGAAGTCGGATAGCGCGGGGCAATTACGTCGAACTGGCAATTACGTCTTTAAACTTTTCTTATTCGGCCTTTTGCCAAACGCGAATCAATTTTCTATTTAATTTCAGGTGCGGATGCGCATCGGGCAACTAATGAGCGGTGTCGTAAAGAGCCGTTGGTGGCTCGTCGGGTCCGGTACGAAAACAAAAAAAAGAAGGAAAAAAAAGTTGATTGTCACGAGATCGTAAAAAGCCACGGAGTTAATTAGAGGCCCGGCGTCAAGACAGAAGCGCTACTGCAGCAGCAGCAGCAGCGGTATAAACTACTCTGCAACGGCTGCTTACACAACTCCGAGAGAATTCCGATCGGCTCATTTTCTTTGCCGCTGCCGCGCGCGCGCGTGCATCGGCCGAAACTTCCTTAATTCCAGAGCTCCGAGAGACGAGAGAGGCTCGAATTCACGGTCGATTGGCGCCCGATCGTATTAAACTGGAGGAAAGCTGCGCGGATTGTGAAAAAAGCGGGACGAGCAGGAAGAAAAAACGAGGGCTGGCGAGTAAACACGATGCTTGTCTGTAGTGAGTTGCGTGGAGAGCTCATCCGTGTGTATTATTGCCTTGTAGCTATTTTCGTACGTTGATCCACACGAGAATTGGCTGTAATTTTTTGATTTTCTAAATTTATTTTCGGTAATTTTGTATTTCGACACAATAAAAGGTATTTGATACAAACGAGCCTGTTTACGCAGTTTACACGCCCGATCGATTTTCCAGCTAATAAATAACACAATTCACATACGACAAGACTGCCAGACGCGTCGATTCGTCAATGCTGGTAGACGACGAGTATACACGTCGGCGACGCCATGTGTCGCGTCTCCACCTCTGTATAATGTCCAACCCCTCACGCAGGTATAATACCTGAAGTGTGTGTGCCGCCCAACTTTTACGAAGGCACACACGCATCTGGCGAGCGTCGGCAAACTAAGCATATAGATATATATTGCGCATACACACGCGCCTTCTAAACAACGACTCTCGCTCTCTCTTTCTTACGCTCGTTCTCTCGTCCTTTCGTCGAACGATTTAGAGATAAATCATGCGTCATTCCCGAGAGACAAGCTGCCGTGCACTCGCTCCTTTTTTCGGCGCGGCTCTCGACAGGGCATTTTCGTTTTCTTTCATCCAGGACAAGGCGTGTGATGACCTGTCGTTGCCGAAATTTCGGGAACTTATTTACGGTAATCGTTTTTCGAAACGCGGCTCTCTCGGTTATACTTGTGTATTTTTTCGTCTGCTGAGGTGAGTACATTCGTATAATCGGAGCGATTGGTTGTTTTTTGGAGCGGAAAGGAGAAGAGCTGTAGTATGTACACGTATAATTTGACCTTGATTGCTTCATTCCAGTTGTGCCCAGTGTACTTCTTCGGTAGTCTTCACCTCTCGATTTTTTTTGCAGCGTTTGCACAAAGTAACGGGTTTGGTTTAAGGATGAAAATAGCTTTTCATGATTTCGCAGCAAGTTATATGCCACAAATACTTTTTCTTCGATGAAATGATACTCTTTTGTAATATACAATCAAGATCCACCCGATCCATTCAATTACAACTTTAATCTCGGCGTCAAACGTCAACAAAACAACGCAGTATAAACGCATATCGCTCGCTCAAACAAAATATCACATACCCATACATATACTTTCCCGTCTCATCATTTAACTAGAAGGCACATTTCCACAGCTCGATCTCCATTCAGAGTATTAGCATTGATAAGAAGAATACGTCGATTCATAAAAGAATCATGAGGGCCCCGCAAGCCAAGCTCCACACATACGCTGAATAGATAAATGAGAATCTCTTCCAGCTGCAAAGAAGTCTCTTTCTCTCTCTCTCTCTCTCTCTCGGACTCCTTTCGCTCGCGCATATATATAGAACCGACGTCGAATCCGAGCCGGATGATGGACGCACTGCTCTGACGAGGAATAATAACCCCGAGAACTTCAACGCGTACACAGGCATATACACATACGTAAACACAGGCGCGACGCAAGCGGGGGGGACGGAGGGCTCGTTGACGCGCAAGCGACCGCCGTTGGGGAATGATCGCGATGGCGCCCCGTACGGCAAAGAATGGAATTATTAAGCAGATGCACATCGGCCCCCTCGCGCAAAAAGAACGCGCGCCGCAGTGTGTGATCGATTGTTCGCTGCGGCGTTATTTTTCGGGAATTAAAGAGAGCTCGTTCGAGGAAGAAGTTATGGACGACGGCGCACGCCGCGCGCAACCGCTTGTGTTCTGCATGAAAAGGGTTACGTGCGTGTGTGTCGGCAACGCGAGGCGTGAAATGAAAATTTACATTTTAATTTGATGGAGACGCGAACGTCGTTGTGCCGCCACGACAGATTATGAATGCGTCGAATACATCAGAATTTAGGGTCGTCTCGCGAGATTGTGCGGGATATTGAAAAAATCTCCCTCTGGGTGAATATAAATATAAGCTGCGCGTATACGCGTGCGAGCGATAAAATCGCGCGACTCTGATGTACGAGCGGTTCTTTGTGGATAAAACTAATGTTTATGAACGGTGTGTGCGATAGAAAAAATATCATGTAATGTATTCCCCCGCCAATGAAGATGTTTTTACGGATCGAGGGAGTTATTATATTATACGGCGGGGAGGGGGAAGGGGTGTAATAAGCGGCCGATATCGCGTTAATTAGCTTGTTTGTGGGCAGCAACGTTTACAATACATGCGCGGGATTATGAATAAGCAAAACACGCGCAGCGCAAAAGGAAAGTATGGCGCATAAACGATTATGCAATTATCATGCTGTTTGGTCTTTGCTGCAGTATGCATATGTTGTACAGGCGCGTATTTTAGGTAACGTGTAACGAAAGCAACTTTCGGCTTCTGTGGGCCGACTGGTCATGTATGAAATTAACTAACTGCGTCAACAGCAACGCTGTAACGCCAATTAATACCCCGTTTACACAGCGACTTGTTTAATTTGCGCTTATCGAAAATTGCCTACTCTCCACGGCTGTGAGAAAGAATGCGCAGAGCGCGTTCATATAATATCGTATACACGCGCTTTCGCGTATAATACAGTCAAATATACGACGTTGATGTTTCAGTGATATTTATTCGAGCAGAAACTAATGCAGCGGTTTATAATATTTATAATAATATTCCAAAATCCATGTTGGCTCATTTTGAAATCGAATTTTTCAATTCAATATAACGCCTTACCCCTGCAAAATCCCACTGCAGTTATACCCGCAGCAGTGGGAGCATCGACATAAACAAAAATGACAAACGATCTATTAATAAAATAAAACCATATACAAGCCATCAGCCTTTAAACAAACGGCGGCGGCGAGTATAGTCTCAAGGCTCTCTGGCGTAGTGCACGTCGCGCTTTTCACATCCGTGTTTAGCAGGCCGAGATACAACATCCCGATCTAGCTGGTCCGATCTAAATCGCAGTTGCCGCCGCTGCCGTCCCTCTATATACACAGCAGCAGCAGCCCGCCGCGCACCGGAGATATATGTTCTCTCTCTGTCTTTCTCTTTCTCTCTCTATACGTAGGTATATATACGTGTTCGCGAGAGCGCCGTTTATTCTCCCCGCTTCTGCTGCCGTAGCAGAGAGCACAGGTGCACGCGCCGCGATGTTCCGCGCAGACTTTGTCCGTCTTTCTCTTTCTCTCTCTTGCTCGCGCGCTCGTTCAAGTTGTCTGCGGACTTTGCGCGCGGCGCGCGGAAAATTTATCGCGCGAGAGGTGCGAACTCGCGACACGCCGTGTATTATACGCGCGAGCTTCTTTCTCACACGCGTGTATGTATATGTATATGTATATGTATGGGATATGTGTGTAGGTGCCGACGCTCCGTATTAAGCGAGAGATCGCCGAGTAATGCATACAAATGGCCAGCAGCGGCCGGCCGTTGGTTTATGTTGCCGTGGATGCGAAATCCATGTTTGTCGTTGGATTTTTGCGCGCTTCTGAAACGCGCATTCCATTGCTGTTTGTTTTTCGTTTACACGGCTCAAATTAATCTATACGCGGCGTGTGCTACAACCGCTTGGCGAGAAGCATCGAAATTTTAAGAAACACAAAAAATCGGAGTTTAATTGAAGTAGCCGTACGACCGAGATGGAAAAAGGCATATATAGCAGCTATAGCAGCCAGTCGGAATCGGCTCTGATTCAATGCCCTTATTCGCGCGCGCGGTCAGCGTAGCAACAGCTTTTATACACGTACACAGCGTTGCGGCGTTATCGCGATACAGGTGCGTGCCGCGGAAGACGTGCGCTTGGTCGTTAGCGGGGGACAAGTGCCCTTGCGCTTTCCTCTCGCTGCAGCCGAACGATGAATGGCCCGTGCAAAAGTTTAGAGCTAGGGAACGCGTCGAGATATAGCGAGGAATCGCGCGCGCGTGCTGCACCGGAGAGTTTATAGATCCGCTGAAATATGCGCCGAGATATTTCAATCAATTAGCGAGGCATTCATCGGATTCGTCGATATCCGCGCGAGTACGTATACAGCACATGCATACATAGTGCTGTACACCAGCGCACTCGGCGAACTTGGCGGAAATTTTTCGCCGCTCTGCCGCGCGCGTATGCCGATGCGGCGCGGTATAAGAGGAGGAAAAAGAGAGTCCATGGGAGCCCGTGCAAGAGATGACTCGACTCGAGCCGAGCAAATTTCGAATTTTTCGATGGACTACGATTGTAAAGAAGAGTTATTTGTTGTGATTCAAAGGAGTGAGCGCGGGGGAGTGCTAGGGTGTTGCCTAGCACCGATGCGGAAATGAAGCTGTCCGGGTTTTTTTTTGAGACCTGCGAATGGCGAAACAAAGGTTTCTTCATCGATTCGTTGAGTTATGAATTATGGATGTGCGAGAAATAATATCGGGGGTGGAATAAAAATCATGTTTATTTTTCTATACAGCTTGCAATTAACGCACACATAACGTCAATAAATCAGTGACATATATCAACGGCAAGTGTATATACCTCTATTAGTCATTCGCGGAATATACGAAGCACAATCAATAATTGGTGCGCAGTATACATGCGAGAAGACGATTAAACTTATAGCGCACAATATCTCGCCAAGCACATTACTAACGAATGGCAAAGCATAGTTTTTGCGAATCACAATATAATAAGCGTTGAAATAAGAGCGGTATATGCTTTGACTCGGCTCGTTCCTCTTATATACGGCAATCGCTCGCGGTAAGTAGATTTTTGAAGATGGCCCCAAGGGCATAACCAGCACATCAGAGAGTATATTAAGCCCTTAAAGCTGATCAAACCCCATAAGCGAATCGTTACTACGTATCTCTCGTGGTCGATCGATCGACGAAAAAGGAATATATGTATATATTTCAAGTGCCAGGAGTGTAGAGGGGGGATAAAGCCCCGCGTAATCACTGTAATTTTGGATCTCGTCCACGGCGGTGCGCCGCATAATTTTTGGTTACTCGCGTACGACGATTTATGCGACTGCGGGGACGCAATTGCCGGCAACGTTTTATCCGATTCCATTAAACCTCATTACACGCCCATATATGCCCCGGACAGTCGTGTGTCTTGTCATTTAACCTTGGGAACTGTCTGGGTAATGCTTTTTGCTTAAAGCCTCTCTTATCTTCCTTTTTGCGAGAGATAATTCATTGCCCGTGATTGCTATGACTCAATTATCTTTTGGCATTATTATAAATTGCAAGAAAACAATTTTTCGGTTATTTATCATCATCATCATGTGTGCTTTCCGATATGCAAAATACACGTCGATGTATGTACGCCTGACAAAACGAATCCAGACATGACTAATTTTAGATTAACGCTGCAGCGCTGAATCATCTCAAAGTGTGATGGTCAATGAACCCTCGCTCGTCCCGATTATTTTCACTTTCACTTTCCTTCATAATAAGTATACTCACCACGATATTGGTTGATTGTACCAAATGTCGAGAAGATGACAGTCAAAGCAAACAATCTCAAAACCTAACCTCAAAATCCAAAAACTTACCGGCGCAGGCGGATGCAGAGCAGCCCTGAGCGCGTTGTTGTTCCACTTTCGCTGCTTTCCAGCATAGCTCGGTCTTCCGTAACTGCTGTTCCTCTGCTGCTCGGTGTAACTTCTCTGTTGATGCTGTATCGACGGCGTCCGGAATCCCGGGTAAGGAGTCGGTTGAAATCCACCGGCGTAACTCTTCCCGTGAAACTCGGCCTCGAATCTCGGCTCGTGGCGAGTAAACGCGTCGGCCGACCTGTAAGCCTCGTCCGGTCGATTTTTCGCGACGCCGCCGGAGGCACGATCCGGCGAGAAGGACGGCGGCGTCTGGGGCAGCCCGTAGAACGAGGCCGGGAAGCCGGCGAAGGAGGGAAAAACTCCTGCCGCGGGATTGACCTGTCGATAGCTACTCGGATACGGGATGCCGTACTGATCCAAACTGTTGTTGTTGTGGTTGGCCTGGGGCAGCGCGTACTTCACGTCGTCGGTCTGGTGCTGCTGGAACTGCTGACGAAACTCCTCGCGCACTTCCAGCTTGGGCTTCCGCGGCGAAGCCGGCTCCTCCGCGGGGCTCTTCTCCCGCTTGATTTTGACCTTGCTCTCGGCCAGGTCACCGCAGTCGTGCTCGTTCTTGATGGCTCCGGGCGTCGACACTGCGCGACCAAGACTCGTCTGCTGCATGGTTCTTGAGCGCTCGCTCAGCGCTGCTGTCTGCGGGGATATCTCGCTGCTGCCGCTGACATCGTCCGCCGAAGCAAGAGTCGCGCTGTCCGACAGTTTGATGTCCACCGAATCCTTTACGCGAGCATTTTCGTTCAGTTTTTCACAAAAGGATTGTCACTGGGTGTAAGCGATGAGCCTGCTGAAAAAATCATCCATGAATCATGAACCGCACACGAGTTCGTCCGAGCCCTTTTAGTAGTAACAGAGAGCGGTGTCGAGCTGTGCACGAGCGACAGTTTGCTGCAGAGGCAGGTAGGTATTTCTCTGTCTCGCTCTTTCGCACGAGAGCTGTCTGCGGTGGTTTTAGGCCGTGGCGCTGCGTCGCGGAGAGGGGGATGTGCGCCAGGCAGGGCGCGGAGAGGGGATTCCTCGGTGAGCTGCTGCCACCGCCGCGTCTCCTCTGCGTGTATATATGTATACACGCGCGCACATACACTCGCACTCGCGGACACACTGCGCACACGAACACTGTGCTGCTCTGCAGAGGCAAGGGCGGCGTGACAGTTTCCGTGTCACGTGTCGTCCCCGCGCGTCGTCGTCCTTAGGCCCCGCCTACGAGTCGGATTTTCCCTCTCGCGCGCGCACACAAACGTTCTCTCTCTCCCTCCGTCGTGCGGGTCACACTGCTGCAGCACTCACTCGCTCGCAAGATGTCCCTTCGTCATTCGCCGGTCACACGGCAGACGGCGAACAGCTCCTGCGACGGCTGCGTTGTACGCGCACTTATTCGCAACTTTTGCACTGTACATGTACAATAATACTCACGTTCTACGTTAACCAGCAAACTGCAGAGAGAGCACGGAGCACGTCGATATAAGGGCGCGCTCGCGCGCTCGACTGTCAGAGGCCGCGCGATGAAAGAGAAAAGGGCGTGTGAGCCGCCGCGGCTGTTCTCGAGCAGAGGGTAGGTAGGGGAAGCAGCGGAGCAGCAGCAAACTCGCGGTTATAGTTCGCGGCGAAGCAGCAGCAGCAGCGGCGGCATATAATATACGCGCGCGCGGCGGTAGTGTGCAAAGAGAGCCGAGGAGCCGGTCACTCGGTCGGGCTGATCCGCGCGGCGTACGTATTCACGAGGTTGCGCTCGACTCGGGGCTGCTGCTGCTGCCGCGGCCGCCGCCGCCGCCGCGAGAGGTGCGCGCGGAACCGAGTCGGAAACGCACGATTACAGCCGATTCGGGCCGAGCGATGAGCGCGCGCGCAAGCAAGCAAGCAACCAGCCGAGGAGCTTTATATCCTTCTCTCTTTCGCTGCTGCTTTTTGGCTCACTTTCTTGTGCGCGGCGGCTGCTGCTGCTGCTGCTGCTGCTCGTTCCAATCGAATCCGGTATAGAGCTCGTAATGTGCTCTCTCTCGCTTCGTGATGACTGTCGGCCGTCTTCGTGCGTGTGCGCCGTGCGGTATACGATGTTCGCGCTCTTTTTTAGCTCGAGGTATGCGGGATGTGTTATTGGACAGAGCTAAATGGATGCTAAGTGAAACGAGGGGAGGAGGACGTACGGCGCGCACTTTTTACGTCTTTCTCGGCTATCTTTATGATACGCTCGTAAAAAAGCCGGATGCTTGCGACGTGGATAGTTCAATTCGCGCTGCGTTACCGAGAGGGGGACTTGTAATGGCTTTTTTTCGTTAGATTTTTCGAAGTACAAACATGATGGAGTAGATTTTTTTTATTCGCTGTGTATAATAATTGCGTAACGCGGTAATGTGACTCACGCCTCATCGCACGCATCGATACGTGAATTTCACAACCGGGGTAATAAACATGTCTCTCGATCGATTATTGGCTTGCGATCGCGGAAGCTTTTCGATTTTTTTCGTTTGCGTGATTCAGCGCAGAAACGCGTAGTTTCGAATTTCACGTAGTCGAACGGACGGTGTGCGGCGGGCATTGCACACTCTAATTACACCGGTGCTCGGAACGCGCTGCACAGAGCGATTTATGAAAGTTTTTATCGCGCGATTTCTAAACATTGGCCGCGCGCGCGAGAGAGATAGAATTTTCCCCGAGACACGCTGATTGAAAACACGTCGCGTCGTATTTTACCGCGGCGCATTAAAGCTTCCGCGAAAAATGATGTTTGCACAAGGTAAAGAGCCATCATCAAGTCGCTTCTCGCTGTTCTCGGGGTAATTAAAATTTAATGCTTTTATTGCCGCGCCTTCTTTCGCTCAATTCGCGAGATTACAAGCTCATTCGCTAGTGATTCGCACTGCATCTCTCCTGCGTTCTCGTGTGTGTGTGTGTGTGTGTGTGTGTGTGTGTATACGAGTCCGCGAGCAGGTACTTAGGCGTATAGCCACGTTGCAGCGGCAAAAGGAAGACGAGAGAGGGACTTTTAAGAGCGCTCTCTTTTCCTCGTTAGGTATAGTTATATTTATGGCATGATGTATGGCTCGGCGGGCTAGTATAGCGTATATTTACGCGGCTGCATTACACGCTACTCGCGTCTATTCGAGACCCGGCTCGCACAAAAGAAGTCTCTCTCTCTCTCTCTCGTCTGCTCGAGACAGAATGGGACTCTGCTTCTTTTTTTTCCCTCGGTGTATACGTATACATCCCCTTTTTTTTGTTTTTTTTTTTATTTCACTGTCTCTCTCTCTCTCTCTCTCTCTCTCTCCCTCTCTCCCTCTCTCTCTCTCTCTCTCTCTCCGACTCTCTATCATTGTACGTCCTTCCTCTCATTATCCCTCTTTTCTCCGCGGGTATATTCCTCCTCTGAGCGTTGCTGCTGCTTCTTCTCCCGGCTTGAAATAAGCCGATACGTGTGGGTATAAGAGCGACGAAATTGGCACATATTACACACGCTCTCGTGTGCCCGCGCGCGCGTACACATACACATACGTCTACGTGCCTTTGCACGCGCGCGAGTTTTGCGCCCGACGGGACGACCGGTGAGAGAATTCAATTTCCGTCGTGGTTATCCGTGCCTTCATCTTCGACTTGGACTCACGGCGCTCTTATATAGGAACTGCAGCGCTTCTGGAGCCCCCGCGTGTGTGCTTGTACGTGCATGTGGATACAGGTAAACGAAAAGGGCCGCGAGAGACTGGAGGCACCATTTTCGTCCTTTTCCGGGAGAGATGCGAGCGAAGAGCACGATTTTCTATCAGGCGTTGTTCTCGATGGGAATTCGAGTCTTCGAATGAACTGTTGGCGGGTCGGGTTGGCGGTAATGCAGTTCAGTGGCAGTTGTTATTTCGTTGATTTTACAGGCTGATGTGAATTTCTGGCAATTTCATGAAGCACAATGAGCTAAGTGAAAAATAAAATAAAATCTGGTAAGCAAAAATTTTGAAAACTGACATCGACGCGTTCGGTTTTTGACTACCGTATTTCTCGCTTCGGCATATCAATTCTCTTATTAAAATTCTTCTGTTGCGCAATTGCTACCGAGAGTGTAACGATACTCTTGCAGCTATATAATACAGAGTGAGAGAAAAAAAGCCGTCGGGCCTCCAAGGAATCTGAATTGAGGTTTATATTCCAAGCGATGACTGGCGTTCGCTTTCAGAGATCTTTTGATCGGCAGAGATTAGAAGGTATCGATATACCGCACGAGAAGCAGATATAACGCATTGAACAAAGCCGACTAGAGACGGAGAATATTCGCACGAAAGGCTGCAGCACAAAAGGCTTATACGCTTTGGGCTGCGCAGTTGCGACGACTGCATCAGTGTAGCTGCATGTATATACGACGGCGCCACGACAGTTCCTTCAAGTGTGTTGCGCGCCCGTGCGACTTGCGCCAGTCAATTAAGCGTGGCGCAATATAGGTATGTGTGATGGCTGCTCTCTACACTCGCTCGCGCGGCTTTGAAACGTTCTCATGGATTCTCTTGATCCGATAAGTCGTCGGCGTTGAAAAAAGGAAGTTAATTGATTAGGCGTGATTACACTCGGAGTGAAACGAGTTCGTCTACTTTTTTTTCCTTGAATAATTCTTTTCGCGAATTTGCAGACAAACACCGTATGATATTCATTCGAGTATATCAATCGCAGTGCGGGTACATTATAATGATACGGAGTCTCTCCTCGAAGGCAAAAGCGATCATAACGAGACGAGAGATAAATAAATGTCAATTCATCAACGCACGAAGTGCTGCGCGCGTCTGAATGAACGTCAGTCTATTCTTAACTCCCGAGACGTATTTACAAAGCAGCTCGTCGCGCGTGAATTATGTAAATGATGCCACGGAACGCTGGGCAGAATACGGACGCTCGACGTCGTCCGACTGATGGCAGCAGCGCTCGCACGCGCAGAGCGTTGATATCTTCAGACGACGTATTGGGATCTAAAAAGCCACTGCGCTCGTGTGTTATTATTATACGCTGTTATAACGCTTGAACTTTGAGCAAATCTCGAGCATTTTTTGACCGAGTTACCCCTTCCAGATATGTGCTTATGTAGGCTCGTCTAGATTGTTGTATACGTGTATGTATTGCAGCGATAATACTGAGACAAGCTATCGAACGACCCTCGACAAACAGAAAGTACAAAACAAACGAACATGCGTGTTCTATTATTCGTTGGTTAAAAATTTTGTGTATAAAAGTTGAATGAATTAAAGATAAACTATATGAACATTAATTAACAGAAACGAAAGCAGCATAGATTATTAAATTAGCTGAAATATTCTGCACGGAAGAGTCACATAACAATTTCTAGCCTACATATAATATCGCTCGGCGAAAGTCGCACACTTTTATCCTATACACACGCTTCGACGAATATGGTCTTCATTACGCAATCGAGTTCAGCCGCTGCCCAGCTGTCTGTGCTGACGGACGAAGCGGCTCTCTATAGCCATCAGTAGAGTATATACGTGTATCGCTCGCTCGTGCGCAGAGTAGAAGGGATATTCGTCAAGCTTGTTTGCTCTTTTGCCATCGTGCTGTGTTAAACACACATATACACTCACACTCACACTCGCGCACACGTGATGTCTAGCTCGTAACGATTTGCCTCCTCGCGATTTCGTTTTGCCTATTGTTGCTGCGCTGCTTTTTTTGGCAGCCATTGTGGCAGGCGCACCTGAAACGCTTTGCGCTGATTGCGGTTTATTTTATTAGGGCTGTGAGATATGTGCGAACCCGCGGCTCTCGCATGATTATGCTCTCTCTCTCTCTCTCTCTCTCTCTCTGTCTCTCTCAATTCTCGCATATTTTTCGATCTCTTGATTATACACGCGTATGTGTATTATGCTCGAGTGAGAGGCTATCAACTATTTTGAGTGTGTTTTATATATATGAGATAGTATCGCTCTCGCGCTTATAGAATAATAAGCGCGAGTTGATGTATTTGGAATTTTTGCTGTCTCGAGGTGATATAGGAGGCAAATTGAAGTGGCGGGTTTTGTGAATATATTACGTATTATTAATCTTTCGCTAAATGCTTAGTTGTGAAATTTTTCGCATGTGCATTTTAACCATGAAAATTTGGAAATTTGTTCCTGATGTATGTATGTGCGCTGATAATATATATAAAGATAATGTACTCTGTATCGCAGTCTGTAAATTTTCAATGACGGAAATAATCTCGAAACATGCACAATATCCATAAAATGTAAACAAAATTTTTGTCGCTGTCATTCTATCGATACATTTTTATGTATATCATGATGTCGAGCATGCAAGCGCGGTGGAAAAAACTCGGCCACTCTAATTGTGAACCGTTAGTCAGCACGCTGATCTCGAAGCAGAAAGTTGTTTACCGAACCGAGGGTCTCGCGCGCGAGCGGATAAAAAGCACGACATTTTCCATCAGAGCGATATAACTGTCAATTGGACTCTCGCGTCTCGAAAAAGTCGTTCGATCATCCAAACATGCTATACTCGTATCGCTGATAGTACGTCATCAGCACGAGTTTGAAACATCGCCAGCGGAATCTCGATCCGCATCCGTCACACACACACACACACACACACATGTACGCAGGCTCACAAATACATCCCCCACATTCATCTCCCTTATCCCGCGACCTCCCGAGCCATCCTTCCTCTGTCCAGTTCACTCGACTCACCCGCCAACACATACATCCACCAAACTTCATCCACCTTCTCCTCCTCCTCCCACGAGTGGCTTCTCTCAAGCTCTCTAAATGTATATAGCAATAGTAGTTATATACAATAGATGGTATATAACTCGGAGGTACGCGAGCAAGCGAGCGACAAAAAGCGGTGGCGGCGGCGGCGGCGGAGCGACGGTGAAAATCTTGGCGAACGAGCGGAGAGGGGGCGTGTGTCACCAGAGAGCCCGGGGGACAGTGCGGACCAATGGCGAAGCGCGGAAGGCGTGGATCCAGCCGAGGGGACAGTGCCGCGGCGCCGGGCGAGGGACGTCTGTCGCACGCTCTGCACCCGTCGCCCTGTGTCTCCTCGTCGTTCCGCTCTCCCCCACCCCCGGACGCGGCCTAATGCGATGGTGGGGGAGACTGCCGCGATGTGGGGGCAGAGATGGTGGGGCAGGCGCCGGAGGGGAAGTGTCCGGGTGGTGGGGACTTGGCGACACGCCCATTCGACGCTCTCTCAACCAGCGTCGCGCGGGTGGAAGGAGAAAAAGAGAGAGAGAGAGAGAGAAAGAGACAGGGATACAGCCGGAGCCTTGGCCGTCGCCTCGTTTTCGTCCTCGCTCGTCTACATGCAGCCCGATGAGAGCTCGTAGCCGAGTCTGCGGCGGATGGACTTCGAGCGTGCACGGGATTCTTATTTTCGATCAGCGCGGCAGACGTTGAGGAAACTCTTCGCTTCCGGAGATGATCCTTGTCTGGTTCAATAATATCAAGACATTTTGAACGATCATAATGATTCACATATTTTATTTTTAATTTCTTAGTTCACTGGGACTAGACGCGTGTGTTCTTCTTCTTATTGTATATCTCCCCGCAACAGCTCTGACTCTGTTGAACGAGATGGAGAGGAGGAGCTTCTAGATGAGTAAGCAGTGCGCCTCGAATAGACGTTTCTTGTTTTCGTCCGTTGCGCCGAGACTTGCTACTCGTGTGCATCAGCGTTTGCACCAGAAAGTAAAAGCAATAAACTGAGAGTTGCATAACTCTGATTAATTTTGTTTCATTAATACAAGACGAGAAAATATAATGCTACGAGTGTAGCTTGTCCGGGTACATATATCGAAAAAAGTATATATAGTACGATGAACCCACACCGGAATTAAAGATCGACGGTGCCTTAAGTCCCGCAGCCGATTGACGGCTCTTAATTGCTGCTTTTCTCTTATCTACTGTCACCTTCTTTCTTTCCTCTTTCGTGGTGTCTCGCGCACCCTTCGACTCCCGGAGTTCACTCGACTCTGGTGTCTGTAAGACCGTAGGATTAGTCTCTCTATCACTGCCAACCCACGTCGAGGGCCTAATCTTTCCCTCGATAGTTCAGGACACAACAGCACCCCATTCGATCGTCTCTTGGGTGGGGGCGACAGCAGGCCGAGGGAATCGCGCTCGCACAACACGTACGAACCGACGCTTCCAATTTACGCGACCTTTCACGACTCTCACAAATATTCCCTTTTACTCCTCGCTCTTCTTATCAATTTTGCACGATAAATTGATTAGGCGCGCGCGCTCGCGCAAGCTTCTACTGATTTTATCGGCCAAGTTTTACTTGTGGATCTCCGAGCTTGCAGTTGTGAGTTGTGAGTCGTGGATGTTAATCGTGTTTCCGTGTAGTTTGAGAGCTGTGTGATGCCAATGTCGTGATTTTTTACTTAGACACTGATCGTGTTATATACTTATCATGTTAATTAAATAATACGTAAGGAGTTTCATTCTATAGCAAAAGTAAACGCTACTGTTTCCATTCATTTCGAAAGTTGGGGCTAAATCTATCGTAAGTAAATTACGCGCGCAATTCGACATCGTACATTTTATTAGAATCAGAGAAACATGATTCACCACCTTGCAGACGATAGGATACGCCAACATGCGGAATCCGTCGCATATTAGTAGCGTCGAGGCCGACTATAGCGGCGGTATAGGTGGCGCATAGGCACTTTCTTATTTCTCACATCAAAATTTTCGCTTAGAATGTGTTTAAGTGCGATGTGCCACCTATGTCAAAAAGCCTCTTCGGGCCTAATTATGCCACTCATGCTATCACAGTATGCTCTGAATGTGGCAACTTTGGACCAGGAGTCCTCAGCCATTTAAATAAACTAACTCTAACTGTATTGGTTAAGTCACTTTTAAATATTAATAAACAAAAAAATAATTACGCACGCGAAAAGAAAAAAGTATGGGACTTCGCAAAGTCAAACCGGTCGAGAGACCCGCCCTACACAGACTCGAGTGTGCAAAGGGGCAGAAGTTTAGCAGCGAATTTCGCGGCACAATAGTACATAATACAGGTTTTACAGTCAAGAGCGAGCAGCGCAGTAAAATCTCGTGCTCGCCTCGCGAGTTTTCGGCTTTCTTTTGACACTTGACATTAAAAGTCAAGCTGCTGCACTCGTTCCGTGCAGAACACACGTCCCCGTGTGCGAGTCAGGTTGACGGATCGGCGCCGCACACTCGCGCAGGAAATTAGGCAATTTCCGGGTCTCTCTTTCTCTCTCTCTCTCTCTGTCTCTCGTGTCTACTGCATTTAATAGGCGGCCGCGTGCACGCTTTTGTACACTCGCGAGCATTAGGCCACATATACATATAGAGTCAGTTGGCGAAGAGTTTGAGGGTTGTGTGTGGGTGGTGAGCCGGCGCCGGTTACACCTGTGTGTGCATCGACTCGCGCGCTCTACTCTGTCCTTCTCCCCCGCTCTTTCTCGGCTGCAGGGCCACACGCCGGCCACGTCCCAGTGCAGCCGATCGATCGAGGTGCGGAACGGCTCGAGAGAGCGGGAGCTATACTCTGTCGGCTCTGTCTCCTCTGTGTTTGCCCTTCCATTCTCCTTGCGAGCGGCTGCTTGAGAATTTTCCACTTATTACTATTATTATTATCATTTTTTTCTGCATGTAAGTGATATGAACGTTAATTGTATTTCTATTATTCGTACGGCGTTTTAGTCTTCAACACTTGCTTCCATTATTTGTAAAATTATAATGCAAACACTGTTCCAGTACAAAAACTCCATTACATATGAATAACATCTCGGTAGAACAGTTATAATCTAATTAACTCTCATGCTGAGGGGGTAATACATCTTTAGCTGCAGATCGTAAAAAATAACGTAGAAACCACAATTTTGAAGAATAATTAACGAAAAAATGAAAACATCATTGACACTTCATAAACAGCGACGTGCGCAAACCACCGACACAATCGCGCACAATACCCCCCACAGCACCTCTCTCCCGCGCTGCACAATGCTCACGAGCTGTATAATGCCAATGCAACCGCTCGGTGCATCGCACACACGCAGTCACACACACACACACACACACACACACACACACACACACACACACCTGCGCGGCGCATCCCATCGTTGTTCGCTCGACAACGAGCTGGCGGTGAGAGACACAGAGAGAAGCCCATATAGCATCAGAGAGATCCGAGTCTCGCTTTGCACTGTCGGGGTCACCCCCGGGGTCGCTAATGACACACGCAGGGACTGCCGACTGCTGCTCCGCGCGGCGAGGCGCAGAGAGTGTGTGCGGGGTAAAACGCAAACGCGAATTGGCCTCATCAAAGCGAGCAAACAATGCTGGCGAATACCGGCGCTCGACAACGTGTGGTTAGCCAAATCACCGTACGTACACCATGTCCGTGTGTGTGTGCGTACGGCTGTACGTTCGTCGAATGCCGCCAGCGAGAGAGAGTCCTGCGCACTGTGATGGAATTTGTCTGTGTGCAGCATGTGATGCACCGAACGCGCGGTTCTATGGCCACTGCCGTCGATGCTCTTTTACGCGAACTGCGTGTGTGTATATAGCTCGTTTCTGCCTAATACGCACTGCAATGGGAGTCTACGATTCCCTTTTTGGATTCTCTTCGCTGTTTCCACAGGCGAGTTTCGAATTTGACGGATTTTTTCCTCTCTGCGCGTTTTTTCGATCATTGTGCATAGGTATAGTTTTTTTAGCTCGGTTTGCAAATAGTGTATGCATACAGCGAACGAATGGGCGCGTCTGGCTGTGCTGGGTGTTACTACTTGCTGGACAGCTCGGAATGTTAGATTGCTCTTCATAACGTCGATTACGATGCTTTATTACGTAACGAGAGATTATTGGCTCTGTGTGAATAACCTTTTTCTTTCGGGATATCGGGATTCGGCAATAAATTATTCTATACTTATATATCAGTAAAGCTCGACTTTTAAACGTGTCGAATAAATATCCTATACCATCATCGCTTTTTCCGCGCTACACACGATACACATTAAACTCACTTGTATATTCAAATCCGCACGCGAGTTAAACACACATTTATTATTTATCGTAAAGATCATTGAAACGTCACAGCCTAACGACACTATCGATAAATCGGCGCTGTATGCATATTATACTCCAGTAACGCCTGCATATTTCATAAAAAGCATGAATTCCCTCCTCCAGCGTATAGATAGAAACAAAAAGCGAACAGTTAAACGTGCAAACAAAAGAAAAAAATAGCTCGTATAACCACACAGTAATCCACAAACATCAGACATCTCGAAGCTCGCCCGAAGACAAGACAACACCCCGTGTATACACACACACACACACACACACGTATATATCGGCTACGATCAGCGCTCGCGCGAGTGCCAATCTCGAGGTAAATCTTGTTTGTTTTGTTCGGCTCTGAATCGGCCGATTGAAAAGCCACAGCACATACATCGCGCTCGCGCGACCGCTTTCTCGCGCCAGAGCTGTGCAGCGCAGCCTGTCATTGCGCCGCCGGGACGATGTGGGAAAGACACGTAGCCGTACAAGACGTAAAGAGTGATAAAAGAAACGAGAGAGAGAGAGAGAGAGAGAGAGAG
>CM053172.1:54122142-54308785 GCA_012977825.3 Pteromalus puparum
AAGCGAGAGAGATCGTAAAGAGATAGAGAGAGAGAGAGAGAGAGAGAGAGAGAGAGAGAGAGAGAGAGAGAGAGAGAGAGAGAGAGAGAAGAATCCGAGGTATCAATCGGACGCTTGTAATTTCATAGAATCACGTGTATTTATTTATTTTTACGTGCACGCGCAGAGGATCTATAATTTTTAGTCTAGTCATACGCGCTGCAGAACAAAAAGCATTGTTGAACAAAGAATAACAGTCGTTATACGGCTCGACCCGCGCTCGATCGTTTTGTTTCGCGCACTGACTTTTAACCATATATATAAAACTGCATCACGTGCTGCTGTATACGTATACATATAGCCAACTACATCTTCCAGCCGACAAAGAGCCGCAGCTGTGCCCCCCGATCGCTCATCTCGCGCACGACAATTTCTCGAGTTGGCTGGGCTTCCCTTTTGAAAAATTGCGCGCCACTATACGTGGCTCGCTTACTCACATACACGAATGTGGAGCAGCTGAGGGAAAAGCAACGATTCATCGATAGGACCGCTAATAAAAATGTTAATTGCTACGCGGCTCGTTAGCGGCGACTCCCCGCGTCTACGGAGGTCGCTTCGCGGGGTGCCCCCTGCGCATTTGTGCGCTGTGTGTGTATATGCCTATACTCTGGCGCCGCCGTCTGTTTTTTCTTCCCCCCGCGTGCGATTATTTATCGTCGGCGGCCAATTCGCGTGTGTGTATATATATTATATATATGTATCCTATACTAGCAGATCCGGATTAGACGCCGGGGCTTAGTGTAATGGATCGCAAGAGGAAAGAGACCTGTTGTGTGTGTGAGGAAGAGAAAATAAGAGAAGAGAGAAAGTGAAACAGTAACGCACTAGTCCAAATTTCAAAAGGTTGAGAGCTTTATAAATTTGTAAAATTTTTAAAAATTCCACCCGCAACGCCAGACTATTTTACCAAACGCATGATGCTTCGTACAAAAACATCCTCGTATACGGCAAGTCCGCTTTGTGCAAGCAAATAAGGGCATCAGACACGCGGCTCCGGCACAGAAAAAGCTCTTTTTCTTTCTTGAGCATCACTCGACTTGGCGCGCGTTATATAACATCCAGAGCCGCAAAGTTGCCCCTATCTCTCTGTGTGTAAGCAAAAAAGCAAGAGGAGTAGCAGTAGCCGAAAAAACCGGCCGCTATATATACGCAAAGAGTCAACTCTTGTGTTCTCCTCCGCGCAGAGCGCAGAGACAGACAGACGGACGGTCGGACGGACGTACGGACTCCGCAGCTTTCTCTTTTTGCGCGTGGGGGTGCGATGCACAAGGAGCTTTCATGAAAATTGGCGTGTGCCGCAGTGGCCTTTATCTTCCCCTGCCCGCGCGTGTGTGTGTGTGTGTGTGTATGTTTTTTGTAGCGAGGGAGCCGCGCGTACAGACGAATGCAACAGATTTTCTGTTTTTGGGCATTCAGTCATACGTGGCCGATCCGCTGAATGCGAGAGTTTCGCCATTGAGCTGTAGTGTAGCAGTTTAACCCCTGGCTTGTGTCCGCGCTCGCTCTCTTTGCGTTCGCACGGCGCAGAGTTGGGTTTTCGGTGTACAGCTATACCGAAAGAGAGAGGCAAGCCGGAAAACTAAAAAGCTAATTTACTTTAAAAGTATCCGCGAGAGAGCGCGCGTTTCATCAAACGACGACTCAAAAGCCGAACCCGCCAGTAGAGAAAAGAGACAGAAGGGGGGCTAATGCAGCCAGCGACAGATTGCCAACGAGAGAGAGAGAGAGAGAGAGAGAGAGAGAGAGCCCTCTCATCATTCTGTCTAACTCTCCGAGCTCGCGCGGTTGGTCATTTCGCTGATAGCTCGCGCACATAAACTGCCGGCGAAAATGTCCAAACGCGCGTCTATAGGCCGGCGGGCGCTGCCCCCCTCCGGTTATACACGGGCGCAAAAAAAAGAGAAGAAGAACGTGAAGAGCTGAACTAAATGAATGCGCGCGGGCCACGCGAGCGAAACCTGTATATATACATAGACGCGCGAGCGAAATTCGAGCGGGCATCTGTATGTATCTCGGACGTGTGTGTGTGTGTGTGTGTGTGTGTGTGTGTGTGTGTGTGTGTGTGTGTGTGTTGAGGAGATAAAAGAGCTAATTGAATCGAGCGATTGGCCGGCGCTTTGAAAAAGCACATTATACGGAAATGAGCGCGAAAGCTGCAGGAGGTATACAGGAATGTGATTGGTTTTTAGTGCCGTCGGATTTAATTGCAGCGGGTTAATTATTTCGCTCGCTTTTGTTCGCGTGCACTGATTCATCGAATGCACGAATGTTGGAAAAATTTATTCATCCCGAATACACCTTATCCAAGTGCAACTGCGATGATTCCCATACACCAAATTAAATGTGTATAGGGATACACGACTTTTCGTCGTTATACGGTGCACGAAGATTCTTCGAAGTCACGTCTATTAGCAGTTGATAAGCAATTAGGTAGATTGAAATCGGCCAAGCTGCGCACTCACATATCTCGCCTCCATCTCCCCGCGACTGTATATATATATACACTCGCAATAAGCAGTCTCCTTATATACAACGATAAATTGAAAATCCAGCCGCGCGCGACTTAAAGGACTCGCTCTCGCGTTCTGCAGTCCCAGTGTTTTGACAAGCCAAGCAAGACGACAATTTCCTCGGTGCGAGGCGTGATGAGTCCCCCAGCACACGTATAATACCTACATATATACACGTTCCTCCTCCTCCTCTTATTCGCGCTCGTTACGTAGTCACCGTTTAAGTGCGCCATTATACTTGTAAATTCCAAATAATTAGCCGTAATCAAGCACAGGAAACCATCCCGCAGCTGCGCGCAATTATTTTTAAATAACATTCCGCCGACGCCGCCGCTTGGACTCTTTTTTTCTCCGAGCTCTTCTATCCGCGCCGTCATCTTTTGTAGATCGGTCGCGCTATTGCGGTTATACGAACTTGTGTATGCGGCTGCGCGCGAGACCGTGATTGTTGTTAATCCGACGAGTGTTGAGAGTATACCGGACGTTATATGCAGCTAGCTGGCGATCGTTTTATTTATAGTCGCGGTAGGTTAGATTTTTTTTAGAAAGATTGAAATCACCAAAAACATGACATCTATAAATGTGTAAAACATTAAGCAGAGAGACAGTTATAATACGACCGGCCCAAGCAGACCTAACAAGAAAGTTTTGACACAGCCTACAGATAACTCTATATATATTCATTCTATATAGCGCAGATTTTGATGAGGCTTAGAGGAAATCGCCTATGCGCCACCTATCGTCACTAGTTATAGATACTAAGGGACTGAAATGTTTAATTGGTGGGAAGAAAGGTCATAGTCCAAAACTGACTTACTTTGCTATGGCTTGACACTGATTTTGCATGCTTGCACATCGCTGTAGCGTACAAAATTTCTTTGCGATATAAATTTGTTTGCCAAAAAACACTATAATACCCTCGAACTATATTCAATAATGTCGAGAAGCAAACAATACGGTTAATCATGGCGAACGAAATCACACTTTGCGTCGATTCATCCCTTCTGATCCGATCGTCGGGGCAAAAAATCCGGCGGCTACAAGAAAAAGTGCTCGTCTAGCCTTGGTCGTCAGATCGGAACTCGGTTTTGTTCGGCTGTTTGGCTCTCTGACCAATGATCCGGCAAAGTCGGCTTAGAAAAGTTTTAATCGACGCTCGTTTCGAGCGGCGCGTCGCCGCGCGCTCGCACATCCGTCGACTCGCTTTTTCATGAGTGACAAAGCGACTGCCATCAGCGTGTCTGATTCACGCGAGTACATCTTTCATTTTCGTCGCGGCTAGCTTTCGTGTCTAGCATTCCGTCGGACACTGACACTGTTTTTTTTCACGTTATTTCACTATCCGTATACCTATATACTATCCGTCTGATCGATCTTCCAAAATCAATTTCTTTTTAAAGGGAGATAGACCAGTAGAGTATGCGCGTATCTCATAAAGATACACATACTCGCACACGGAGAGATTCTACCCTAGAGCGGTATAAGGCACTATCGATCCATTGTCGCGTTGAACACCCTAACTCTCGGGGAATTACATCCCTTCGTATAAGAGAACAGAGCCGCCTTTCAATAGGTCAGTGTGTCAGTTTTCAAGGTTCCGTCGCACGTATACATACACACATTACCTCAGCACGTTGCGTAACATTCCAAAAAAATATTATGCATCACTCGTGTGTATAATGAATTCAGCAGAAGCTACGCAATTACCGATTACACGTCGTTAATCTCTCGGTCTCGCACGCACGGAAGGGAAAAGTACGAGCGTTAATCCCGGGATAAAATGTAAATATACAGCGCAGCGACGGCGAGAGTCGTAAATTTCCGAAAGTGTTGATTGCTTAAAAAGTCCATAATTCAGAAGAAGAAGAAGCCGTGGCGGCAGCGGCGGCAGTCGTGTGTCCCTAATCCGTGGCGGAGCGATTAGTTCGGACGGATTTATTGAAAGGATGCGACAGGGCGATTCTTGGTAGATCCCGTTCTCAGACTTCTCGCTGTGACAAATCCTTCTTGAAAGTGCCGCGCGCGACCAGCCCGATCGTCGCGCACACGCATGAGTCGCCTCTTTTCTCCCGGGGTGGTCTGGAATATACGTGTTTTATACGTATATTCATCGCGATGCACTGACTGTTTTTATATGTGGAGGCTAATAAGAGGATTACTTTCTTCTGTACACCTGATTCCCAAATATCGGAATGTTGTTTACCGGTATTGAAAGTGAAGGTTTCAGTTACAAACGAGATGCAATAAAAACTGCTGTAATCAAATTGCTCGTTTTAAACTCCAAGTATTCGCTATTCAATAAAGCGCAGACTCGTGTTTATAGGAGAAAGGCTCAGCAAACATTTCCTTGTATCCCTTGGCTCGTTTTTTTTTTTGTCCCCGAGCTCGCATCTTACATTCGATACGCTTGAAATAGGCAGAGCAGACCGGACAGCCTCGATATCTGCGTCTTCTCGAAATTTTCGCGTTTTTTAGAGGAGACGCGGAGAGAAGGGCGGGCCAAGAGCGAGAGAGAGGATTATAACGCGAGAGAAAGATCGTGCGATCGAGCGGACAAAACGCTCTCGATTCTGAGAACCTACGGGAGGATTCGATTACAATGTCAAGCCTCGATTAAGCCCGCAAAAAAGCCGCGCACACGGCTCTTCGCCGTATAGACTGTCAAAGGTGTATATATATAGGTAGGAAAGCGGGAACGTGTGATTCTCCGCTTGTTGGACAAAAAAGGCATAACATATATGCGCGGCGGCATTAATAACGCGTGACTTGGCTAAGGTCTTGAAAAAAAATTCAGCCACGCAGCTAAAAAAAAGAGGTACTATGTAAACTCCATTTTCAATCGTCACCGGATCGGAGAAAAAACGTATCGATATACCACAGCTCCTGTTATTTTCCGAGTTTAGCTTTCAATTACGAATCTAATCAACTCCTCGACTGTCTTACCGGTACAGATCTTATCTACTGAGACGAACTTGAAGCTAATTAGTTCCTGAGCGGAGGGATAGAATTATCGAGCCGCGCTAAAAAATCAATCAAAATTAAATCGCCGTTGTATAGAAATATGCAGCAGAAGTTGTACGAGATCCTTTTGGCACGCTTTGTGGTCTGGGAGAGGCACGAAAAAGTCAATCTGGCATCGATTCGCAGAATTTCATCTTTCGGCGAGAATAAAGTCAACTACGTGACGGACTTGTCTCGTCTTCATTATCTATCCGTCCGAGGCGTTTCATCGTGAGTTTTTTCAATTCTCAGAAGGACAAACGACAAAGAGAGGCTCCTTCAATAATATACAATGAAACACGCCGACATGCCGTGTCTCCTCGAAATCGTATTCTTCGATGGCTCAATATGAAAATCATGTCACGTCAAAATTAACAAAAAATTGCTTAAAAACTGTTACAGCTACAGGCAACAGGCAGTTTTGGCATATAGTTGGCATACCTCTATATATACATTCTGCAAGCAGATTTAGGTGAGGGAAACAAGATAGTGCCTATATACGCCACCTATCTTCACCAGTTGGGGACTAGAGAGCTGGAAAGTTGAAACAGTGGGGGAAAGGCCAGTTCAAAACTGTTTTGTTTTACGGCTATGGCCTGGAGCTATTACGGCTGAATCCGCATGCTCTTACATCGGGAGGGTGGCTAGTCTTATTTCTCCGTGTGTACATTATACTCCATCAGACATGGCACAGACGATAATCAAGAGCCTCGGTTTGCTATAAACGACATATCGTTCAAACTAAAACAAACGCAAACGTTCAAGAGCTCGTCCGGAAAAAAAGAAACGGAATTACAGTGCTTATTACGACGGCAATAAATCGTCTCGAGTATTATTACATTTTGTATAATTCGACAACTGGCAATCCTTTATAAGCCTCTCGGCGCAATATCGCGCATAATCAGCCATCATCAATGGCGAAACAATCTGTAAAACACTCAGCTCTAAGGATTATTGACATTATCGCGCTAATCACTGTAATTTAAACACCCGCGCGAGAAACTCGATTCGCCCGCACCAAGCACTGTGAATAATAACATATATAAGCCTCTCGGGGGAGATATATACCATAGACAAAAGTCGCCGGAGCTAAATTTATAGCTCGGCCAAAGTGAGACCGCATAAGGCTGTACAGGTATATTTATATAACGCGTGTAGTATGCACACAGAAATCCGAGCGAGATTCACACGTATACAACAACACGCCGGGCGTTGGGCAATATCTCGCGTCGATCGCGATTGATTCGCTCCGAGCAAGAATCTGTCCGTGCAGCGAGAGTTGCATCTATGTGTGTATTCAGGTATATAAGGGGTATATACTTAAGTGAGTGTGTCGACGTGTTCGCGTGTGTGTAAATACGGGAACAAGCCGTCAGTTCGATGCTATAGCACATGCGGGTTGTGTGGATATGTATGCTATATATACCATAGCGTTTTAGGATAATCCGACTGATGCTGCGATGAGACACTGCGGCCAGCTTATGTGATCAGTTCTCTAATATAATTGCGGGGCTGGCTCGGACAATGACTTTGGCGGTATTACAGAGGCTCGCCGTGTCAATGGGATCCTGATAACGAGTTGATCGTGATTAATATAATTTTAACGTAAATTTTATTATTTATTTTGCGCAATGACTGCTTCTCTTGCTGCATTGATTATTGAACCGATTACGGGAGATAAGACAATAAGAGCGATGCTACGGGATGCAGGAGACGTACCGTATAGGGGAGAGGGTGCTAGGGGGTCGCCGGATTTCTTAGCTCAAAGTATCGATTCCTCGCTCAAGCGCGCACCCCCGAATATACGCGCCAAATGCGCGGAATTCCCGAGGCGCTGCGTTCATTTAGCTGCCGAGCGTCAGAAGTGAGCAGGCACAGCTGTGCGTCTGTACGACATTAAAGAGAAAATTTTGCTCTTCGCGTCGACATCGAGCCTCTCTCTTTACAATTCATAAATTCCTCTAATGCTTATTAATTGTAAAAAAGTACAGACGCGTTTAACGACAAACTATGTACGATTATTAATTATACAAAACATGAAATATTTTTGAACCATTATATTTACGGCCTATCCTTGCGGCGAAATCCAATATAGCTGCGCGGCAAAAAGAAAATAATTAAAAAGCAATTGGAACACTAAGACTGGCGAGCTAGAAAAACAGACGGGGAATCATTAACCCTAACTTAGCTTCGATCTCTTCTCGAGCACGCACGACTCGAGGGGGGTCCGGGCAATCGACGAGGGTCGTGTATACACACACACACACACACACATACATATACATGGCGGCGGTCGCGAAGGAAGTGGCCGAAAGACGCCAGAGCTGCAGTTCTGGGGTGTATCGCCTCTACCACGAAAGCATTACTTTTATTCCGTGTCATTTGAGTCCACACCCGAGCCAAGGACTTTTCTTCGAGAGAAGGAAGAAAAGGAGCAATGGATTTCTTCCTGTTAAAGTGGTATCGTATAGTACGAGAGCGAGAAAACAATTTCTGGTGCGACTCTCGGTGTACGTCTCTTTTGTTCGAACCCTCGTATATAGAAATGCGCGGTACAAGCAAGAGCACCACGGTGTGCAAATGTCACGTATGTGTTCTCCCTGCTATTGTTTGCTAGGGAGCTTGCAAAAGGTAGCTTTTCTGAAAAATGAAAGCGCGTGGCTTAAAATTAAGATTTCACAGTATTTCGTAGAATTAAATGTTCACAGATGTAAATCGTACACGATCGTTTTGGTAGTTTTCTTATAATCGGATTAACGTTCGCCTATAACAAAAGAAAAACGGGGATCGGAAAGTTTTAAAGTGCGTAAGTCTAAAAGCTTTTCCTAAAAGTAGGTTGAACTGCAAACTCGCTCCGATGAGTCTCGAACAAATTCGTAAGAAGATTTACTTTTTCATGGGTTCACCCGATGTACACTGGATCGAATCCCGCAGTCGTCCAGTTGATAAGGATTTTCCGAAAACTTTCCGTTAAAAATCCTCAACACACCATCAAACCCATAATCCCTCTCAGAATCGCAGGGTTCCAAAACGATCGCGAGTAGCAGTCGACGCGGCTCTCCGTATAATAATCATTTTCCCTCTTCAGCGCCGCCGCCGCCTCGGTATACATATCAGAGTCATCAATCGCAATTTCTCGCCGGCTGAAGCTCGCCGCGAAAAAAACAGCTCGGATTACCGGCAAACCGAAGAGATCTCGCCGTGAAATTGTCTTGTACATACGAATCGACTTAGAGCCGCCGAGGTGCGCGCGTCCGGTAAATGAGGTCGTGACTTCTCCTTGGCTCTTTCTTCTTCTTCTTCGCGGCGGCGGCGGTGGTGCAGCGATACTTGATGCATATAATATCGAACTCGCCATCTTGGACCGTAAAAGGTTCATCGCGAGCCGCATCAGGCGGACGCGCGAGAGCTCTAAGAGCGCGTCTTTATCCCCATCTTTATCGTCGACAATTACGCGCGCGCCTGGCGTGTATACATGGTACATGGTACACGGAATGTGCCGATCGATGGATGTTATTTTTGGAAATTCAATTGCCGACAGGAGAAAAATCGACGAGGGATGTGCGGTGATACTCATCTGCACTACGGCGTTCGCGTCCGATTGTTGTAAGGTGTGAATAGAGTATATAGGTACATGTTCGAAGGGAAAAACGATGAACGGGGGAGCTGATGAGAGAGAAGATTATCGGCTGCAGTTAATTTACTTTCATTCCGCAACATTGAAAAGGACGGCGTGTAATGTTTTCGGCCCGTGAGTGAGCTATAAAAATGATTGGAACGCGCGATGGAAATTGATAGGGATCACTGTAATTTCAACGCGTTATATACATATACCGTATATATCGCGCGCGTTGTATAATAAGAAATAGACAAAATCTATAATGTAAATAAACGTGGCCGAGATACAGAATGTCTCCTAATCGTACAAAGCTTATCTCGTTGCCATAAAACGATTCCTTAGCCACCTCTCGCGTTTATCAACTGAATCCAATTACCAGGAATGCGTTTTTTTTTTCCAGCCACGCACACGACACATGCATCCCGCAGCAAACATCCATAAAGCTGAAAAGTTAATACAAGCGCGACTACAGCGTGGATACCCTAACCTTCAATCACTGAGGGCTCTTATGACCCCTGGCCACGATACACCGGGGAAAATTCGAGAGCTAGAGAGCGATCATGGAACTGCGCGACATCAAATATGCAGCGCGGACGAATCTACGGTTATGCCTTGGCGGCGGCGGCGGCGGCGGCGGCGACGACGAAGACTCGACGACGACGACGCATTTCTCTCGCCCCCCTCGACTTCGCTTTCTCCTTATTATATACGGCATGTATACACAAGTGCGTGTAGGTATACGTATGTATAGTCGTGTTTATGGTTGGCGGTTTGTCAAGGGCTGACGCCACCGCCGCCGCCGGGCATCTCTCCGACTCCGAGCCGAGGAGAAGGATGTTGGATGTTGGGGTTGCACGCGCCGTTTGGCCATTCGGTCTGATTTCTCAGCCAAAGGGCTGCTTTATGCCGTACGGTAATATATCGATTTTATGCTAACTAAGGAGAGGACTATTTATCGTCAATTGGTGGATCGGAAAAAGTACTTTGGAGATAGCTCTGGGGCATGTCGAGCGCCGGATTTTTTGTGGTACGAATCGCATTAAATATGTAATGCTTTATTACTGTCGGTGTAAACTGAAACGTATGTTTTGAATAATTTTAATGTATTCTGCCGTTATTTTGGGTATAACAACGAGAGTTTACACTTATTTCGTGAAAATACATTATTCTTCTTCGAGTATTCCAGATTATGCGTTTGTTCAAAATATCCGTTAAAAATTCGTTAATTAAACCGCGAATTACTCCATCGTCGATTCCAGGAATTTATTGTAGAAGGAATTATGATTTATGCAAAAACACATCGACGTTTTATACAAAGTATAAAATCCTTGTACAGGGATGCAACAAAGTCGCGCGCGAGGGCACCTTCGGTAGAGATCTGAATAATGAATTAGCGAGACGCGGTCACGCTATACCTCAGAATCGAGAAGTTAGCCGGTCGCCTTGTCACTCGAAATGTCTGAGAACTGCCTGCTCGGAGGAGACTATACGTCCACGCGTCAGTCTACCCGACGACGAGCTGTTATTTAATGAAATCGTTTGCAGTCACTTGTGTCGAGAAGAGGGACACTTATTTAGACAGGTTAATTATTGCTCGTTTCAATTAATAATTGTCTCCGAAAATTGTTTCAAGCTACACACTCTATAATCGTAAAATCCTTCCACCCGCGAATTATAGCAAAAGCCGCAACCGATACGACCTCAGCGTGACTATGAAACCTCGCATTGTAGGTATAACTACGAGCCACGCGGTATCATGAGAGACGTTGCAACGACGGTGCATTCGCGAAAAACAAATTAATGCGCTCGCGCGCAGTGCAGCGCGGGACCTTGGGACTCTCGGCTTCCGTGAGAAACGACGACGAGCGCGGGACACGATGCGCATAATGTATGCAGATTGCAGCCGAGCCAGTGCCATTATGTCTCTTTCGCGGCGGCGGCGGTAGCGTATATATGAACTCGACGCTGCCGCAGAACTGTGCGAAATATCGTGCAATCGCGAGGAGAGAATGAGAGGATACGACGGGGAATCGCGTGGGTATATGAGCGTCTCCTTCAATTGCGCGTCGATCGTTGCTTCGAGCCAAGGGCGGATTCTGACACACACTGCACGCCGAAGATCTACCGCGAACCTGCGCATAGTTTTAGTTTATATACTTTTTCAAATGACGCGAATTGTATAAAGCATCGTTCGAAACTGAAGCTAAAAAACCATGTATTTTTTCAAGAGAGAATAATCAAACGCTCACCTTCGCGGTACAACAGACAAATCCCATTACGAAACGCTTTTCACACGTTCAGTGTACGCTGGCTGCAGCTCGAGTCAACCTCTCCCACATTCAGGACTATACGATTATTCAAGCGCTGTCTCTGGCCAATTATGATTTTGAAGCCGCTCATCCACACATACACGCACACGCACACACGCACACACACGCCACACGCACACACAACTCTCAGCACAGAGAGAGAGAGAGAGAGAGAGAGAGAGAGAGAGAGAGAGAGAGAACAGAGTGCACACATCTCACAGCATAAACATTATACACGGCTCGCTAGTCCAACAGCCAGACCGCAAGAAATAGGATTTCAGCGACGCGCAGACTGCCGAGCTCACCGAGTTTCGCGAATTCCGTAACCCAGAGCGAGGTAGCACGTGCGCGCGGCAAAACATAGTCGCACACACGGCCGAGAGCTAATTATCTTCCAAGCGGTCTCTCTACGCAATAACAGACACTGGTATATAGCAGTGTAGATCCAGTTGCCCGAGAGTCTTCGTCTATATTCTCGACGACCTTTTTTCCGTCAGTGTACACTCGTCGATATATACAGTATCTATATGGTGGGCGAAAAAAGGTTCTCCCTCGTCGGAAGGGAAGGAAAGAGTGAGTATGTGTGCGCGCGTATATATAAGAGCGACCGCTTGCTTCCCATCCGCATTATTCGCACGTAGGGAACAGCGCGTTATTCCATTCCGTCCGAGTAGCCCTCGCTGCGAATCGAGAGAGAGAGAGAGAGAGAGAGAGAGAGAGAGAGAGAGAGAGAGAGAGAGAGAGGGAGAGAGAGAGAGAGAGAGAAGAAAACCACCGCACGCGTGTCGGAATTCACTATATAACTATACGCGCGCTTATAGTGATAGCTTCTGTTCGGCGTCACTTTATGGCGTTGATGCGGCTTTCGTTTTTATTTCGATTTGAGCTTTTTACTCGCGGCGGCTATGATGGCTTATACGACGTATTATATAGAGAGAGAAGGGTTAAGCGAGTAATGAGGGTTGGCTGAGCGAAGAGGAGGATGGTTGTGTAATGCAGTCGCGCTTTACTCGGACTCGCTGCTGATTTTGCAGTGCTAAAATGATTTTCTTTGAATCGCAGCGAGAAAATGTTTGTGATTCGTCCAGTAAGTACGGGTGAGATGGATCAGACCAGTTTTTTTTTTTTTTTTTTTTGAATTCACAGTATTTATTAATAACTAACAAGTCCTAATCCTAAAAAGTAGTATCAACGGTCGAACCTGACCACTACGAGGTAAGAGGGAAAACTCGAAAAGCCACGGATTACTTATAGGTAATTGGTAAATACGAGGGTAGTCACCTATACACGAGTTTTCAGCGCGCGTGCGAGGGTCCTCTCGTCTCAGATGACTGGCCGCCTCCTGTCGCCGTCTTCTTCTACTTCGTCTCTTTCACCCTCGCGTATCTATACACCGGCCGACGCACTCAGGATATTCGCTTTAAGGGGGGAAATGAGCCTTAAAATTGTTTAAAGCGTTTGGAAGGCGAAGGAGCGACGGGCTAAGAGCTTCGAGGGATCCCCTTTTGCTGGCCGCGTGTACACATGCGAGACGTGACGGGAGTCCCGGCTTTAAGCAGAGTTTCTTTGATTTCCGAGAGGAATGTGCGCGATCGTGGCGAGTTCAATCGTGCGTAAAAGTATATAGATTAGATTGCGATATGAAAGTTTGACGAATAGCTGTACGAGAAACTATATACATGAATATATAGTTATCTGTTCTCCTTCTCGTTACGCGAAATATAAAGGAGATGCGCTGATTCATCCGGTACCGCTACACCTAATTTGAGTTATATTCAAATAGCGCGCCGGAAGAAAAATGTCGAACGCACGTTAAGATCCTGTTATAATCATCGCGCCATTATAATAGAGGCGCTTCGGCTTCGCACCAAAATGTGCGAACTGGGTCTGCAGAATGTGGACGCAAATTCATAGATTATATATACCTGTAGAGAAATTAACTGTGCCTTCCACGACGATTCAATAAAAAAAAAATCTCGATCCATTCGTCGGATAATACCCCGAACACCTACGCATGCCTCTGTGCGAAAGAGAGCGTCACCGCGAGGTCGCGCGACTTTCTTTCAACAATGAGCCCATTAACGATGCAGCCTCGGCATTGTACTATCTCTCGACTAACCGACTTGACGTGTAGCAGCAACAGCAGCAGGTGAGACAGAACTCGTCTTCCGTGTGTGCGCAGCAGCTTTTTTTCCTCCTCAACGACTATACGGCGCTTTACGTGTCGGCGCGAGGCCGGCAGTAAATCATTCCGCGGTTTGCGTCCGCCTAACAATCGCGAGCGTGCGAGCATTAATTGCGCCCGCTCGAGCAACGAGAGCGATTACTTTCTCCGCTTGCGCGCTTTCTTTTTACGTGCTAACATCGCGGCTAATTTGCTACGGTGATTCTTGGACCCTTCGGGTCGGCTGTTGGAAAAAAGTGTGCTGCGTCGCGCGGAATTATTACTTTGTAGCGAGTGATATCTCAATGCACGCATAGGTATATGTGACGAGTGATTTCGTAATTTGCCACGATTCTTCGGATGTTTCTAATACTTGAATCTTCCTATACAATACGCGCAGTTGAAATGAAAAACCCATCCAGTGTATGCGGCGTTGATCGCTCGGGGGCGTTGCGTACAAGCATTCACTATTTGCGAGATGGCCGAGATAATACGAAGCGAGATTTATACGAGCGCGTGTCTTTCATCCCCCTCGCCCGTATACACACGCACGCACACCACCACCACGTATCAAGTGGGGACTAGGACGAACAGCGTGTACTATACACATATACGGTGGCTCTCTGCACTCACGACACGTACATGATGCCTCTGCTTGGCTGATGGTCTAACGACACACACACGCGACCTACGCGCGGGAACAATGGACGTAATCGCTCCACGCATCGTCCGAAATATATATGACGCGAGTTTGATTTATACCGGACACTTAATTAATTATTAAATTGGATCTGAGGGCGCGTCCGACACTTAGGAGTATGGCTTCTGCGTTCTAGAACTCGAAAAAAAATCTTGCTTCCATCGAGAAAACTCGATTCCCACTGTCGGAGGATCACTACGCTTTATACGAATGATACTCTGCGCGCAGCTTTTATTCGATTACCGCGCGTGGAGCTAGCTCCGGTATGTGCGAGAGAAGCTCTCTCGCGATGATCGACGATAAACTTCCCGCCTAACGATTTCAATTCCGCGCCGCGGCAGCCCGTTGCGCAAAATATGAAACACCAATTTCGCTAAGTAGAAAGCCGCTATACGCTATGCGAGAGTCCCTCGCCAAATCGAAAAGAAAAGCTCTCGTACCCGCGCAGCGCAGCATCGGTGCATTTTATTACGGCAATTGTCGCGCAATTTCACCCGGCATCGTATATCCCTTCGGCGAATCGATCTCCCTTCTTTCCCCCTCCTAAATTCATCCTCGCGGATAATAAAAGCGTCTGTAATGATTCGAAAGAGAGGAAGATGGTAGGCTGCCAGCACAGCGGCGTGTATATATCCTAAGACGAATTTATATGTATCGGCGGCCTGCAGTGTGTGTATATATATATATATATATATAGTACAGGCCAAGTCGCGGAAAAGTCCGCGCGCACATATATTTTCGCGAGATTGTTTCGGAGCGCGTCGTTAAACGCCGGGATATTATCTTTGGCGTAGCGTCACGAAGTCGCGCGCGCGAGCAACAGGCCACAGGTATATTATCGTTTTATTGGCAGCCAAGGCAGCGCTTGCTCGAGAGCGAGAGTCTTACGCGTGATCTACGAGCGGCCAAGTTCGATCGATGGCCAAGTGTATATACAGCGCGAGCGGAGCTTACTTCCTATACTCGCGGGCCGATCGGTATCTTTGTCCTCGTGATTTTGCGCCGCGAGTTATGTGCTTTCGGAATAGCTTTTGAAAGATTAATTTTGGACACTTCGCTCCGCAGCTTGCACGGGATATATTATATGCCTTGCCGTGAGATTTTGAATTATTTTCAATTACACCAGCTGTTGCTGAGAATGTATACGTGTCAGGTACACGGTAAGTCACTAATCTCACGCGCAGGACAAGATGCTCTCAGGAATCGCTGAAAGAAAAATAATAAAGCCTGCAGTGTCTGCGCGAAAAAGGAAAAATACATCGAGGCAGCAACGGTGTAGAAGAAGAAGAAGAAGAAGAAGAAGAAGAAGAAGAAGAAGCGGCAGCGCGATATAGGAGCGGAGAAATAAGTGCGTGCCGTTGGATGTCGATCCGCTGCCGAGCAGCAGTTAGCCGAGCGACAATAGCCGGTTCCCAGCCTGCCCTCGACGAAGAAACGACCTCTCGGCTCTCCTCCTCTATTTCATCGAGCGCCGTGCCCACCGGTAAAAGAAATCACCCGGACGCGATGATACTTCTGCAAAGTTTTATCTCGTTGTTGGATCCAGATGAATATTCGGAAAAATCTATGCAACACTTTCAACGTGTTTTCTTTTACTTTCGCAGCGCGGAGTCTATATAAAAGATAAACTGAACTAAAGGGCTCGGTAGGCTCGGTCCACTGTATACGCGGGCAGGAAAAAAGCAGAGGGTCAGTCACTATCCACGACGACGGGTCATTTCAAGTTTATTGCGGGAGCCCCCTTCTTACTCTCTTTCAGTCGAATGCGAGATACACTACTCTACTGTAGGCTATATATATATGTGACTAAGACAGAAAGAAAGAAAGCGAGAGGCGCAATAAGTTAAGGGTCGCGTTAATGCATCGTGAAGTGCTAATTACGTGGTACGCTCTGTTTCCCGGCAATAACGCGAACTTTTATGGGCTTCGAGTCTGAATTGTCGAGGGCGGACTGCGAAGTGCGTGTGTTCTCTCTCTCGTGACATTGTTATTGTCGTCGAATTTCGGAAATTTCCATACATCATGATATTGCATACTCATCGACGTTCGATTTTATCTTATAATCGTGCAAGTGTTTTTGCAGCTTTTAGCGCTCACTGTCATTGAAAAAACGGATATATAGACTCTGAGTAAACTTTGTTATCTAATACCTGCAGTTGGCAGTTCATATCGTCTTTCAAGTGCAGGCTAGTATATACTGTAACAATGCTTATTGTACTCCCATTTTTCAACTTGCAATAAAAAAAAATTAAAAAAAAAAAAAAAAAACTATCCAAAGGAAAAATAACTTCCTCAGAGCATCGACAACTCCCATTCAAAGCTCCGACATGAGACGCAATCATTAGCGTGCAATCAGGTTGCGGCAGCTTCCTGAGAACGCGTCCCCGCGGCTACGTCTCTCACGATTTTTGCACTGCGGCAGCAGAGTACCTACTCCCACTACATACGTATACCGGCGTACAAAAGCTCCAAAGCAACGGCAGTAAGTGCATCTCGCACAAGACACGAGGGTGTAAATTCTTCGTCTTCTATACCAGGGGGGATCGACTCGCACTCGCGCGTCCAGACAACTGCAGCCCGCCGCAGCCGCCTCTTTCTGTCCGAGCAACAGCAGCAGCAGCAGCAGCAGCAAAGGAGTCGAGTGTACTATATATACATACGTATAAGCAGGAGTACAAGCTACTAGAGCGAAGGCGTCCTGAAGGGGCTGGCCACACTGACCGTACTTCATTACCCAGTGGGCCCGGCGGCCTCTCCCGGGTCATCCGTTATCATTTTTACAACTGACGCCATTCAACAATGTCGAATAAACTCCGTTAGGTATTGCTCGCGCGCTACGGTCCGCAAGGGGATATCCTTGCCAGTAAGAGAGCGAGAGGGATACCTATATACTCCGACGCACTTGGACATTGAAATTCTCCCGTCGGACGTACGTGTGCACGAGAGTCGANAAAAAAAAAAAAAAAAAACTATCCAAAGGAAAAATAACTTCCTCAGAGCATCGACAACTCCCATTCAAAGCTCCGACATGAGACGCAATCATTAGCGTGCAATCAGGTTGCGGCAGCTTCCTGAGAACGCGTCCCCGCGGCTACGTCTCTCACGATTTTTGCACTGCGGCAGCAGAGTACCTACTCCCACTACATACGTATACCGGCGTACAAAAGCTCCAAAGCAACGGCAGTAAGTGCATCTCGCACAAGACACGAGGGTGTAAATTCTTCGTCTTCTATACCAGGGGGGATCGACTCGCACTCGCGCGTCCAGACAACTGCAGCCCGCCGCAGCCGCCTCTTTCTGTCCGAGCAACAGCAGCAGCAGCAGCAGCAGCAAAGGAGTCGAGTGTACTATATATACATACGTATAAGCAGGAGTACAAGCTACTAGAGCGAAGGCGTCCTGAAGGGGCTGGCCACACTGACCGTACTTCATTACCCAGTGGGCCCGGCGGCCTCTCCCGGGTCATCCGTTATCATTTTTACAACTGACGCCATTCAACAATGTCGAATAAACTCCGTTAGGTATTGCTCGCGCGCTACGGTCCGCAAGGGGATATCCTTGCCAGTAAGAGAGCGAGAGGGATACCTATATACTCCGACGCACTTGGACATTGAAATTCTCCCGTCGGACGTACGTGTGCACGAGAGTCGAGAGAGAGAGAGAGAGAGAGAGAGAGAGAGCCGAGGCCGCGAGCGCGCGCAGAGTTAAAAGCCGAGGCGGAGGGATAAGACGCGCCGCGTTGCATTAGGGGCTGGAACTTGTACTCTCCGCGCAGCCGTAAAGTTATTTTCGCGTTTTGAAGAAATGGACGAGTCTCGACACCGGGCTGCTGCGGGGGAAGTATGCCTTTCGCGAAGAAACTCTTTGCCAAACTTTCCGCGGTGAGTTGGTGAATTTTATCTTTAAGGCTGGCAAAAGTAAAATCAATAAACATTTTACGGCCCACTTTATTCGACTGCGCACGAATTCTAGCACCTAACAGAGAATCGCGGACGAGGACGAATATTAATCTATTGTGCGGTGCACGTGCGCGACCCCACCCACTACTTTTGCCGGCTTCGCAGAGAGCTTCTCGCGCTGGTGTGTTTAATTCTATAGCTGGAAGCTCTATTCTCTCTCCTCGAGAGCACAGTCTCTGAGCGCGTGGTAGTAGTCGTTTAACAAGCCGAACTCATTACCATTCGTCAATTTGAGGTACGCTCGCGCCGCCGAGTGACCAATGGCTCTCTATTCGGCGTAATGGGCTCCAGGCCGACATCCGTCACGAAGAGCCGCGCGTGCCCTCGTGCTATACCCCGCCTGGCCGAGCATTATAACTGTGCTACTGCAGGACACACGAGGACCGTTCCTGAGTCTATATACACGGATGGTTCGCATGTAGGTGGGTGGACGTGCACACACCCAGGCGCGATGTCACGAGAGAAGCATCACAGGGGCGGCTGAAGTGCTCTACTTTTGATCACGCGATCGAGTCGTGCGCGCGAGCTTTGTCTATGCATGTGTGTGCGATAGAAGGTGCGCGATATAGAAAGCCTCTGTGGAAGCGGCAGCTGACTTTGTTCGCGGGGAATCTCTTTCGTCGATTGCGCGAGTTCTGTGCGTATACCCTTGGAACAGATCGGGCTTTGAAGTGTTTGACAAAGATTCAGGCCATTTAACAGGATTAATATGTTTGATTGGGATTTTCTAATTAATGAATGTTTGCGAATATCCGACACACATTCAGTGACATTTGAAACATTGAAACTATAGTGATATGAAATCTTACCTTATCTTTAGTTGCTTCATATCTGAACTGCAAATTACAATCATCTAGGAGACAGCGTTGATTCAATACTCTATTTTTTTATTTTATAGCCTGCAAACAAAAATTAAACGATGAAAAATGCTTATCAGAAGATGGATGCTCAATAATTCTAGAGATAAGATTGATTAATATTTAGTAAATAAAAATGCCAGTAAAATACTCATATTTATTAACTATGTAGTCAACTGTGCAAATCTTTGGATTAGTCTAGTTTTAATGCTAGCAGTCGCTGCCGCAAGATAGGTATATAAGAAATGATGTAGCATCGAGTTTCTAGCACTATTCCTAAAAGAACAGGCTATACGCTAGAGATGTCAGAAAGTTTTAAGTGAAGATAAGAAAGTATTTTGGATTTTTTTCTCTTTTAAAATGACTCTATTCTTCTGTACGGTTCGTCTTTTATTAATAGTTGGAGTATGCCATGGATTGAACATACCTACTTTTGAATTGTCAAATGGCAACAGAATTCCAGCTATTGGATTAGGAACATTTTTGGTAAAAATGTGCATCGATATTGATCTTTAATCGAGAATCAAACTAAACATTTGTTTTAGCTGTCTGGCGAACAAGTGGATACTGCCATTACGGCTGCTCTTGATAATGGCTACAGATACATCGATGCAGCTTTTCTTTACAATAATGAACCGTTAATTGGGAAAGCTTTAAAGAAGTGGCTGGATAATGGCGGTAATCGCGAAGAACTATTTCTGTTGTCGAAGGTAAAATCATAGAATTTTTAATGTGTACCATTTATAAAAAATAGCCTACAGACTAAATGATTATTTATTGCTTTTAGCTGCCAATTTCAGCTATGCGACCCTCGGATGTAGCAGGAGCTTTGGAATTAACTTTAAAAAATTTGGGTGTTGATTATCTTGATATGTACTTGATTCATGTACCCGCTGGGATACACAAAACAGCTGATTATCAAATGCTTGTTTATGACAATGGGACTTTTGCCATAGACAATTCTACGGATCTTTTGGCAATCTGGAAAGTAAGTTGCTCCCACACATAATTTTTTCCATTTTATGATATTTTAATATTACTTTCCAAGGAATTAGAAAAGCTAGTGAAAACTGGAAAAGTGAAATCCCTCGGATTCAGCAACGTCAACAAAAATCAAATATTAAGAATATGGGAAAACTCAGAGATCAAACCCTCTAACTTACAAGTAAGAAGATGTTGTCTCTAAGATTACGATTATAATAATTGAAGTTGACGTTTCATTTAATCAATTTTATAGATTGAAATAAATCCTTACATACGACAAGACGAGCTTATCAATTTAGGTCATAAATTGGGCATGGTTGTGACGGCTGAAAGTCCTCTAGGGTCGCCAAGTTTCGAGTACATGAGAAAAAAACGCGATCTCGCAAAACTACCACCAGTGATAAGTCATCGAGTTGTACAATTGATCGCTAAGAAACACAACAAGACACCTGCCCAGATTCTACTGCGCTACAATTTGCAGAGAAATGTCGTAGTCATTCCAAAGAGTTCTCATCCGGAACGAATAAAGGAAAATTTGGACATATTCGACTTCGAGTTGACGAAAATTGACATGGCTCTATTGAAAACACTGGACAAGCGTGGCAGATATAGAAAATATAATTTCTTGTCTTTAATAGGGTAAGCATCATCAAAACTTCATCACGAATCAAACTATTCTGAAACGAAAACCCTTCTCAATTTCCAGACTCGAGCGTCATCCGGAATATCCGTTCGCCGATAGACTGCCTGATTACTACTGATTCTAAACTGTATTTTTAAAATTTCAAACAAAAGTAAAAGACGAATAATGCATTTTAAAAATGAAGCTATTCATTTGTAAGACCAAGCTGTACTGACGTTCCTCGGGACGTTACTCGTTTTTTAGAGACGATGTCAGTGACGAGAGTCTCTGCAAAAACAAATAAGCGAAGAACACGACTCGGACTATTCTCTACTTGGGGGTTGAAACGAGTTCCACTAACGAGTTGACAAATCGGGTCTCGAGGGGGTCGTGCCAAAGCAGACCTATAAAGCTCGCCAGAGTCGAAGGTCGAGGGCCGAGTGAGCGACTACCACCACATTCCCCGCGTATACGTATCAGCCGTTACTGCACTCTGGCACGTTTATTGCTCTTGTTCGCAGCCACGTAACGAATGACTCTGCTTCTCTCTCTCTCTTTCTCTTCTTAGCCGCGAAGGAGACTATCGCGCGCGGTGGTGTAGTAACGCGGCTATATAGCGTGTGGCCAAAGTACGTGGCTACTATATATATACACGAGCACAGGGCTGCGGCGCAACGGCTCTTTCGGCTTGGAAAGAAATCGTATCGCGCCGTCGCTGTGGACGATAAGGCCCATTTATCTTGTTTCGCGCGGCTCCGTGAAATCGAGCACTTCCGCTCGGCACGGACTGCGCGAAACACATACCATGTGTTTTAGTTCTTTTCGGACCGATGGCTGCGAATTTCTTTTCGGGCTTGAGATTTCTTAAACGCTGTTATTACCACAGTAAAGACTGCGTCGGTAAATCACGAGGGTCGGCTATTTTTTCTCTGATAGACGCACTCGCGTTTTTCAATGCTAGTTATACGCGAATGCGCACATGACCCACGTAGAAGTTCACCGAGATCATATCTCTCGCTCACTCGATTCGCAGCTCCTACCAGTCTCTCTTTCTACTGCACACAACAAGAGCAGCGGCAGCAGGAGTAGCAGCGCACCGACGGACGTGCCGTACTTATATACGGCCTCTACCCTACACGTCTCCTGCGCTTGACCGAGCGATGCTGCTGCTGCTGTTGCAGTTGTCGGTCGGGCGAGAGAACGCGCCGCTGCACCCTGTCATTTTCCGAGGGCAAATTATCCCGGTGGCTCGATCCGCCGCCAAGGTACCACTTCGCGGCAGCACACGCGAGATGCATTAGCTCGACCGCCGTGTCCGAAGCTTCAGCGTGTATATAGGATTGAGGTAGCTGCATAGCAGCAACAGCTCCGCTCGAACCACGGGGTGCGCATCAAGACACGTCCTACTGGATGACCCTCGCGCGCGACTGCGGAATATCTCGGAGCTTCTCCGATGTATTTACCTCTACTACCTCTGTATATATGGGAGTAACGTACACCGATATACACGCTATAGCGCGGGGGGCGAGAGTGCGCGTAAAAGTGGCAAGTAGTGGAATGCGCGGCTGTAAAAAGGAGAAAATACTCGAGCTAACTTGGTGGGGAGAATGAAAATGCTGTGGTTAAGGGAATGAATGAAATTGAGTGAGCGGGAAGGTACACGAAGGAAGAAAGAAAAGGCGAAGGAATCGGAGTATCGGGACTACAGCAGCGTGGCGAAATGAGAAGGAGATTAAGGCAGGGGGAGACGTGGCAAGAGCAAATCCAATTTTTGCACCTGCAGGTGTGTACTGACACGAGCATATAACTTCATGATACGTTTTAAAGCACTTGCCATCGCGAGAGCACGCGTGGACCCGCTGATAATCGCTTCTGCGTGATTGAAATACAAATTGAGTATTGGTTTTTACGCCGGGACCTTATCATTTTTTATTATCAGTTTCTGTATAATCAATTGTCGTACTTGTAATTTATATATTGACAGATTTATGCATCAGAGTAAAATTTTAATTGTACACCATTCACTTATACTGAATCCAAATCGAATATAAAAAAATTTCTTTACAGAATAAAGCACCCATCGTCCAATCAAGACACAAGAATCCATAAAATCGCCATCGAAAAATTCTACGTCAAAGCTTATACTAACGCTCGAGTATACTTCGCACTAAAAATCAAGCGCCAGCAGTAAAATCAAAATACATACGATCACGCGAGAGTATACGAAAGAAAAATACATCTCGCGCAATGATTTTTTTCCGTCTCATCGAGATACATGCGTGCTCCGCACAAGGGCTTTTAATTTTAGCTCGTGTGTTCGCTCAAATAAATCATTCGTGACACAGTTCCCCCCCCCCCTCACCCCCTCTGTATCGGAACCACTCCACCATAATATTCCCGTGCGATATATACACCGCACCTCGTCTGCGCGGATACTCTACCGCGTATATTTCTAGCTCGTGCGCAAAGAGTCGTCGCGGCGTTATCTCTTGTCGGACGTCGCCTCGAGAAGAAGCCGAGTCCGAGAATCGTAGTACTCGAACACGCTCAATATAGAGGCGAGACAGAGACAAAGCGAGAGCGAGAGACGCGATACTGATCCCCAAAGTAGCAATGGGATATAGCGTACAGTGTGTATATACTGACGGACTTTGGCTTCGGGAAGATTGACAGCTCTCGAGAGAAGACATCGCCAGACGCCTGGCGATGTGTATATAGATCCCGCGAGCGAGAGCACGAGCGCTATTACGGACCGGCAGTTTGACGAGGGGAGAGAGAGAGAGAGAGAGAGAGAGCAAGCTGCCGCGATATCTGCTACTGTGGCAGGGCTGCTGCTGCTGCTGCTGCTGCTGCAGAGACAGAGAAGTGGCCACGGGCAATTAGCTTTTGACATGATGGTTAAAATTGAAGCACTTTGATATAACGGTGCACGGCGAATGAAATACTTTATTTGCTTCCGAGTATTTGCGGATTCGGTTTTTTTAGTGTTGGCTAATATGGTGATTTAAAATTGCGGTGCTTTTGTTCAAGCAGGTGTTCAATCAACTCTTAATGAGCGCATTTCTTCGAATTCGAATTTTGAGAATATTTTTGTGCTCTTTCTACTTTTTATCTATATCATTGCTTTAACCTTGACTTGATTACGCCCCACAACTGTGTAAACTACTGCCAACAGTGATATTCAAGCTTTGCAATATATAAGATGAAAGTGCGCTTCAAGACAATGGCAGTGTGCAAAGCGAGGTGCAAAGAGTGAAAGTAAAAAAGACATTTTTTCGCGCAAGAAGCGTTATCCATTTATAATAATGATGTTCCCCTACGGAACAGTTTTCCTTTTTTTAATCATCGGAGCTTGTCATGGACAAGTGCCAAATTTTGAGTTTTTAAACGGCAACAAAATTCCTGCAATTGGATTCGGCACTTACTTGGTGAACATTTTTTTTTTGGTTTTAATATATTCGAGTTTATGCATTGTGCAATAATATTTCACTTCGTTCTAAGATTTCTGATGAACAAGAATTAGACACCGCAGTTACGGCAGCCCTGGAGACAGGATATAGGTACATCGATACAGCTTTTTTTTACAAAAATGAAAAAGCCATCGGAAAAGTTTTGAAAAAATGGTTTGCGAAAGGAGGTTCACGAGAAGATCTTTTCATAAGCACGAAGGTAAAATGAGAAACTTTTTTACATTCAGCATTTGCGAATACAAATAAAACAGACACTTTACAGTTGCCACCTGCTGCTATGAGGGCATCAGATGTAGGAAAGGCTCTAGATCTTTCTTTAAGTAATTTTGGACTTGAGTATGTCGATCTGTACTTGATTCATGCACCTTTTGGTATGTACCCAACACCCGAATTTGATGTTCTTATTTACGACAATGGCTCTATTGCCTACGATTACAGTACGGATCACATTGCAGTCTGGAAAGTAAGTCTTTTCTTTTTCTATTCTTCTAACAATCAATTTATGATTTTCTTATTAATATGTATAATTGTCATTCAAGGAATTGGAGAAGCAAGTAAAACTCGGCAAAGTGAAGTCGATTGGTCTCAGTAACTTCAATAAAACCCAAGTATTGAGGGTATGGGACAATTCGGAAATCAAACCATCTAATCTTCAGGTAATTTAAAACTGATGTACACGTATAAAAACATATTTCGGCGAACGCTAATTGCTTGAAACAACATTTCATTGTTACCGCAGATTGAATTGAACCCCTATATACAGCAAGACGAGCTTGTCGACTTTTGTCACAATTTAGGTATTGTCGTGACAGCCTACAGTCCTCTCGGATCTGGTGCTATACTTCACGAGGAGACTGGTATCAGAACAAAACGCGCAACGATAGAATTGCCGCCAGTTATTCAAAACGATGTCGTAAAGTCTATTGCTAAAAAATATAACAAATCACCTGCTCAGGTTACGTTACGCTTTGATTTACAAAGAAATCTCGTAGTCATTCCAAAAAGTTCTCATCCCAAGAGAATACGTGAAAATTTTGACATATTTGATTTTACTTTAACGGATAGTGAAATGAAGCAGTTGAAAGAATTAGATCAGCACGGAAGGTATAGAAAATTTGCGATGACTACTGGCTTTCCTGGGTAAGTAACACACGCTACTTTGCGACAAACGTAATTAAATTTTGACATTCATACTACGTTTATTATTAATTCAAAGGGTCGAGAATCATCCAGAGTATCCATTTGCCGATAAACTACCTAAGTGAACAAGAACGTTTAAAATTGGTGGAAATATTTTTTCATTATGTCTGGTCTAAATACAGCTGTGAAAAATGTATAGAAAATATATATTTTCTTAAATACTAAATGGATCATTTTTTATTCCAAGATTTCATTCAATAAATATTTCCCTTCAAATCTTTCAAGATTTTCTTTACTCCTACCCACCAAATTACCTCGATACGGATTCTCGGTCACACGTCGCGAACAAAAACAGAAAGAAACAGTCCAACTTAATTAATTATCCCTCGGCAAAATTGCTATGCACACGACAGCGGCGTCGAGAAGCGAACGAGTAGGCCAGTTAAGGCAAGTATTCTTGCTAAGCAATGCAGTAGTCGCCGGCCCTGTGGGATTCTTAGGTCGTTTGACCCTTTCTTGATTCCCGAGGGGCTCTGAGCGACGTGCGATGAAATCAACAAGAACAACTACCCATTGTAGGCGGCAGCGTCCAAGTATTCACTCCCGAGTGACACCAACAGAAGGGTTGAATCGCTTACAGGCAGGTCTCCGACAATATACACACACACACCACACACACACTCACATTTTCTCTCTTTCGCACGAGTTCTTTTCGCCCTCGACGCTCGACTGGCTCCACATCACGCATCCGTCGTTTTCTTTCCGGAGCGAGCGAAAGGGTTTCCCTAACTACTGGGGCGTGAGCGGTGAGCGCGCCTCTTGATTGCCAGACACGTTATTGCCTGTCAATTGTTCCGCCGCGTTATTAAATTAATATCGCGGGGGTGTACCTATACACACACACACACACACACACACACACACACACACCCACACACGAGCAAGCGAACAAGATGTATGGAGGCGATGAAAAGGTATATACGCGCAGCCAAAAGAAAGGGTTGAGGCCTATGCGCTGGACGTTACGGACGAGTTTTCCTTTTATTTGGTATAACAGTTCCTCGGGGGGATTCCGTTAAGCAGGCGCACGTGATGTCCAGCGAGAGGTCAGTTGACAAGGTTACAACAATGCCTTCTGTCGCAGGAATGGACACGTGCCACTGATGTGGACTTGGAGGCAGGCATGAAATTTTCATGAATGAGGAGAGTAAGCCGAAAGCCTAACACGGCGCGCATCGAATTTTATTGTGGAAAAACAAAATAACAAACTTGTTTGAACGCACTATAAGCCGTAAGCAAAGTAGACATCAGAAGCATTGACAGTCAGACGTGTATATGAAGCCAAACAAAGAGCAACCTAATTACACGGATAATCAGGAAATCCAGATTACGAGAGCAGAGCATATATAAGAGATGATCCTTTGCGGAGCAGTTCGCGACGACGTACCACTGTTTTAGAGAGAAATCGCTCTGGGCAAAAGCAAGCATAACGCGGAGGTATAGCGAGTAGCGACTGAAAAGGGGGAGACACGAGCTTCCGTTGTCAAACGCACTTAGTTACTACAAACGGGAAGTCGCTTCTGCCCTCCGGGCTCGTGTCTTCGTCGTCTTAGCGGGCTTTAATTACCGGAATAGCTAGGAAATCTGAGGACATGGTTTAACCGACGACGACGACGACGATGCCAGGGGTTGTGAGCTATTATCTCGTTGGCTAATCTCTTGATTAAATATTAAAATTTTAATTTTCCGTCGTTCTATTTACTAACTCGAAACGCGGGCAACTAGTAATTGCGCGAAATTCACAAGCGATACATTTTTATAACATTTCATCAGTCGTAGTACTGTATCGAAATATCGCGGAGGGAGAGTAAATTTAATTAGAAACGCAACGTTCGCGGATGAGAATTAAAGCTTCCTCCCATTCTCTCCCGAGGAAAACATAAAAGACAGGGACACTTGAAAAGGAATTTACGGCGCCACTGTCTCCCGGGCACGAACGAAATATATATCGGCTATTACCTCCCTAAATATTCTCACACCGAAGCAAGCTTGCGCTCGCGAGCCAGCGCGTGATCTATAGGAGGCCAGGCGGGAGAGCGAGCGAGCGAGCGCCGAGCTAAATTACTTTGAATCGCTATTTTTCAGCTGGAAAAACGATCGTTTACTCTACTGCCTGAGGCTTCCAATTAGCCAGCTACTACCACCGCGCTATCCTTCGATCAGACGCGTATCTTCGCGAGGCTTTGTTTACCTTTACATACAGTGCTCGCGAATACGCCGTGGCGTTTTTCATAATATCTACATTTTCGTAACGTGCGTACTATGTACATTCAACAATGGTTTCCATTTTTCCGGTGTTTTCAACCATGCGTTCTGCTATACTTGTACGTTTCCGATATTATTTTTATTCAGTAATAACGCTCATTCGTATATAATAATGAAAAATGGATTCACATTGTTGACATAAAATTGCATTATTCAATGGGCACAAAGTTAATAATAATCCATATGCGAAAATAACGATTTTAATGGCTATCATTTTTTATATCAGAATGTATAAATTAAAATTGCAACGTATTATGACGTATCGCTTAATACGAAGCTGATATACCCCGAAAGCGATCCCCGGCGCAACTTGGTCGCATCAAAATGACTATTTCATAGATAAACACCGATCAGTCCCGATTATTCACATCATGCCGGCAGCACACAAGTAAGCCATAACCATTCATTATTTACGCGCAGTAAAATGCCACATACTTCTAGCCATGAATAACGACGGAATTAATCATTGAAAGCGCAAGAGACTCGAGTACTTTTCTCTCCGACTAGCCACTATACCTTATCCCCGACACGACAGCACAGCCACAAATCCTAGAAAAAGTCCCTTAACTAGCTGGCGCTAACTCATTTTTCTAATTACCTCCTCGTGGCACTTGGCTGCTAGTAGTAGTCCCCACGCGATGAGGTGTTGCTGCTTCACGAACTTTGCTGTCCATTATTCGGCCGTGTACGTGCGTGTGCGATTTCGACGACGAGCGAAAGAGATGGTCATCGGTAGATCAAAGCGCCCCCAAAGATCAATACGCGCTCTCGAGAGAAAGAGAGCAAAAAGGACCGCAGGGGAGAGAAGAAGGGGGCGCGATCGAGCGAGGGGAGAGAGAAGGCTTGATTGAGGGGATGAGGGGCATTAGCGGCTCGGGCTTCGTCTCTTCATAAACATGTCACGCACGTTCCTTTTCTCGACCGGAAGCAAAGGGGCATAAATAGACGCAATTAAGGAAGTCGAGAGCCTCTTTCTGGCGGAAATCGCGAGACACGAGTGCTGGACGCGAGAGGACTGCGCGACGCCGGGATGTACGCGAGGAAGTTTCGTATAGAAAGTACTGGAGTGGACTTACTATTTGATTGCGAATTGAGTGATATAGGCTGGGATGGACTCTTGGAGTTTGGCCGAAATTGTTTGATGCAGAAAGTTCCTCGTACTTACAGTTTGTGCAACGTCTAGCAACTTTCTTTTTTACGGTTCAGAGGTAGATCGTAATTTGATGCATGGAATAATTATGGTGTGAAGTAATTCATATTTTTCACATGAATGAAATACTATAGTAGTATCGGAAAATAAACAGTTTCATATACACTTAGGACTAGAGCTAGAGCGCTCTTAAATTAAAATTATCGATCTGCTGATAAAGCTCGCTGTACACACCGTAGCATCAGCAGCAGAGTGATCCATTTTTCCCTCGAGCAACCCCATACACTCTCCTCATTATACTTTGGATTAATCCGCGCGTACGCATATGTATAGCCAAGATTCGCCGGCAAAATATCGTGTTCCTAATTCAATCTTGTCCGGCCAGCGGCGATCTCTCGCAGCTCAACCGCACATCAGAGGTCACACAGCAGCATAGCCGTGCTCTCGTCTGCGCAGCGCTATAGGGCCGGGCCTCCGCGATATTTGGTTAAATATTAACGACGTCGTTAAAACAACGCATTTGCGGTTCGTTAAACCCGGAGGGCTGCGCATAACGAAGGCCCGTTAAGGAACGTACTTGCCGTACACGTACGAGAAAGAGAACGAGAGGATACACCGATAAACCCCTCGATAATAGGGAGATGGATAGCTGGCTTTTTATCTTTTTTTTGCGTCCTCATATGGGCTTTACACTCTCTTGATGGGCTTGTTGTTTCGGTGCGGGGTGTAGATGAATGCATTGTGAGTGTGAGTTGCGGGGATAATTAACCGCCGACAAATAACGACTATTCGCTTGATACTTTTCCTCCTAATATTACGAAGGCGAATAATTAATATTTATACGCGTTCTCACTGAGACCTGGCCAATTTGTTCCGCAAAATTTCAATCCGATTCTAAAACTTCTACGGTTTTCGAGGTTTCAAGGCAGCCATTCGTCAATTCCAAAAAGGGTCATGCTAGACCAAAAACTCAACCGAACTACCCACGTTCCCCGATAAGCCACTGCTCAATCCCTCCAACTAGTCTCTTAAACATCTCCGCAAAAGGTGGCCTCCGCAGTGAACTATACGCACGCACGAAAACTTAAATGGCATCAACTCGAGCTCCTTGCCTCTCTCTCTCTCTCTCTTTCTCTCCGCGGCTCGATTCTTCCTCTCTTTTTTCGGATAACCATAAATCTCCCGAGAAAGAGCTCGCGCGCGTTACTTCCTGACTGCAGTAGTAGCGCAGGAGCGTATCTCGGTGAACACTCCCACACGAGGCGGCGGCGGCGGCGGATCTTCGAGGATAAACGCGCGGCCGACGCAAAGCCGACCGACGGCGGCCACTACTGGCGCAGATCTCGCTGGGATAGCGCGCCTATACTCGTCTACACGGCTACTCGACTTACGAGCGAGGCGATAAAACTGCTGCTGCTGCTGCAGTGCTGCTACTTCTGTTGGAAGGTTATGTAAATTCTCGTTTTACATGGGGCAGAGGAGGCGGAGGTAGACTGCTACCGCGCACTTCGAGCCGAAGGAACGACGCGCGCAGGGTTGCATTGCTATTCTTTTTTTAAAGAGCCAGACTCGCGAGGATTCTGATTTACGGAAGTGGCCACGGGGATATATGTTTGTTGCGGTGTCATGTTGGCTTTTGCGTACTGCCGTGAGAATTGCTGATGGGAATGCTTTGGTAAAAGAGACGGGGCAAGTTTGAAGGTATAATGATTTGTGTTTACTGTTTTGGTCTTGTATTAGAGTTAGATTGGATATTTTATTGCAGTTTATTAAAACAACATTACATAAGATTCCTGTTATAAAACACGTGCTATTTGCTCTTGCTTATTAGAGTCCGAACCATCGTGAAGTACGAGTAGGTTGCGTATGCTACCTACAAGAAATGAAGAGCATCACACTGATATTATGCGTGTATTGGCGTCAATTTATTTATCAACTTACCACTGAAAAGTATTCCCTGTTGAGTTCGGACATGAATCCGTTTACGAATATTCGTGGTGATTTTTGACATCTTCGAATTATCATAGTCTTAGCGATCCTGATCTTTGCCTTTTCTTCGTACCATGGTGTGGAATATACTGCGATCCCCAAATTATTAGCCTGAAAGGTGTTGCACACGGTTATAAGAGTTGGTACTATACTGTTTAATCCAACAGGGATACTCACGCATGTGGACAAATTGTCAGCGCTTTCAGCGCTTATGTAAAATCTCAAGGAAACTATCATTACGATGAAAATTTGGATGAACTCGAATTGCTAAAAAATCAAAGCCAAATTAACCATAATATATTCATACCATAATATTCTGCTTTAAACCATAATAATGATACTGAACTCACGTACGTGAAATATTTGTAATCCTGTACTTATACTGAAGGCCATAAAGCAGAAAACCGTTTTTATTACGATTATTCGAACGATGAGGTTCGTTTCTATGACTTGTCTAAAAACTTAGAAATTTATGATTATGCTGTACATAAACTAATTATCTCCAACAAAAGTAACGAATAACGAACAATAAAATCTGTTGATGCTCAAGAATGCGCTTTGGTAATTTCTCTCGTCTTCCGTTCTTAATTTTTGTTTCCAAATTTTTTAATCGTACAGTGCATATAAGAGTTAACAGTACAGCTAATCCATCTGAAGTAAGTATAATAGTCATGTGCAGAAGAACGATCATCTGATGACATGAAAGTATAATTTTGACGACAGTCGCTCTGATTGAGAAAGGATATCGAGCTGTGGTTAATAATTTATGGTAATGAACTGTTTCTGGTCTTTGTATGTAATTGTATACTATTAAGACATACATAAGCGCGATAAGGGCAAACGCTATTAAATAGACATTGCCATTGTCCAAGGAAATTATACGATTCTTTCGATTTAGTTCCTTTTGTACCAGCGAAAGTAAAATCTATTTTTGATAAAATTGATTAGCGTTTGAAGCTTAAGCGCAGAAAATGATTTTTTTTAAACTTACCTTAAAATTAGATCTTTGATATTTGAAGTGTATCAAGAGAACAATGCACTCCATCATGCATAATCCTTCCATCAATGAATAGGTAGCTACGGCTATGTCTTGAATAGTCGAGCCGAAAGCATAGAACGTTGGACATATAATCAACAAATGATTGAGCAAGTAGAAACACCATAATAAATTGTACGCACGCGCCCAAAATTTACTAACAGTACTTGATAGTGGATATACTCCTAGACACTTCATATAAAAATCTATGCAAAGAAAACCCAAATGTACACCTGAATAAGATTTGAACATGAAAATAAACTTATTCGTTCGATCCCTCAACTTGAATTTATCTTGCATTTTGCGATAACTAGACTGATAGAATCTTTGACTAACACGCGACTTCTCGCATCTAAGGACTGTCGAATACTGAGTCTTATTCAATAAGTTCGTATGTGTACTCTCATTACCTTCCTTCTTTGCTAATTTATTCTTTAATGTAAGTCAAACAGTGCGTTTATTAAACTCATGTCTATGCAAATGATAATTGCATGTGAAATTAGACTGCTAAGAAAATACTGCTAATGCCTGGCTCGACGCTGAGTAAACTCTACACAAAAAAAAGTTCTACACACTACACGAAAATAGCTCTACACAGTTATTCTGTACACGTAAAAATTCTACACGGATATTCACTGCACAAAATTCCCCTACACGCGTTTTCGATTATTTTACTACACCGGTAAACTCTACACAACGCATTATCTATTGTTGCAACAATGTATAACAATTGGTTACACGATTGTGTAGAGTTTATCGGTGTAGTAAAATAATCGAAAATGCGTGTAGGAATATTTTGTGCGTGTGTAGAGCTTTTTTTGTGTAGAGTTTACTCAGCGTCCCTGGCTCATCGCCTATCCTCGAATTTCGTCAGTACAGGACTTGAACAATAGCAGCCCTGTACCGACCACACAAAAAATACTCGTTACTCCACTATACGAAAAATCGAAAGACCTCGAGTCAACGCTACTTCTGTCGTGCCACTATCTCCCATCCGACAAACTAGCGCAAAAGTTGTTCGAAACCGCACCGATCCACCTCTCTCCCATAAATCCCGAATAAAGAATTACGACCTCCACGAATCAAAATGCAAACACGTGTTCGCTGGTTTCACCCTTCGTATATACAGCCTAAAACCACCCCCTTCTTTCGTAAACGCCCGTGGAAAGAACGAACCTCTGCACTGTCGCGTCGACAAGTAGATAAAGCCTATACCGGCTTCGGCTGAGGTGATATTTTAAGGCCAGCGTCCTCTTACATGCCAGCAAGAAGATGGGGGCAGCAGCAGTAGCAGCAGCAGTAGTGGAGCGAGGGGCTAAGTAAGTGGCTGGACTAGTTAGGATGGTCGTAGGGACAACGAGCATAAATTCTCGGACAAGACGAGGGATGACCTGGCCGCACGCGAGTAGCTGCGCGCGCGCGCGCGATCCTTTTCATCCCCTATACCGTGTACTCTCCCCCCACGAAAGAGAGCGAGAGAGAGGGAGAGAGAGAGAGAGAGAACATCGCGTTTCCATAACGTCCGAGTGGATTCGCTGCACGCTTTCCGTCTTTATCTCGCTCTCGCGGTGGCTTTAGCAGCGCGTTGCGAAGTTCAGCTTGTCGGCGTGTATATATAGTTGACCTGGGTTATCGCGGAAAAGCTGCTGGGTCCGGAGAAAGAAAATGTAAAGCAGTGGCTTTTAACAACAAAGTCGCCCCTTCCCTTCCGCGAGTTCGCTTGGACTTTCGCTCGGTCTACCTCTGTATCTCTCTTTCGGACGTCGGCTGCGCGCGGGATCAAAGCTCGAAAGATTCGACTTTCGCAATTCCAAAAAGCTTTGAGAGGATTGGAGAGAACCTTTGCTTATCATCTCGTGTGAGTAGCAGGAGCCGCGCACTGTCTTTTTTTTCTTTTCTACACGCTGCGCTTGATTAAATCGAGGGCGAAATCAAATCTTCCATCTCTTCTACTATTCTTCATATACGATTGTATACAGTTTTTCAGTAGTCTCTTACAAAAAAAGCTCATTCCGCGAAAAAAAATGTAGGTACATACAGAAATATTATCAGAGCGTAGCAACACGAAATCAATTAAAGGCCAATCCTTCCGAATCAACGCGTCGCCGTCCCCTCGAGCAGCACAGATATCCCTCGATTCCTTCACGTCTTGAGACGAAGACAGGGGCGATCAGTCTTGAAGTCGTTCGGCCGAGGGGTCGAGTATCGCACGTACAAGTCGTCCGCAAGACTGCTGGCCGTATCTCTCATGGGGTGACACGCGGCTGCGGCTCAGCCGTCACCTGGTGGACATTCCCGACGCATGCCGAGCGCGACTGAGATGCCGCGAAAGACACGGGTGTACTATACTCGCACGTTCTCTCTCGCAGCCCGATTCGGCGCGTGCCTGCACTCGCATCGGTCAGAATGTTTCGGATTCCAAGGCACCTAAGAGGTATTGCCGTCATCGCAGCGCGAGAGGACCCTGTGTGAGTTTTCTTAGCCGCACGTGTCGCTGTGGGGCTGATGTAAACCGAATGTATTATTCGGCTTGACGCTCCGTTTGATCGATCTGTTGTTTTGATTGCGTTTGCTGCGTACGGATTTTGCTTCGATGGCAATAGTGCGTGCACACTGCATTTCACGGTAATTTCGAGTGAAATAATACGATGTAGCTTTGAAAATATACGTCAAATCTGTCTTGTATAAACTCGGATTTATTAAACGGGACAATCACGTCTATAGCGTGTGCACGTCATCTCGTGCTCGCGAGAAACGTCTCGGAAACTCTGCGTTGCGGGAGTGTTGATCGATGGCCACCCGTCAGTTGGTACCGCCACTTTTAATTAAACCGCCCTCAAGATTAGCTCTCTTCCCTTCCCTCCTCTGCTTCTTCTTCGCGCGCAAGATCCTTGCAATTGTTTTAAATCTCACTCGCCCGGCCAGACGCTCGCCGCCCCCCCCCCCCCCGACAGTTTTGCCGGAGAAAAAACCGCAGAGTGTCAGGGTGACAGATTCCACGGCTGGCGTTTACGAGCCCTCTCTTGTGCCTCCCATTTCATTCCTTCATGAAATTAATCGCGAACGACCTAAATGAGTTATATCTCTGAAATGTATCTTTGACGTTATGTACGATCGCGCGTGGTTGATAGGAAAAAAAAACGAAAGGAAAACGAACTACCAGAGCCGTTCTAAAGTGCAGCTCTGAACAGCCCAGCAGCATCCGAGAGGTCTCGAATTTTTCCGTACGGCAACTTACTTCCCTCTAGTTCATATATCCATACTCGCCCAGCAGGAAGAGAGCCGCGCGCCGCTATGCACACGTATACAGCCGAGCACATAGTTTGGCGGCAGCGAGAAGACGAGCCCAGAAGGTAATCTCGAGATGACAGGAGCAGAGCAGGAGGGCCTCTCTCGTAAAACCGACTATCGTCCGGAGATACACAGCGGCATCCGCGAGAGAGAGAGAGAGAGAGAGAGAGAGAGAGATTGACACGCGGCGTTAACTCGTAAGAGAGCCTGCAAACGAGAGAAGCGCGATGGGGAGCAGTCCAGCTTGTGCCGTGGATATCCATCCATAACAGCCGTCCAAACGTTGTAACTGTGCTACGAGAGTTACTGGAGCGGAGATGTATGGTAATTGTACGCGCGCGCTAACTTACAGACTCGCTGCGGAAAATGGCCCAGGGGCGTTCAAGTGCCTTCCGCTGCAGTATCACTCGCGGCCCTCTCTCCCTCATGTATACCTATACGTATATGTGTGTAGGTGCGCGCACCTGCAGCGGAGCGGCTATGGAACGAAAACCTCATCGCTCGAGTTTAACACCGGCAATGTTGTTGCTCTCTGGCTACGTTGTAGGTGTAGGTTCACGCGAAACGGCATCGACTCTAGCTCGGATGTAGCGAGAGGAGGATTGAGAGGCTGATACTTCGGGGAACGCGTAGGAAGAAGCCGGAAGAGTCGATTATCGATTTCACGCAATCATATCGTATCATCTGCGTGGAATCAACGCAACATTTCATTTTGAAATTACATATTATCCTCATCGTGGAAAATTATCAAATTACCTTCCTCTTATTTCGCGTGCCTCTCCCACGCAAGACAAACCACCGAAAAGCTTGAATATCCGCGTAGATCAGCACTCAGCCCACATACTTATTGCAGTCAGCGCTAATTGTTCCATTCCTAGAAGCTCGCTCTATTTCCGTCGCATTGCGCGTCGCCATTCAGCATCAGTAGCAGCCAGTAGCCAGAGCAAAGATCAAAGACAGCTCCGATAGAGAGAAAGTGCGCTTGTTTTTTTACGCTTGGCCGCGAGAGTGCGTGTTTATCGGGGGGGCCACTCGCGACGTTGACCACATGGCCTCTCGTGCGCGACTATTTTCGGCGTCGGCTGCAAGCCGATCACCTGCTCTCTCTCTCTCTTTCTCTCTCTCTCTCTCTCCATCTCTCTCTGTGCGCACAGTGACTCGAGGGCTTGTCCAGGAAGCAGCCGTGTCTCGCGCAGGTTCGCCAACAATGCGAGTAGGCCGTCATGATGCGTATATACATATACCGCGCTTTACTTCCTGACGTTTGATTGCGCGCGAGCGCGCGGCTATGCCTCGAGGCGAGACATGGCCGGTCGTCTTGTCAGTTTCTGCTCAGCTGCTATTATTTTTTTCGCTGCGATGCGATGTCTCGGCTTTTTATTCGCCCTGTTTGGATTACGGCTGTTTTCTTCATCTCGTGGCTGCGAGCTGTGTGTTAGTTTTTTCTCTCTGATGATGGAGACTCGCTCTGGAGTTGCTCTACAGTATTCGATGGCGACGGCGCCTCTCGGCGTTTATTTAATTCCACGCGACTGGTTTCTTTCGCGCTCGGCTGTTTTAGCGCGACTTTTGTATCATAGATATCGCGTATGAAGGAACTCGCCGCCACGGCTGTATCAAAATTCATCAATGTTTATCTCTTCATCCTTCAAGAAGCACCGCTGCACTGAGCGTATACAGAAAAAACTGCATCTCTCGGTTTCCAAATTACCGGAGCATTACCGGGCGCACGCAGGCTGAACAAGTTATTTACAAAAGCAGCAGCTCGGCGAATGAAACCATTAAAAATGAAATTGCCGAGTTATCTTGCAGGACGCGATAAGACGAGTGCAATTGCTGCTCTCTCTCTCTCTCTCTCTCTCTCTCTCTCTCTCTCTCCCGCTAGCGCGGCGCGGCTCAATTTTAATACGGAAACAGCTCAGCGCGCGAGCGCGTCTAAGGATGTTCGCCGAGCGATTTCACTTTGTCATCTCCGGCTCATCCGGCGGCGCGCCGACGAGTCTGTATTATGAATGCGAGCCAATTTAAAATTCATTACCCAGGCGCGCGCGCGCGCGCGAACCGAATCCCCCGAAAGAAGCTACGCACCTCACCCTCTTGCGTTACACATACAACGGCACGGCTGTCACTCGGTGGGGATAATTGTTCGTCACTGAACGAAGGAATACCAGGCCAATCTCGCTCTCCCTAGCTCCGTCGTGTTTATTTAAATAATGTATACGGCCGGGAAATTGATGACTCTGAGGTAAAGCTTGGAAATCCGTGTGTGTGTATTCAAGGGAACGAAGGCGAGAATATGACACCTCCGGAACATTAGCTATACCGTATGGTATACTCGGAAAAAATAGACTAGTGAACCGATGGCGCCCGCGTCGGGATTCCTCGGTTTTGTGGATTTTTTCCGTCGCAACATCGGAATGCCGCCGTATCCAGCGGCACGTGGATGGAGTGTAAGAAAATAGCGTGTAACGCGCTCAGATGAGAGTAACGAAAATAGAAGAGAGCTAACCCTTCCCGGAAGTATGGAAACAAATCGCGCTCGCGCTTACACGTATACGTTTCTCTGCTGGATGCTTTGACTCGGCCAACGTCTGTTTGGCTTTTTCGTAACTTCTTTTGTTTGTTGCTAATGGAAGATTGAGTAGGTCGCACGACACGAGCGCCCCCCGCTATTTTCAACTCTCTGCTTATTTTTTCGTTCGAACGCTCAGAGATTTCTCAATTTTTCCGTACCCATCGCCCAACTACTATTTTCGATCCATCGATAAAGTTTCTAAATTGAAAAAAGAAATCAAAACTCTGCCCGTGATAAAAACGACACTCGAACATCTTTTTTCCCCCAAAAGCAATTAAGACAGCCTCCGCGTGTCAACGGGACCATAAACAGACAACGACGTCGCTGCGTTCCTGTCGCCGTCGGATCAATCGCTCTTTCTCTCGTACTTCTTTATAAATGAGGCGGCCCGGGCGAAACGAAGGCGCGAAGCGGTTCAGATATTCACCGGTTGATTACGCTCTCTCTCTCTCTCTCTCTCTCTCTCTCTCTCTCTCTCTCTGTCTCTCTTTCGCGCGTAAAGGGGCCGACGAGCGAATTCCCTCGAGCGCGCTAACTCGACAACTGACAAATTAGCCCGGCATACCGACGACACTTGCAAAATGGGGCGACAGGCCGAAGAAGCCGGCTTCGGATCTCGCTCTCTGTGTATATGTTATACGGTTAAGTTGCCGCTGCTGCGTTGTAGTACAGCGTTGTATATACCGAGAGCTGTGTTGTTTTAGATACGTCAAACGAAGACGGAGGGAGATCCTGTCATTGTGCACCTGCGAAACGCTGTGTCACTCGTATAAATTTCGGCTATTTATTATATGGCTCATGCTCCAGCTCGGCAATTTGCATTTTAAGTGGCGAGCGTTTTCGACTATATTCTAATTTTTTTTTTTACTTTGAAAACAGTCCAGTCATGCGCTCGAAACTTAGTCAAACTTGTGGCAGACAGTCAAAATCCGCAGAAAGCTATCGAAAATCTTCATAATCAAGTAAAAGGCAGCAAACCGCGCTACTCACCTCGGAACTACATAAGCTCATTCGATTTCCGCTAACAGCATCACCTCGCGCGCGCACACAGTGTAGATGAACAAGGGCTTAAAGTCCCGGTAAACTTTTCTTTCTCCCCGTAAGTGGATTGAAAATAAAAAGAGGGTCCCTTCACTCTTCGCGAGGCGCACTTACACAACGGTAAAAAGTATCCACTCGTTCTTTTCAGTATCTTCACACACGCGCGCTCGGCGCGCTGCTGCACCCCCGCGAGAATAGGAAAAAAAAGAGAGAGCCGAGCAATTGTTATTCGCAAAGCGTAGCCGGTGGTGTCGCTTTCACTGCTCGCAGTCGCTCACTGATAAACGAGCGGTTTCCAGCGCCCCCCTTGAATGTAAACTCACCCTTCTTTCAATGTGTATGTGCGCGCTTTACTCGCACTTTCTCTTTCTCGCGAGAGAGCACGTATACGTGCATACACACACAGAGCGAGAGAAAGGCGTAAATCGTTCGCCGATTGTCGTCGAAGGCTGCGGCGCGGAATTAATCGGCCGTACTTTAAATCGATTAGTCTGTGGCGGGCTCGTTTTCAAGCTCGACACGTTCTGCTGCGCGAAGCGTGATTATTCATGGGGATTTTACACAGTACTGTTTATCAATGCGAGGTTTTGATTTCAAAAATCATACTGACGCATTTCAAGCTCTTCGACAGCATAGATTTTTGTGTCGATCGTTACATCGCGAAAAATGAATTGAAATTTGATTTGCGCGCTGGATGTGAATCCGTACAGGTAGATTTAATTTCCCAGCCAACTTATTATAACAATCAACGAGTGCAGCAACGCGAGCGCATAAATTACACGAATCGGGCGAGAGAAAGTAAGCGTATAGCGCTGCCGCTATCCGTCGTGTGTCCGCATGATATGCGCCTGCAGAGATAACAAAGCTCGTTAAGCATGAAAATTTAATATTCCCGGAATTAGTTTTGTTCGAGACATAACTGCCCTCATAACCATAAAAGGCAATAATAACAATTCGTCAAAAGGCCACAAATCACTGTGGCGAGCGTTATGTGTATATAGAACGACACTCACACGCGTATGGAATAAGAGCGAGCGCGCGCGCGCGGGGGAATCTCTCGCGACAAATCGCATGACACACGGGCTCGCGTACGTGCGATGAGGACGAAGCTGGAGAAGAGCACGTATGGCGAGTCCCCGGGGACCGATGTCTCAAACGGCGACGAGGGACGACGTGCTGCAGGTGAACCTCGAGTTCGGGAAAAACTATTGACCCACTCGAGCTTATATACGCGGGGGGTTGTACAGTATCGTAAAAATCGTTCCCTAAAACATTCACATTGATTTCCATTGCATTATTGGCGATAATGATGAATTTTTCATCATTTTGCCTCTTATACACGGAGAGAAATCATGCAGTAAATTTTAGTTTTTTCTGCAGGAATTTTTACCATACTGAACAGTAATGTCGTCACAAACTGTCAGTTTAGTAACTTTTACTAGACAGTACAGTAATTTTTATGGAAGCATTGAAAATCATAAAAATTCAAATTTCTGGCCTCACCAAGTCATGTTGTTACAACGTTTTTCGCGATTTTATTTATCACAAATTAATTGAAATTGTAGAACATTAGAAAAAACCGCTGATAAAAGGGTCCTGCTGGGACTCGAACCTGGAACCTTCGGGGCGAGAGGCTGATCATTTATCCATTCCGCCACCGCGTCCGTTAAAAACATCTGCATGGTGGCGCTTCAAGACGTTTGAACAGCTGATTATAGAAAGTCGGGAAATGGCATTGAAATTACGAAAAAATACAGTAAAATTTTTCACGTAGTCTAGTACAAACGAACAGCCGCCATAAAAATTACTGTACTGTCTTAGAAATTTTATTATATTTTACCGTAAAATTTACTACACGTACAGTAAATTTTACTGTACAGTACAGTAATTTGCCCACTATTTCGGGTCTGTGATCAGATTACTGTACTTTTTAGTAAAATTTCCTATACTTTTAGTAAATTTTACTGCACAGTTTCTCTCCGTGTAGTAATAATTTGATCGAGACTTCTTACGAATATATTCGAGCACAACGTTTGCTCGTTGGATAAAAATATTTATAATATGCAATATCTTTACCCTACAGTGTACGCGTTTGCAAAATCTTCCACATATACAGTCTCGACATCAAGAAACTGCTTCACGATCGCATCCGACGCCATAAAATAATTTTCCCAAAGCCAATCCGCATTTTCCCGATAGACTGTACGTCCACTGCTCTCTAAACACACACGGCATCGGGGAAGAAGGCTACGGCGAAGCCGTAAGAAATAAAATATGTTGCGCTCGGGAGAGACGCGTGCGGCAGCGGGGCGATAACTTTGTCATAGGCAATTTGTACAAGTGGCGGCCCGCCGCGCTATATTTGGCACTGGGGACTCGAATTTATGACTTAATGTCCCGGCGTGTACACCGCGAAACGGCCGGAGACTAAGGAAGAAGAGCAATATACACACGCGTGGGTCCGTGTCCTCCTTTCGCTTCGACGAGATCTATGGCTTCGATCGGTCGCACGTAGCAATTTGGCTAGTTTCATCAGCTCGGGAAATTACATTTCGCTCGCGCTTCGTCTTCCCTTGCGAGGTATTGCCTGCGTCGCTGGAAAACTTTTCCGTCGCTTCGGCGAGAGAATTAGCAATCAAGGGAGAATAATCGTTCGTCCATTAGATTTTTGCTTTGGTTTCGATGTTTAGTCAACAATCAAATTCGTGCAGTTTTAGTGTACCCCGTTATTGTTTCGAGGATCCCGAGAATTTCAAAACGTTTCGAAATGAACAACAAAAACGTGGTATTATTGTACCTTTCAAAATTAAAATTTTAAGGGTTATGCCAGTAAAAATCGGTATATTAAAAAAAAAAAAAAACGATTGTGAGGTAAAATTAAACTTATAATTTAGATTGCGCTTGCGTGTACGACTTCAAGTCTCTGACATAGCGAAGGATAGGTGGCGCATAGGCGCTTTCGGGAACCCCTCATCGCTATTTGCTAGCCCAGTGCATATAAATAAAGCCTGTATTGCACCTATATCTATAAACTGATTTTTCTTGCTTGGGCCGCTGATTTTATAACTGCCTTAGATTCTTGTGTTGTCTATTTTATCCGCGAATCATGCAACGCTTTCGTGTGCAATTGTTAATTCTTTAAATCTACGCAGCTAGCGAAATTCGTATTGAAGCATTTAATTATATTCCGTGTAACCATTCAACTAAACGAACGCATTATAATTTAATTCATAGTATTGAGTTCCATGCAAACATATCATAGCTCAAAAGCTGAAAAATTAATTAATCATTATTAATCAATGCGCAAGCGTGTTCACGTTTCCCGATAATAAAAATTATTTAAATATTGCGCATACAATGTCAACACGAAGGTAATTAACAATACATGCATGCAAACGTATCGAGCAGTATCCGCAGAAGGTCCGGCAGCCTCAACTCTCGTTCAACTAGGCGCATCATGTATTATTCGTTCGAACCTCCGAGTGGAAAAGTAGAGACACGTTCGTAAGAGATATGTACCTCGTCAGCGTGAAACATAATGTGTCGGGAGGCATAAACATTTATCCTTTGCGAAAATCCCTTCGCGCCACCGGTGTGTGCTGGGAGGCGCCTTTTCGCAATTGGTATTCTGTGGCGTCGGCAGCCACGGCATCGGGGACATGTGTCACTGGAAACGACATCGGAATCGGCGCCACCCTCGACGTCAAATGGCTCTTTAAAATTGCATCGACCCGGGGCTTTCGGTCTGTAAAGGGCACGTGCGATTTTTAATGTCGCGCCGATGCTTACGACAATGACTTTTAAAGTTTTATTAACGGTTATCGCGGGGGAGGATACGTGGTGCGAATGTCTATGGTAGCGTATATGAGACTGACGTTTCGGCCTTCTGCGGGCTATGTTGGTCTGTTATCGAGCTTTATTCGAAGATGATTGTCCGATTTATTATGAATGCGCGTTACGCAGTTTTTCCTTGAGCTTTCGAAACGGAAAGGTACTGTATTATTATCTTGTATCAAATGTGTAAATAAAATAACAGAAAAAGAAAAAGCTCAATATTTAGCGTTTCAATAAAAGTTATACAAGGAAAAAGATTCTGTTTAAATTTGTATAGAAGTCCGTTTGTTCTTTGTTTTATACCCTCATGCGTTTACAAAACCTCATCGTCCACGTGTCTATCTAAATTTCAGTGAGACTTAGAAAAGCTTATCAAAATTAACAAGTAAATTATCAATATCAACCACAATGTTTGCGTTCAGCAATGCTGCAAAGTGCATTACTTACTCGAAATGCGGCTGCATTCCCGGGGCGTGGACGGAAAGAATGTTTCAAAGTGAGATTTCGTTCATTTTCATAACCTATCATACGCTTTGCTCACGGGAGCTAGTTGTCCTTTCTAATTCGAGATATAAATTCTTTCAAGGATTCTTTATTGTCGAGTCGAGCAGTTCACAAAGCGCGTGGGACTATCTAAAAGATAAATTGGGCTTGCAGAAAAAAAGTAAAATTAACCTACGTTAAAAATTTTTACGCGCATACAAAAACGTATTAGCTTGACGATATGTACCGACTGTTTTATCGTATTGCAGGCAATATTAAACAAGATATTACAGAAGAATTAGAGGCCAGCTATTTAGAACCAGAACCAATACCCGTGCATACTAATTCAACCGAAGAAATGTGGAAACCCGGTTATAGAGGCCGTACTGAAAATAAACGCTTTTAGCTTCGATTGAAAGTCACCTCGATAAAATCTTTATAGTTTAATAATTGTCTATCTAAAAATCATGTATGCTCCTCAAATAAATGAATGAGAAATCAAATATTTGTATACTATTATGATGCATCTATATTATACGTTAATTGTTCGTAAGTAAGTAATCTCAATGCAACTTAAGATGAATTCTGCGGTTTTTTTTATATTCTAGTGTCTATATAAAGCGAACTTCGCTACGCGCGAGAGAAGGTCGGCTCAAAAATAGAAGAAGATCGCGTAAACATTTTTGACGGTTATTGTATGGCAGCCTTTTATATCTCGTACTTAATAAATTGTTGTTCGATATAATAGTTATAAAATTCAGTGAAAAAATTTCTTAAGATCTATCACAACATGTATTCTCTTATTCCTCGATCAAAGAACAGAATTCAAATGCGATCCTTGGCGAACTGTGAATTGGAGCGATATCTTTCAGCAGGTTAGAATCGATCGAAAGCTTGCACTCTGTGGTTAAACTTTTATTTGTTTACTTTACTATTGTAACTATTGTGAATTCGCTATTTTAGCTTGCGTGAAATTCTCCGAGCGCAAATCCCAAGGTGGATTGTTTTCGAAATTGAGAAATGTCTTTCAGAATCCAGGTATGTGTGCTTGTGACTGTTTACATTGAAAATCGTTCATAAAACGAAAGATTATAAAGAAGATATCCACATGAAATTTACTTTTTGCATAATATCAATCTATTTTATCGTACTTTATAGAGTATGAATTCTCAAAAGCTCGATTTTCCCGACAAAAAAGATGCATGCTGCGAAAACATAGTTCGTGGGCTGTTAGTGCAAAGCAAATAAAATTAAATCCAATGTTGTTAAAAGATTTGGAGTTTTTTAAAAAAGCCTGCATAACTTATATTTACAAGAGAAACGTATCAGATTTATCCATTAAAAATCCGAAACCACCCATCAGAGAGCCAAGCATGCCAGAAGGGAGTAATAAAAAAGATGAAAAAAAGAAGGATAAAAAAGACAAAAAGCCCGTAATGTACACAGCAGAAGATTCATCGGAATTGCAGTCAACGAAAAAACCTGCAAACGAAATCAAGCAAATCTTTCGTAATAAGTGGGGCGTCAAATTAATCGAAAACGTAAATATTTCTGACGAAAATGCAAGAATGTACATGAAAAGCATTTCATCTCCTCAATGGGGCGTAAATTTAAACTCATCCATGGATGAAAATCAACTTTTTGATACAACCGACAAAGCTGACTCGAGCAAAGTACGTCTAGCATTGGTGAGTAAAGGGAATGAAGAGATGGATAAATCTTACGTCAAACGTCCTAAAAGACAAGGAGACGAGTTTACGGTCGATCAAAATTTTGCACTGTACTACAAGACGGGCGACGAGTTCATCGATTACGACGAAGAGTATTACGTGCCTATGGAAATGTCGGATAGAGAGGTAGCTACAGCTTGGAAGGAATTGGTGGTAAATTCGAAGCGACCGAAGGCGAAAGAAGATGAGGCAACGCCTGCAGAACTGCAAGAAGTAGAATCGATATTCATCCGCCCAGAACCGCCTGCGCCAAAGTTGGACGTTAAGAGCATAAAATCTTCGGATATGTCGAAATCTAGCAGCGGATCATATACACAGACAGCACATTTTTCGACATGTACATTATTGATGTCCCCTAGAACAACGGGTAACGAATCTTCAACCGACTCCTTCAATCCCAATGCAAGTGCATTTCATCTGGTCGAAGAAGCTAAAAATTCAGAAGAAACTGTATTTTCCCCGTCAATTTTGCTACCGAGCAGACCACTTACCCCCATCGAATCTTCTTACGAAGCGTTCAGAGAAGATGACGATGAGTTTCTGGAAAATCTTACGACTTCGCCGGATACAGCATTGGATTTTGCCAACGATGATCGTATAACGCAGTCTATTACAAAAGAACAGCTTCATTCTAATATGAAAGAATTCGAGGCGATGAGAGAAAACACAACCTATAAATTATCTGGATTGTCGATTGACGACCGAGCATTCAAGAATACTGAACAAAATTATGATGGCTCCATTATGGATGGTATGAGATTATCACCCTGGAATCAGTTTCACGTTACTAGATTCGAAAAAAGACAATACACGAGTTCGACTAATGAGGAGACGGATGAAATGACAACCGAATATACCATTGAAGGAGATATTGTTAAAGTCGATGGCGATCCTTATCCGTATAGCAAGGAACATTTCGAAAAGTGGCGCTTACCTAAAACAGAAAACTTCAACATCCATTTAAATATTGATCCCGAGTATAGGAGTAAAAAATAGCTGCGTCGAAATTTATAGGTGAGTAATTGATGCTGGTGAATTGCCACTATAATAACACAAACTATTTATGTAAAACAACTGTGCTTTTGTTCCGAGAATTCATACTCTATATTTTAGTGTAAAAATGTATTGTTATTCTTATTAGCTTCGATGTTTTCTTACAGATTCGACTAAATTGAATGAGAGCGATAAGATTTCAAACAAAACAAAAAGTAAGAAAAATAATTCTTGGAGTTTTCCGTCATGGTTTGGTAAACCGAAACCAGTTTTCAGTCATCCAAATCACCTAGGAGAAAATAGTAAGCATGCAGTGAAAATATTCTGCAAATTGATATATTTAAATCCTTATTAATTATATCTATGCTGTAGTTATTGACAAATTAGTTGAGAAACCTGCTGTCGTGCCAGCCTCGAAACTACCAAGTGAACCAGTACCTGACAGCTTACATCATTTTCAACTACAGCGCATAAAATGTAAGCAAATTTACTCTAATCGAATTAAAAATGGATCATGTCGCTTAAGCATTCTTTTCTCAATAGCGATAAAGAGTGGCGAACTGGAACGGATATACGAACTGAAAAATTATAATCATCTCAAACTCGATGAAATAAAAGAGTCAAAAGCTTTTGCTATTCCAAAAATAGAGAACGAGGATGCAAGCACTGAAGAAAAAGCAGATGCAGAGAAACTTCAATAACACATATTGAAATAACCGTCCTGTGAAATGAGTTTTTCTTGTCACGTTCTTTTTTTCGTATACGTGAAAAATTTCAAATTCGAAATAGTCATTAACTCCGATATTTAACTGTTTTGCATAAATACAGCCACAGTCACATCCAGAATCATGCAGTTTTTTAATCGGTACACGGAAGCCCAATACCGAGCGATTTCTTTCATTCAACCGTCAATTTCCAGCATTATGAGCTTTCGCATGATCTTCAAGCTGCAATTCAAGATTTTCGGAGTTCATTTTTGCCGCAACTCTTGCGCGTCCCACGGTCACGAACGCAGCTCAAAGCTATAATACGATCGGCAATAATCATGGAGGCGAGTCATTCAAATCGATTCGCAGACTAATCGCACACACGCGAGATCGCCTAATGCAAAATCGCACGAGCACATATATTCGGCTGACTCGCAGAAGTAATAACAGCGTCGCGTGAGCTTCGGCATCGAGGACTTGCTCGCTGATTATCCCCACTGATGCTGTGGGATTCAATCGGATGCTGCGGATCGCCGATCATTCCTAGCGCATTTGTCGTTTCGGTCGTCGCGTAATTGGCAAATGTTTCTATCTCCGGTGGAGGATGTTGCGTCTAATCGCTGCCACAAGAGGGAGAGAGAGCTGTGGTCGCTGCTAAATACAAAGTTGATGGATGCGAGGACGCTCGCCGTTAATTTCGCGCTGAGGTAAAGACATTTCTTTCATTAGATTTTACAGTTAGGCGATAGAGTCGGTCTTTTTTCTCTGTAAATTCATTATGATCGTGTACACCGCGGCAACGAATCGCGCCTTTTTCTCTCTGCGATCGCAAAGTATATTTTGAATGATTAGTACATAAATCTAATTAAATTTTGATAGCTCAATTATACGGCTTGATAGATTCAAATAGACGTCGATTTATTCTAAAAGTTCGCCACAAGGATAATCAATTATGAGCCTGCAGCGTAAATGCGGCTTGCCAATGGCATTAGAGGCGCAGCGATCATTTTCGCTTCTATAATTTAACGCGAAAAAAGTTTGTCCGCGAGCCGGTGGGTATATACACGCTATGCTCGCATAATCCCAGCGTTCCTCTCGGTTATAACGCGAGTCTCTCTCTCTCTCTCCATGACTACTGCGTCCAATTTGCAGAGTCACGGATCGATTCTCATTCCTTCCGATCGAGCGGATCGAACGACTCGATTACCTATCTTGTGCCGCGCACAGCTTCGGCTCTTATTACCCAGCACACAGACACACACACACATGCGCGTAAAGCCAGCCGATGAGATTTTCTGGTGGACCTTTTTTCCTTTGATCGTCGCGCGAAATCACCGGTGTCTGTTGCCGCTGCTGCGAGTCACTCTAATGGCACTTTGCCCGCGAATACCGCGCGCGCGTATAGCAGCAACAGCAGCCCAGAGGCTGCTTCTGCGGCGGCAGTTTTCTCCTCGGTATCGCTCTTTTTTCTGAGCTCAGCGGATTGTGTTTAATTTCAAAATAATCTTAGACTGTCCGTAGGTCGTTAACTGTTTCGCTGTTTTTCTTTTGCTTAAAGTATATGGAATTTTATTGTACGGAGAGGAACTGTGTGATGAATGCAAAAATTGACCGTTTTTTATTTAGAACTTTGCACGTTTTTGTTGCTTAACGGCGCGGCAATCAAATTTATTGTACAAACTTAATAAAATTCATTTCATCATGTTACTCTCGAGCAAGCATAGAACCTTGCAAGCATTATTATTTCAGAAGTGATGATTTGACGATAGAGTAACAAGCTAAGTAGCGAAGGTATTTCACGTTTATAAATTGGCCACTAGATACACAATCAGGTAGCTGTATCTTCAGTTACGTAAATACAACTTACATCTAGTCACGAATTCGAACTGAAATTCTCATTCAAAATTTACTCTGCTTATCTGTATAATTCATGCTTGCAATTAACTTTTTTGGTTTGAAAAATCCTGCTGTAAATAAAACTGCGCGCTATCGAAATCGCGACGAAAAAGAAATGCCTCGATAACTGATCGTGAGAAACTTTGCGTTTGACACGACAACCAGAATGTTCAGCAGACAGTTAATAAAGCCACCATAAATCCGAAAAAAAGTCTCACTCCCAAAGAGGCAATTCATCAAGCCACATTGACACCACTTTAAGATCCGATGTTAAGACCGCGAGCTATTTACAGAGCTTTAGAAGAAAAGTCCAGTTTCCCCCGCTCGCACGGGAATCCAAAAGTCCGAAGAGCTTATCGCGTTCCACCAGGCGATCAGCTCGTTCTCATCGACGAGTTTTTCGATAAGAAAAAAAAACACTGGGAGAAATAGAAAAAAAGAAGTTGTTTTCATCGCGAAAACCGATCGAACTCATAGCTCAATCGTATACGCTCGGCGGCGGATTGGCATTGCTGTGGTAGCCGCAGTCGCGCGCTTATTTATGACTTGGCTGCTATATACTTGACCCCCTCTGCTCTGCAGACTCTCTTTTCTCTTCGTTTTTCAGCGATCTCTGCATTATCCTCCACCGCGTATCCTCTTCGATGCGAGAGAGATATTAAAAAGTTTGAGAATCTCATTCGCACGCAAGAATACGATCCGAAAAACATTCGATTCTTCGAAACGCCAGCAAAACTAGCACAGCGATATTTTTCGCTCCTCCCTCTCTCTCTCTCAGACTAGCCGCGGCTCCTTTTTCACTCTCCCTTTGTCCATCGGGCTTTCTTCTCGCCTCCTCCCGGTTATCTGTCTCTTCTCCTCTCTCGTACACTCTTCCGAGCACTCTTCTCTTCGTTCGTCAGGGGACCCGGAGAAAGAGGCAGCAGCAGCAGCAGCAGCAGCCAGAACGATATTATCTCGCGGATCATTCCCCTCGCTGCTGCTGCTGCTGCTGCTGCTGTGAGCAAAAGTATCAGCCCGTGGCTGTATATTACTCACGCCAGAGTGTTTTCACTTGGCGAAGCGATCGGCGCCGATATCATAACTCCTTGTCGTAGCGCCGCGCCGGCGAATCTAACGCTGCGGCAGCGGCAGCAGCAGCGTGCTGGCGATAGTAATTCCGATACGAAGCGCGCGCGCGGGCGACCGTTGCGCGGGGAGCTATAATCCAGGAGAGCACGAGGGACGATCAGAGCTGCTGCTGCCGCTGCTGCTACAGTTTCGAGATTGCTTGCCGGAGTATTATAAGTAGCTGGAGAGGGAAAAGTTGCGAGGTTGCATGAATGGCTGATTTTGATTGGCTCCGGTCACGCTGCCTTGTTTTTAAAGTCTCGAGAGGATCTCAGGTGTATCTTTGTGTAATTAAATTTTTTTTCCTCGACGCGATCGAGTTAATTCGATGAAATATACTTACAAACTATTGAAAGAACGTGAGTTTGTTAATACATGACGTGCTATAGCTACGGTTCGATAATACTGTTGTGTCATCGAACGCAATTCATCGCTTCTATTAGCGATAAATTACGGTTTGACGCGTTTATCAAACATCGCGAATAATTCCAGTAAAAACCACAGCGAAGCCTCGTGATCTCTCCGAAGCGCGCGCGCGCGCACACACACAAAAGAAAGGAGCGAAGATAACTCGCGCTTCCAAGCATCGGTATATAGCAGCATATAGCGTCCGCACGTCCGGCGGCGGCGCTGCAGGGCAACCGAAATAGATGGTTTACAGCCTCCCTTAAATACGTCAACGTTTATGCGAGAATACCCGAAAGTAAATCGACGCGCGGAATGTTTTCCTACGACGCGTCGCACGAGCGCAAGCCGAGCCAACTCAAACGTGCCGGACTGAAAAGACTTTATAGTGACCCCATCCCGAAAATGGTCGCTATTATTAAATCCACTTACTCTCTCGTGCGGGGGCCTGCATTATTTACGATCAGCCACGAAAAACACTCGAGACGCGAGCTCGAGCGCGTCTCCTTTCTTTTTCTCGCGCTCGCTGTTAGAAAGCGCGATTAGACGTGCGCAAGCGCGCTTCTTCGAGATAATAATAAATTCAAGGCGAGGCCACGCTCTTGTGCTTGCTCTGCGTTTTTGATGCCCGCTGAAAAGTCAAAAATCCCTATAGTGATTCGTTAAAAAAAAAAAAAAGAAACAGTAAATGTATAATCCGGATTCTGCTGATGGCGATAATAAACGACGTTTTAATGAACCAAAAATCCACGTTATAACCAAGCGTCAACTGTCTACGGCCACAAGCACGACAAAAGAAATGCTAGCAAATTAATAACAGAGCCCTCAAGTGCCTCGCACGCCGGTGCGGCCCAACTTTTTATTATCCAACAGCTCTCGTAATTACACGGCACTTTGGAGGGACAAAACTCTTTGCCGGTTTGCGTATATACTCCAGTAGACGCACGCGAGCACGTAATTTTTTATCCGCATAGCTCGCGTGTCGCCGCTTGATATCCACGACTCGTTGAGCATTTAGTCGAGAGCAGAGAGTGGAGTGTCGCCGCGACAAGCGTAATTTAGCGTCGTCGCGTGCAAGTCAGCGCCCGGTCGTTCGTCGCAGAAGGCGAGTGACATTACAGAAAAAAGAAAAGGGGAAAAGGATCAGAGCAGGAAACTCGCGAGTAGAAAAGTAAGAATCACGGACGCGAGCTTTCCGGGCGGATATCTTTCAATTACCCCGCTAATATGATAGCCGCGCGCGTTTTGTTGCAAGTCAGCGCTGCGTCGTTCCTAACAGAGCGGAGACGACGGCGCGAGTGTAGGGGTGATTAATCGACGTCAACCGCAGCCGCGGCGATTTTCGACGTGCTGCTGCTGGGCTATACTATACCATCCATATGCGGCGAGAAGAAGAAGCCGCGTGGGAGTAGGCGTTGACGCCAAGCCTCCGTGATTAGCGCGCTGAGTATGATGATGGGGATGGTTGTGGTTGATGCAGCGATGTATCACAATAATTATTTTTGTTTTAGTTGGCAGTTATAGCATGAACAGCCCAAGCAGCAGGCCTAAGAACGTACTTTTGGCATAGGCAGCATACGTCTACAAGTACGTTTTATACTACAAGTACTATACACATACCGCACGTATACACGTATATGGCGCGCAATTGAAAAACTATCCGTGACGGTCGAATGGACGGTAATTGGCGCGCGAGCTCGCGTATCTATCCGGGCTAACGACAAGAGGCAATCGAGAGCTGTGCGCGTGTAGCCCTGCAGGCGCGCGCGCGCGTATACGTCGTTCGTTACGCGTGCGTAATTATCGCGCGTGGGAGCCAGGCGTTAACCTCGATGCGCCGAGCGGCGATTAACGTTTGTCCACGTGCAGCCTGCCCCTCTCTTTCACTTCGCTTCACTTCCTTCTTCCTTTCTCTCTCGCTGTATGCTCCGTTATACGTGTGTAGCTATTGTGGTGAGCTGTATGCGGTCGTTTGCGTCGAGGTGGCTTTTCTTTTCTTAGGTAATTGCCTGCCGTTTAGATAGGAGTAGGGGTGATCTGTGACAAGTTTTGCGATTACGGCTCTGGATATGGGGGATTTCGAGGGTGACACTGGACTGACATGTTTTGAGAGCGTGTGGGAGAGCTTTAATGCCGTGACTAAAGTGTTTTCAATGGGACACGTGTAGTATACAGTGTATTAGAGTAATTGTTTCGTTCCGTGAGTCAACACCTAGATCTAGAGTCCGATATGAAGTAGTGCCCGCTTCGATTAGCGCGGATCTACGTAAAAAATATTTCCTAATTCATCCTTGATGAATGAGACATCAATATCGCGAGAAAACTAATGCTCGCCCGGCAGCAATAACGAAAGCACGAAACCGAGAGCTCAATCATCCGTCGTCTCATTTCGCAAGGGTCCAACTGTCCACATATCACACGAATCATTCGCTCGTTAACTTTTTCCTTCCAGTCGATACCTCGCCGGACACCAAAATACACATTTCTCTTTCGGCGGTTATTAATCTAAGTGAACTATATGTGACGAACCTTTGATCGTTTTCTCCGATATATGTATTAACTGCGGTGCTACCGAAATCTTATTCGATGATTGTGCGAGTAAGTCGTGAGCTTTGTGATTAAAGAGGGCAAACACGCACGTTCGTAATTCTTTACGTTCGAGCCGCCGCACACGCACTCGGAAATGCACTAATCAGTGGAGGTGTGATATCTCTTGATATATATCGCGCGCACGCATCCATACGTGACTTTATTACGAAAACCGGTGAAAGACTATATTATGTGGATCGAGAGAAAGCACTCAGATATAGTTTTCGCGGTTTATCTTCATTTCGGAAAAAATATAGAACCGCAATTTTCTCGCTCACCTACTTTTGCTCTGAAGTGTTGTATTAGCAATTTAATCCAGCTCTTATGGCTAAGAGAAAACTGAAACTGTAGCATCGGGCAGAATAATCAATCCGTTTTATCACGCCCCATGAGAAAAAGCAATAAAAATTGATATACCCGTTTGCCTATACTCATCGATATAAAAGCTCTCAGGTACCCAATCTTTATTAAACCCACACCTCGAGTGTATCACATCGCACAGCCAGTACATCACCGTCCAATTTCGAGCGTAATCAAAACTTCGGACAAGGACCAAAGGGTTAATGGATCCCGATGTCGTCTTGTTTGCCGAGCGCTTATTAAAAGCCCGGGGAGTGTCAACATCGGAGCGCGATACCAGAAAATGATAAAGCGGAGAGTGCCGGATTTTAATAATGTCACGGCTGTCGTGTCGCGCCGCGCCCCCTTCGGTCACCATCAGCGCGCTGCGCTTGACTCGCTGTTTGTTTTGCTCGGACTATTACCTCGGCGCGGCGTTGACTGATCGCTGATTAATCGAGGGATAAAGGGGAAAACGATTAAGCGATTTATCTTTCGCCGGAGCGGGTTTGCTTTGTGACTTTCGGTTTATTTTTTATCGTTATTCTCATTATTATTATTATCATTCTTATACCGTTCGAGTTAACGGAGCAGACGTGAAATTGAATTTCGGGCATGCGCTCTCGCAAGCGCGTTTGCATTAGAGACACACTGCAAGAGCGTAACTGACGTGTATGCCTAGAGTCAAAGCCAAGACGCGGCGTAATGTGCCAAGAGGCTTAATCGCATCATTGTTGCTTGCGCGAGCAGCAGAGCGGAATAAGCCGATCGTGTCTTAGAGAAGTGCCTTCTGCTGTCTCCGGGAATTCGCCCTTTGCCTGTGCTGCCCCTGTCATCTCTCGGGCGCGCGGTATTTAGCGCCAATTTAATTAGGTCTCGGTGGGCAGAGAGGAAAATTTTAAGTAAACCGTCGAGGCTTACCTATTAATCGGTTTACGCAAGCTCGACTGATCTCGCAGTGTCTCGATTGATCAATGCTAAAATCAGATGTTAATTTCTTTGAAAAATATATTGAAACCTATTCGAATAAAGTTGTGATGACGTTTTGTCAACAAGTGGCGTGTACGAAATATCGAACGAGCACGAAGCAGAGACATCTCGTAAAACGGCGATCATTTAGCGTCACCCGAAAGCTCGTCCTCAATTAAACCTCGCAACGGCTTCGTAAAATTAACGAGCCCTCTCTCCTCGCGTCACGAGCACATCTCTAGATAGATCACCCGAATGCACGACTTCTAATCGAGCTTCTAATATCAAATACATATCCCACGTCTCAGCCAAGAAAGAGAGAGAGAGAGAGAGAGAGAGAGAGAGAGAGAGAGAGAGAGAACAACTCACAGCGCGTATTTCTCTTGAGCCAGCGTCGTTAACATCGCTCGAATATCGCTCCTACAAACAAGACGTCGTTAAATTCAAAATAACCGCGGCGGCGTTGTGGAACAGCTGCTACTTGGCAAACGGCCCCGAGCGCGTGCGAGCTTGTTGATGCGAGCTTGACAGACGCGTTGACAAAGTCTCTTCTGGCGCAGTTCGCACTTTTTACGATTTCGAAACCGTTTTAAGAGCTGATAAATCTGACGAGCGCGCGCGTGTGTGTATGGGAGATGTACACAAACCGGAGGCTATTTCGGATGTATAGGCGGCACAGCACCGGCTTGTGAAAACATCGTTGGGGATCATCGCGACAGTTGACTCGATGTATGCTTTTATGTTTGTCAACCGGCGGTCGTAAGGGCAAACAAACACGATCGTCCCCGTCACATATTTCTCGAGAGCGAGCTATGTGCGCGTCTTCCCTCTTGCTGTGAGCTGCTGCTGTATCTGTGTATTATGGCTTGTGAGCGCTGCTTTTTATCTTCTCGCTCGTATTCTCGGCCGTTTTCTTTTGCTGTGTTTTTCTATGTGTCGAGAACCGTTCGCAACATTATTCATCGTTTATTTTATCAGAGCATAGTATTCTGACGAATATTCGCGGCAAGTATTTAGATTTAATATAAATAACTGTATGATGACGATTTTAAACCGACAGCGATGATTTTATTGACGCAAAGTAGAAATCGCCGAGTATGCCTAGACACGCGACGATTTCATTCATCACCGAAAGGCGAACAGTTTCTAGAATTCCTTGTTCACAGAATGTCGCACATCTCCAAACAAAAAGCAAGGCAGCCAACCGTTACGTTCAACCCTTCTGCGAAGAGAAACTTCACGAGCTGACGAGACATACACGCGCTGCATCGACGCCGTAGATCATCGCCGCACGCGCCGCTCATCCGGGCTGATTATTTATAGCGAGGAGACGAATTCTTTTTCTAGCGCGAGGAACTCGCACTTAAGTGCGTCCACATGTTCCCGGTCGAGTGGAGCAAGAGCCGCGGCGATGCAATGATGTCTTTGAACGTCACCACGACGACGACGTGTAAAAAAGAACGTCGCGACGTCGAACAAACTGTCGGTTGACATATTTTATGTCCGGAAAGTCGTTGGAAGCAATTTCGGATTTTTGGTGAAAGAAAACTACTCGATCGTACGAAATTCCTGAAATGAGAGGGAGAGAGAGAGAGAGAGAGAGAGGGAGAGAGAGAGAGAGAAAATCGTAAAACCAATTGGAATAGCTCGGAGAAAATTTTAATCACAAAGTAAAAGGGCTGCGGAAAAACGACCATGAAGAGCGTACGGAAGCGCGAGCGCGATAAGCATCGAGATGAGGATCGAAAGTTACCATAGAGATGTAGCTAGAGTCCAGGAGTGCGCGCACCTAGACCGGAGAGAGAGAGAGCACAGAGGGACAGAGAGCAAACGAGTACGAGAGAGAAAGAGAGACGCTGGCGAGGGATAAAAATAAAGTTGATTTGCAGTCGCTGTGTAAACGCTGAAGCACTGATTGCGGCGAACGTTTGAACTCTGCAGCGATACGACGAAAAGGGGTTTCCCTCTCTCTCTCTCTCTCTCTCTCTCTCTCTCTCTCTCTCTCTCTCTCTCTCTCTCTCTCTCTCTCTCTCTCTCTCTCTCTCAACGAGTATGGCTCGCGTCCGCGCTGGCCATCCTCGGCGCCTAAAGGCATTCGTTGATTACCGGTCGAGGAAGGGCCACGGGATTTTAATTAGCGAGGTTTGCTCTTCGCAAACAGGCCGCGTGCGTATACGTGCGCGCTATATGTTGGTGCGGAACGAGCCAGAGAGAGAGCGAGAGAGAGAGAGAGAGAGTAATACCTCCGATGGCGGAATCCGAGAGCGAAATTTTTCCTAATGCCCATAAGGCCTTTGTACCGTGAGCTCAACCCACATTTGATTTTTCTCTGGCGTTTGCGAGCGCGTATGGGAGAGGAAAGAGCGACCATGTTTTCCTGGAAACCTCGATGTTATTTGCTAGTGTTGATCGAAGGAGTTGAGGGAAATCGGAATGAAAAGGAAGCGTTGAAGTTTTTTTTTGTTTTAGGACGTCAGAGATTGTAAACAGAGTTGTGAAGTCATGTTATTACTGTAATGTAGAATTGGGCGAGTAAACGCTAGAAAGCTCTGCATGGAGTGTGCAAAGCGAGGTGCAAAGTGTTATGAATTTTTTTACAGAAGCAAACCGAACAATGTTTCTTGTAACAGATTTATAATCGGTTAAAAAAAAAGAATAAAATCTGCTGCATATTATACAAAATAAGATGTTACTGAAATAAGCTAATATAAATAACAGCCCAACCGAAAAATACGAAATCTCATGCTCAACGGATGAAAATCCAGTCGACAGACAAGCAAGCTCAGCCTTCAGCAGCGCAATAAACTTGTCTCCGGCGATTAACCAAGCGCGCGTTTAATCCAATTAAATGTCTCTGCATCGGCGTCTCGCGTAAAAAAACTCGGCAAATATCATACATATCCGATTAAGGCAAATCGCGCCCATCGCCTCGCTTTTCGCGCTCTCTCTCTCTCTTCTCGTCTCTTCTCCTCTCTCTCTCTCTGCTCTCTCCTCTCTCTCTCTCTCTCTCTCTCTCTCTCTCTCTCTCTCTCTCTCTCTCTCTCTCTCTCTCTCTCTCTCTCTCTCTCGCACGAGGCAAGTGTGTGCGTCGAAGCGAATAAAAAAAGCTGTCTACGTCAGGCATTCGAAAGCCCGCGCGCGCGTAAGTCAGCGTGTCACTCATTGCGCGCGACGCTCGCAGCTGACAAATGAGACGTTGTCGTGCGTTTGTTCAAATTACTCCTAACGCGCGCCCTCTCGTCGCTTTGAAATATTACTCCGACTCTCTCGGCTGCAGTGGCACTGCCGCCGCTTTTAACCGTTTGAGACGACTCTCGCAGTTCTGTGTCTGTAACTACCCGCATATACTTGGTTGTCGTATGCAGTCGCGGAGGAATGAAAGTATATATGTATATATATCATATATGTATTGGCGCGAGGCTGCGCCACGAGTCTCATTATGCAAGCGTTTGGCTGAAAATACCTGTCTCGTTTATCGCTGAGTGACGATTTTATGAAAATTAAGTTGTCGGGAAAATGCTTGCATAGTAATGGACTTTCGAAAAATATTTCAGATACATACTTGGAGTGGAAAAAAATTGTCCGCAGCATGCATTTTAGGTTTACGTAAATTAGCGGTGAAATGTATTCGCAGCGAGTGTGCAATATCTAAGCTATTCCCATTTTTGTGAATATCAATAGGCGACACTGTGATTGTATACAAGAAGTTTGTATTTCATCGAAATACCAGGTGCTTAATGAAACCACGAACGAAAGCACGTGCAGGCATTTTTTTTGTCAACGACAAATAATCCGAAATCAATTACCGACTGGAATTACGAGTGCTTAAGGAACTCTTCGCGTCGCCTCGGCTATACAGCAATGGGATGACTGCAGCGCCCTGAGCTATACGAGAAAATCGAGAGGGTGTGAGCAACAAAGAGAGAGAGAGAGAGAGAGAGAGAGAAAGAAAAAAGCCAAGTTCTGGCAAGGGCGCGAGAGAGAGAGAGAGAGAGAGAGAGAGAGAGAGAGAGAGAGAGCCTCGGTAATCATTAATCACTTGCTTTTTAGCTCGGAATTCCCTCGCGCCTAGTTTACAAAACGAGGGTCGCTGAAATCGCCCCGTCACCCACGACAAGAGGGCTGCGCTTTTTGTACAGCATGTCAGGGCAGGAAACAGCGGAGTTCAACGTGAATCAATTTCTTCGTCGTTTTTTCTCTTCGTCCCCGGCAGGGAGAAGACGAAAAAGATTCGGTGTCGTGTAATGATGACAGGGATCAACAACATTATGCCTGTGAGCAGTTTTATGGATGAGTGTCGTGTGCGAAGACGGACACGTTTGTAGCGTTTACGTCATGCGATATGTTTACATAGCCAGAGTTACTTAGAGAATACTTTGTTTCACTCTCTGCAGGGTGAGTTTGTTGGCAATAATCAATTCGAATTTGATTATACGTGTCGACCTATAGTTATCCACTATATTGATATCTCTTACAATTACTTTCCAGCGTGTTAAAATAAGCGTGCAACTGTTGCCACTCGATTCCCTAAAGCGGTATCGTTTTACCGAAACACGTAAAGCTTATGTGCCTTTCGAGTTTCTGCCAGTTTCTGAAAAGGGCTGAAATAACAAAGACGCATTAGCGTCCCTCGTTCGCGCGACCATATAGTCGAAGCGCCGGGACACACGAGGCCACACGATGCAGGATCAAAGCCACGTGTATACAGTGTCGAACGAGATAAAGAGCGAAGGAGAGAAGAAAAAAGGCCGAAAATAGGAAAGCCACCCACGCCGACCGCTTGACTTTTACGCGACTATACAGCACTGACGTCCAATGCGACTTTGTTCTATAATTAGTTCCGTATATTGTATTACCAGACGCGGTAAATCGATGCCTTTGGGTATATGATTTTCTCGGATATCGTGAGCATTCGTATCGAGCTTAAAAATCCGTGATTTATTCCGTAGGTACGCTTAAGATGTTTATGTTTCTTAATAATATTTCTCGCGTTTCTCGTCGCGTTACAGTGTTCGAGAATCGATTCGTAAAAAAAGTAAGTATCGTCGGAAAGCAGGAACTTTTTTCTCGAGCTGATGACGTAGCCATTCCGCACGATAGTAGTAGCGCGGACTTTTCTTTTCCCTAGACGCAATTGATACCATGACGAGCACAATATATAGACGGCTCTCTCGCGTTAAATTGCTTTTACATTGTCCACCGAGTGGTTCAATGATACTCGAGGGCCGACGACTATACCAGCGCGTTATTGGAGCGACGACGAAGGAATTTCTTCCTTTGGTTCGATACACGTGTTGTGTCCAATCAACAACGAACCTTCGCAGTCAAAGCGATATATATCCGTAATGAGACCTGAAGTGTGATTTAAGTGGAATTGATTTTTTGAAAAACGAAGGGATGAAAAAATGAAGCGGCCGAAGACTGGGAACTTTTTCAGACAATTTAATTGAGCTATTTCGAATTTCGAAATCACGCCTTTTAACGCGTTGTTATTATAAAGGACACGAGAAAAAAATTTTACATTGAGCATGTCGCATTGACAAAATAATTGAAGCAGATCCACGCGTTACGAGCGGAGAATCAAAAGTTTTGTAATAATGGGTGCTCATTACGCTTACAGGTTACATACTCATCTCACCGGAGTTATTATTCATTACACGCGCGCTGTGCAATCTAATAAAGGGTCGCGGCGAATGATTCGATCTCACAGCGTCTCTCACGCCACGTCGATCAGCCATCAAACCTAATTCATTAAATGCACCTAATTAAAATGTCAAAATTACAGGCTGCATTAATTTTAACCGCGCAGCAGCAGCCGCCTCGCGTCACACATTCTTCGCGTCTCACATCACACATGAGCAGCAGCAGCAGCAGCAGCAGCGAGAGCAAAAATGATCGTTACGCTCAGCCTCAAATTAGAAGGTTGTCAATCACTTCGCAGTATACCGCGTGTACCGTAACGTCGTGCCCGCAAGAGAGATAAAAGTCCATGGTTTGTAATGCAAGACTTTTCTTTCGCGAGCGCGCGAGCGCGTATGTTTTGTCATTTCTCTCTTTCTCGACTGACGCGGTTCACACTTGCCAGGCTGATTACTGTAATCAGGCGCGCGACGCATCCGCGTCTATGTATATAGATATACGCACGCGAGCACAAGCGGCGCACCTTGTCGAATGTCGGATAATATTTCCTGCCCGTGCAGCGGACGCACCGAGATCACCGTTATGTCATCGGGCGAGAGAAACTTAGTTTCTCAGATATATGCGGGGCAAAAAACAGATTAGCGGCTCTGTGCGCGTGTGTGGATGTGTGTACACGTGCGAGCGTTGGCTTTTATTTTTAAAGCTCGTCGAGAGGGATGGGTCATGCTGCAGCAGCGGAGCGAGAACGGATTAGCGCGCGAGTATGCGCGGCTGTTTTTTTCTTTTTTTACGTTTTGAGGCTTTATGGACAATGTAATCGCGCTTCAGGCTATAAATTACACACTCCGCGCAGAGACACCCGGAGGTATGCAGAAAAAAAGCGCGCGGGGAAACAGATACACGATAATGAAATACACGATACCATGCCACGGAAGAAAAGGTAAACGTATCAAACGAAATGCTCGCGCTATTGCCTCGAGCATCAGCTTCGTTAAAGCTCGTCGATGACTTACGCTGTAACGTACGGGATTTCCTGGTGCGTCTGCAGCAGCGCAGTGCACGTACGACGCATAAGTCTCCTGTGAGAGCAAAGCTGCGGATCCGCTCTTTCTTTAGTGCAGCTGCAGCGAGGCCGCCGTGTGTCTTATCGAGCGGCTATCATCGCGCTGTTGCGCGACCGCTTCGTGACTGAAAAGTGCTTCCTATTAGTCGCGAAATGGAGGAAGCATTAATCCTCGGATTATATTGGCAACTGTTGCACACGCCGTTTGAATGGTTTTCTCGCGACTCTCGGTGTTATATTATATGCATTGTGTGCTGCATAAAGTCAGAGTGTCGGAAATATAATTGTTTCATCTGAGATGGGATGGGGAGTGAAGTAGATCCGATAGATCAACGCCGTTGGTGCACAATGTAATAGGCTGCATTTCGCTGGTCGGTGTATAATAAACTGATTTTCCCAGGTGAGCTCGGAACCACATATCTCTCCCGCACCGCCGCGAGATAATCTTGTCTCGTTGCAGAAGCGATAATCTCGTACGGCCAGATGCATCTAGGTATATATGCGCGTCCATCCATCAGCTATTCGCACACGCACTCGGAAAGGCTATCTCTGCATTGTTTCCAGTGTATACACGTAGGTAGACGTACTGCAAACACCGTATAAAGCCTCATCCCGCCGCAATGATACTGTAACGAGTATTTACCAATATAACTCGATCGAGATCGATCTCTCGTTACGGTAAACGTGAGCGCGAGCTTCTGCAGCGTCGATAAGAATCCTCTCTCTCGCTCTCTCTCTCTCTCTCTCTCTCTCTCTTTCTCTCTCTCTTGCTGCACCGATGCGCTCCGCACTGCAGCAGACAAATGGTTTCCGCTATGTATATTTATACACACACTGGCTGATGCGTCCATTATCGTGGTCGGTACTCTCTCCCTCTCTCCTGACTTTATTAGATTTGAGTCGGTTTGCATGAGGTCGTGGATGCAGCTGCTGCTGCTGCTGCGCCGATATTCCCATGGGGCCATGGGCGGGGCGTCGAGAGGCGATTTATTAATTGCCGTAACGCGCGCGCGCGCCCATTCGATTTGCGCTCGGGGTCATTTTCTATTTCTTAATCTTGGCTGCTGCAGGTTACAGTTTCTTTTTTCTCGGGCTCCTCTCTCGCGCGGGGTGGAGTCGCAAAAAAGCGCTATCAACGTGTGAATATCGTTGGCGAACGAGGTTTCTGCATTAAATAATACGATGTTTGGCGCGCGAGCGCGAGTAGACATTGACGTCTGCGTGAGTATATTATAAGCTCTTCTCGTGCGCGGCACCTTGATTGGTCGCTCTTGTACGGGCTCGAGGCATAAATTTTTCATAGCTGTGTTTACTTGCAAATAATTTGTTTATCGCCGGGAATAAATCTGCTTTGTTCGCGCGCTAAAATCGTTACGTGTGTTTATACTTCATCGCGTACGCGTTCTCTGATGTGTATACGTAGACGCATATAAATAATAGACATTTTTCAGCATCGATATTCAAACGTGCGCTCGGCCGAAAATTAATGCGAGTCGTCGGTCTTTTCCCGCAAGACATAACAGTACAGTGCACAGAGTCAAAAAGCGTAACGAGCTTATACAATGGGCCTGCTTGCAAGCGCGATAACGAATGTCACTGTTCGCGCACACAGCAGCAGCAGCAGCAGCAGCAGCAGCAGCAGCAGCAGTGCACGACGTTCATGCGCTATTGTTCTCGTTATTAAAGCACAATTACCCGAGCGCCGCGATCATACGTATAACGACACATCCCGCAAGAGGATTTAAGGACTATGGTACACACACACATAGTCGCGGGTAATAAAGTCGCTCGGTCTTTCTCCGGTGGCCCTGTATAGCTTTTGTGTCCTGTGTACCGATAATGGCCGCACTTCATCAGCGCCGAGCGAGCTTCCTGTGGGAGACGACGCGGTGGCGGCGGCGGCGGCTCTTGTTTTTCGCGTCCCGCAGGAGACCATCTGTTTCGTCATTACCGGCGGGCAGTAAAGCACCTTCGCCCTTCCTACTTCTTCTTCTTTTCCGCCCCCGCTCCTCTCTTTCTTCTCTCTCTCTCTCGTCTCCTGGCTGTCGTCTCCCCCGGGTGATACATCGTGTTTCCTTATTTGCGCGGCCGCCGTCGACGTCTGGCCGGACGTGCTGCGGGAAAATCGCCCGAGAAAATCGAGTGATTTGTCCGGGAGGTGTTAATGGTTGGTCAAGGCTTCGGCTAAGTCTTCTTGTTCTTCTTATACTCTCTCTCTCTCTCTCTCTCTCTCTCTCTCTCTCTCTCTCTCTCTCTCTTTCTGTCTCCTCTTTTTCTGCCGGCTGAGGGGGCTCGAGGAAAAATAAAATCAACAGCTCGGAGACCTCCGTCTTCTCTCAGAGGTCATTTTCTCGTTATCGCTCGGCTCGGAACGAACGAACGAACGAGTCTTGCTCACTCGCGCGCAATCGTATAAGGTAAGACGAATTTTTGTTCTGGATTGCTCGTGCTCGCACTCTCTCACTCTCTCTCTCTCTCTCTCTCTCCGTGCTTTTCTGTCGTTAGATTAATCCTCGTTTTGCACTCGTACTTTTTACGGGGAAAGTAGTTTCTCTCTCGGTTTATCGAGTAAACTGAAATTGGATATTTTCGCGAATTTTCTCTTGTAATGAAATCTTTCAACTTCGGATGATTGAAGAAGATAACCGTGATGAAAATAAAGCGCGCATGCGCCAGACTACTTACGATAATTTATAGCACTCTCGCGGCATGGTATTACACTTTGTGAAGCCCCGGCGCAGCAACAAATTCCGATAATTATCTAATGCTCACAGCTACTACTCCCGAGCTCATCACCTCCAGTTCAGCTCACGTCCGATAACTCAGGAATAATCGTCAGTCGCTTCGCCCCGACTCTCGTCTATAATTAAAAGCTATTGGTCTCCTCCTAGCTTACAGCCTCGAAACGATTTCCATCTGTGAACGACAGCCTCTCGCGGAACAGAAGTAACGATCGTCGGTGTATATACTGAAACGAGCTGCAGCAGATCTTGTTCGGAAGCCGCGAGAGCCTGTCAATAAGGCGGATTCCAAGAGAAGCCGCGCGCGCGAGCGCGGTGAAAAGTGAAGGCCTCTTAGAGGCGAGGTGTGCCGCTATCTCGCATTCGGCTGGTTTTACTATTACGTTCGTTGTAAATTGCTGGAACGTATCGTCAGCGGGTCGCTCTGGATCAACGCGCATGAAACTAAATTAAACGCGACGATGCTTATTTTTTGCCACTGTCTTCGAGAGAAGATTGTTCCAGACCGTCTCGGAGACGATGATGAGACGCCCTTGAAGCGTGACTTGCGACTCGACTTCTTTTTGTTTGGCGGGCATGTCGTTCTCTTGGTCACTTATATATATATCACGGGGTGTTTCTTCAAATCTTCCATCACAGAGAAGGACTTAATATTTCTGCCATGTCACTATGGACCCTATCACGCTCTGGTGATCGTCTTTTTTTTTACTTTAAAATTGGAGCATCGTCTGAAATGCTATTAGCCAATCTCTGCGAAGATGCTTTTCAGATCAGTTTACTCCCATTGTTGAACATTTTGTAGCGTGAATTTATTTTTTTACAACGTGTTCAATTGTAGCTACTCGCGAGACGAAGGTTATATAAACGAACACGGGTACACGGGTACGAGAACTTATATACAAGATCAATAAACACGGACAAAAAGATGTGAGTGTAACGGTGTATACAAAATCCAATCTCTCCTTTAGTCCCATAATCCGAGCAAGAACAAACTTCCATTAAGCTCGCAATGGAAAAAAAACACGTGAATTCATTCCATATACTACACACATCGGGACGACAATTCTGCTAACTGTCAATCTTATCGAATCTCCATCTAAAAATCACATATGGAGAATCTGATAAGCGTATCGGTCTCATTGACCAGCGAGTAACGGTTTCACCTTCATAATCGAAGCCACATATACGTTAGGTACACACATGAGTCGAACACATAAAGGCAGGATAGTATACAATCGTAGAATTGCTCGAGAGTATACGAAACGCGCCCTCGCTCGCAATAATACATTAATAATAAGGCAGAGGCGCTCCAGATATATCGAAAGATACGCAAAGCCGCGGCATCAATGGGCGCTTCATTAGTCGTTGTATAATTAGAACGAGAAGAAAGCAGAAAGCCTGTGGATATTATACGGTGTGTGTGTGTGTGTGTGTTCGTTCTGTGGGAGGAATGACGAGATCGAAATCGTTCGACGTATCTCCGGCAATTATCGTAATTAATATCGCCAACGCGGGACAATGTGTCTCTGTGTTCTTTTGAATCGGACGCTTCTTTCACCGGTGAAATCTGCCGTGCGCATGACGTTTTTAATATTCATATACAAGTGGCAGTGTGAAGTTGCGAATATTGAATGACGCAAGTGCTTTTTCGACGGTGAGAGTTGTAATATCGCGATGAAAATTTGACAGTAGTGCGACGGCATAAAATTAATAGGTCACGGATTTATTGTAATGCAAATGGGTTATTACATTAACTAAACACGTGAGATTACCTTGTTTCCGTGTGAATTATGGCTTTTCGTATTGTATGCCGTTGTGTAATTGCTCCGCATATGCAAATGTAAATTTACATTGCCCTATATGCAGATGTTAACTTACGGCGGCACTTCCAGTGTAAATGTTTACGTTCAAAAGATTAATGGGCCCTTAGCTGCAATTTCAGTTTAATGAATTAGTTATAGTTAATGTTGCATACACCGAGCCGCAACAACAACAGCACATTGCCAAGCTCATCGTAATACTGTACTTAACAAATTTCGTCTGAAAATTCTTCTTCTACTCATAATAAGAAAGAAAATTTTGCGAACCTGCAGTAGCTGTACCCCATCGCAATTTAAATGTCATCGCGAGCGTGGCCCAGCTTAAAACTGCCCTTACAAATTGGTTTCCCGTTAATCCCGGTACGCGTCGGAGGGTCGCTACCACAGTATACCCGACAAGAATCACCGAAGCAATAACATTAATCCAGGACAACATCGCCGTGTATATATACACAGCGTCAAGGCGTATAGCGCAGCTCTTCGCGGTTTGCATCCGGGAAGGAAGCTCTCGCGTTGCTGCTGCTGATGCTGCGGAGCAATTCCCGGCGGTCAGCGCAACAGCGCGGACTTTGTCTCTTTATCTTCGTCCGGTATATATAGTTTCGCGGGCGCGCACAAGAGAGAGAAAGCACAAGGACGACGGTCTCTACGGTGCTGCTCGCTAGACAACGACGGGGATGTGGTCAAGGGAATGCGACCCTTCCAGGCGCTTCATGCGCGCTTGTAATTTTAATAAGCCGTATTACTGGGATGTGCTATGTGCAATGCTCGGACCGGAGATAGAGGTTCGTTGGTGTACATCTACGGAGTCTGCGTTGGTATACGAGGGATGGAATGAATACTCTAAGATGAGTTTTCAGTGCGGTGAGAGGTACTCCGGTGGATTTATGCAAATCATTATGATAGTTTTTTTTTTCATCGAGTGCCAGATTGAAACACTTAGTATCCATAAGACAAGCCGTTGTTGTGACTCGCCTCAGCTCATAATTCCAAGCGAAACGAAACGTCCCGTCATTTTTCACGACTACCCCTTGCGCGCGTAACCCAGATTAAATCCGAGCAAACTCCAGGGAGAAAAAAGAAGAGCGTGTAATTCGGTGGAAAAAAAGCGCTCGGGGCAACCGCATAAGTACAGATCGATTAAAAATTAAAGCGAGCCATTACACGGCCCTCGGTCTGCGCGCCGCGCGTTAATCCTTGTGAAATGATAGCGTGTCGTTGACTCCCTTCTGGCGCGCGCTAATTGCCGGTCTCCCGCGGCATTTGTTATAATATTTAATTAGAAAAGTATATCCGTCGCAGCTAATGGCAGCTCCTAACGGGACACGTCACGCCTCGTCACCGCTGCCCTTAGTCCGGGGATTATACGCGATGTAGAGGGATGCTACACTGCTTGAAATACCGCCGCGGCATTTTTTCGCCCCACTCCGCGCTCTCTTGCGTCGGAATTAATTGGCAAAAATCTGGCGCGTATAATCGCGGCATTAGCGGGAGACTACGCTATACGCGCGGCTGTATAAGCAGTTTTATTTCGACTCCTTTTTTCCAACATGATCGAAACTCGGCTTTTCTTCCGCGCTCATGCATCCCCGGAAATTCTCGAAATTTAGCGAAGTAACTCTATACGTGTACGCAGCAATCCGGAAATTCTCCTCTGCGGGAGTAACGCGTATATATGTATATTTATACAACGCGAGTGCTGCTACTGTAGTTTTTCTCTCTCCACTTCAGCGTGGAAAGCGGAGGAAAAGCCGAGAAGGTCTTCAAGTTATTCGAAGTTTCGAGTGTAGAGGCAGTTGATTTATCGGGCTCATTACTGCCAGGGGATGGAGAGGGAGAGAGAGAGCGAGAGAGAGAGAGAGAGAGAGAGAGAGAGAGCGGCAGCAGCCACCCCAAGAGGCATGTTTTACAAGACGGCATTAATTGCCGGAATTAAATATGCACCTCACCCCAGTCCCTCGTCGCTTCTTCGTCTTCTTCCTGCTGCTCTCTCTTTCTCTCTTTCTGGAGCTACTGCTCTAGTCGTACAGCAGCCGCCTCTCCGGCGTGCACCCTCGCTGGATTTTTTTTCTCCTCCAACTCTTGTATACTCGGATATACACGCGCAAGCACGCGAGCTTTCGTAATTTATACGACTGTGCATTAAATACGCACCTCTCGGATTAGCCAGAATAGTTGCGGCGGTTACAAAAATATATCACGGTGTACGGAGTGCGTAAGCTTTTCACAAATTTTCAAAAATCAATTTATAATCGATGGCTGCCGGTAGATCGCGTAAAATAAAAATGAACTAAATGAAAAAGCGAAAGGAGTCATTATACTTTAATCTACGCGCGATATAACACTTTGATAGGTCAAAGTTACGAGCGGCTTCGGCGCGCGAGTCCATCAGTGGTCATCATGCAGCACATCAACTACTTATACTCTGCAGAAAATAATTACCCATGCGATGCTCCCATATGTATAAGTACCCACAGAAGGCATCCGCGTCGAACCGTCCGATGACGGATTTTTCGAGCCTCGGATAGATCAGCCCGCGCGATTACGGACATCACGAAAATGCATGTAATTAGCTGAAATTGATGCACTCTCGCGAGATAGATAGACAGAGTTGGGCGCATGCAGCAGTACTATAGGTCATCGGTGCAATTTTAATCGGCTGTCGTGTATGATAATTACGCGTAGCAGGCACCTCGCGACCCTTACCGGATAAATCATCATCCCCGTATGTGCAGTCTATGTGTTCGATGGCTCGCCCGCTCTAATCGTTTGCAATTAGCTGGACGCACGCGCGATGAGTTAGCGATCGCCTTTTCAATCTTACCTTGGGTCATATCCGATGTTTTTTTTTCTCTCGCGCGGCAGTTTGCGAGAATAAAGGCAAATTGATTGCGAGCCAGGCACGTACGAGTATGATGTATTTATGTTTTCATTACGAGCTCCGAAATGCGCAGGCCTTTAACAATTTTATCGAGGAAACTGCAGCGCGTCCCGCCCATTTGCATATAATTAATTAAGTGCGCATGAGGGTGCGTATAAAAATGCAAGTATCGGGAGTCTGAGCAAATTCCATTACACCCGAATCATATAATTATAAAATAAATGGCTTTATAACGTTTAATTCGATCGATCGATCATAATCCCTCGCTCGCTCTCTCTCTCTCTCTCTCTCTCTCTCTCTCTCTCTCTCTTATATTCGCGCGCGGTCGCGTTTAGCCTGCCGCATCGACGGCCGCTTATCGTCTCCCTCATCCGGGGCGCATCTCTTCCTCTTCCTTTTCTCTAATGTGCACTTTGTCCCGCGCTTATTTCTCATACGCGTGCTCGTTCGCTCGTTCATCGATGCTTCTTTGTTTCTTTTTTCTTACCCCCCTCGTATTATCGATTCATCTCCTTCAAAGGGTCTCTCCTCGAGAGCAGTCGCTCTGCGATAGGTGGCCACGGCCGGCATGTGCCCGGAGTGTCGGAACGATTCCCAGGTATTCATTTACTTCGTATTAATCAAGGCGCGAAATTGATTACGGGCAGAGAGAGAGGGGGGGGGGGAGAAAGAGAGGAGAGCGCGTGTGTAACGAGGCTCTGGGCGACCTATCGATCTCGGGGCCTGTTCTGATGTATAAGCGTGCGGCGCAAGGAGACGCGGGTCGGAGGTCAGTGTTCGCGAGTAGGGGGTAGATTCTATTACTGTCTCATTTTTCAGTGATCGACGCGCGCGTTCATCAGTATGATATCCGCGCGGATTACTGTCGCACCGAAATGTTTCGATGATTAACATCTTGTTCCACGCGCGCGATCATTCAACGGTAGTAATTGGCTTCCTTTGCGCGATTTATTTCGAGCTGAACGCCGATCAGTCGTGGGTCGTCGGGAAAATTTGCATCGATTCGTTTCGCCCTGAATTGTACGAAAGAAACATTGCATTATCGTCTCGCTCAATCTAAATTAATTTCGTATTGAAAATCCCCTCAATTCCATTGTTCGCTCTCGAAGACTTGCATACATATTTCTGCAGGCGTCGAAAGTCGACTCAGCCGACGAGTCATTCGCGTAAGTGTGTGCGGTGGTGCCCCCGCAGAATTCTCTCTGCCTACATTATTACAACGAGTCCGACTATATAGATGGCTCGTAAAAACTATTACTTCACGCGAGATGCCGCCGCCGCCGAGCGATGAAAGCTCTTTCCCACGAGCAATAACGCAGTCGTACATGTGTAAGTGTGTGCGTGACGTAATTCCGATATAACCATCCCGCATTAGCATCGACGCGCGCTCGATCCGCCCATCCGAATTCTTCTCTCGGAGCGAAAAACACCAGAGGCTTGCGCTCGCGCTTGTCAGAAAACACTCAGCGCTCGAATCGACAGGAGAAAGTTATACGATAAGACGCCGAGAGCAATGAGCAACGGCTACCTGACGCGTATATACATATATATTATGTCGTCGAACAGCTGACTATACGCGCTACGTGTATATAGTTATATGCAGACACAAAGAGTAAAAGGTCATTCGCCGCCTCGTACATCACGTCTCTCTCTTTCTCTCGCGTAGATATATAGCTATAGGAGGCATAGTAGCCGCGACTGCCACCGCGCGAGTTTTATAATACAAACGCGTACAGCTCGAAAATGACGGGACGAGCGGGCACGCACGGCGCTAATGGAATCAATTAGTCGTGGATTAATATTGACAGATTTATCGAGCGGCCGGCTTTTGTGCGCGTCATAGCGCACGAGCGAAACGATTACGGCGCGCGGCAAACGACTCGTAATTGAAAATACTGCAGGTATGTACGCTGGCCGCGAGCTGAAAACCCCCTCTCTCTCTCTCTCTCTCTCTCTCTCTTATTAATCTTCGTTTTACTCGCCGGGCGAAATATGCCGTTCATCCGCGCGCGCGCGAGCCGCTGCCGTTTCAGACGCGATGATGCACTTTGCGAGGGCGGCAAGGCACAAAGTCCGAGAGGAGCCCCGAGGTGAAGGCGAGTCGAGAAGGAGCTTGTAATATGCGCGCGCGCGCGAGTTCGAATGAGTTTAAATGCCCGACCGTGTGTGTGTGTCGGTATGGGCTATGGAATGGATTGACCGTAAGGTGGATGTGGCGTCGCGTATGCGAGAACCGTTTTCTCCAGACTTTTTTACCTGGCTCCGATGGTATACATGTGATCTAGAGTGCTTGCGAGGATTTGAAATGACAAAAAGCTTAAAGTTCAAATAAATCGATAATCTCGTTCGGAAAGTACAATCAGCTAAACGACGGAAGACGGAATATCGCTTGCAAATCAATCTCCGCCGCGGCGTCTTGCATAACAATGTCCGCTTGATTAATACCGCAAATCAGCAATTCCATAGTATCGCGGGAGAGAAAAGTGAGCAACGAAAAGCTCCGCTCAATAATGCATCAAGGAAATTGAATCAGCAGGAATCAATTTATACATCCTCATTAATTAAGCCGTAATCGCACCAATCAATCAGCTGATATGATTGATTCGACAGGCGGTCCCTTGGCGATTCCTCATCCTTATCGAATCTCTGCTCTCTTTCCCTCTGACGCTCCTCGGAGCACAAAGCAAAGCCCCGCGCTTGCTGTTTTTCGTGTCGCACCGACGAAAATCTCGAGCTCCTCGGCGGCGAATTTATCGCGTCCAATTAGGCTCGGGTAAGCCGTGACGGCGAGCTCTGATGCTGCTGTGTGACATTTCGCGGGGAATAAGGGAAAAGAAGGACGCTGCGCGCAGATGCACACGGGATGACAAAGCTAACGGACTGCTACTGCGCCGCAGCGTCCGGCAGTTTGCTCCTTCTTACGGGGCTGATCCCGCAAAGCGGTTTCCTTGAGGATATATACCTACACTTGAATGTGGATCCATCGAGAAGAAGGAGGAAGAGAAGCGAACCTCTGCCCGCCGCCAATTACCCAAGGAAAAACACTGAGCCTCGAGTCGAGCCACTACTGTGATGCGCGCGTTAAGTATTTATGTTAAACTCTATATCCTACTAATATATAACATCGCGGTACAGTTTATTACGTAAGTATTTTTTAATTAAGGGAAAAAGTTGTATATTTTTTCAAAATTATGCAGATTTTCTGGAATGCCTACGTATTGTTGCGTGATAAAATTATTCTGCAAAACCGAAACCCCGGGAGGCGAAAACTGGCCCTCGAGATCAGCTCGTCAGAAGTAGCTGCGGCACCAGCGGCAGCCTCTCGCGGTGTCGTGTTTCGTCGCCCGTATCCTTGCGATCCGGCTGCGTATATGCACCTTCCACAAAGAAGAGGCTCGCTCTCGACTCGAGAAAAAGTCAAGTTTGTAACTGAAGATAAGCCTTTATCTCGAGGGTCTCCTCAGTACCGATGAGGCGCGCTTGACATCAATTAATAAGCCGCTGCAGCAGCAATTGGCCAAGTCGAAGCTCATACCGTCGGCGCGATGTTTCGGCTTCGATAAAAAGTCGCGCGAGCGCGACTTAAAAGGACGGCTGCGCGCTGCTGAGGTAGCGAACGCTCGCGCACGAATAGGGCCGATGCACCGGTCAGATTAGCGCGTAATATCGGCGCCCGACGGGAAAAAGGAGAAAAACTGCCCCGCGCGCACTCCTCTCTCTCTCTCTCTCTCTCTCTCTCTCTCTCTCTCTCTCTCTCTCTCTCTCTCTCTTTCTATGCCTTTTATCGTGCGTCGACACTCTACGCGCTCACCTGCAGTATATATACAGCCGCAGAGTGCGAATTTGCATACTCGCTCCTCTCTCTCTCTCTCTCTCTCTCTCTCTTTTGGTGCGTGAGCACAAGCACATGTGAGTCGTCCGAGCATAAATCCAGAGCGCGTCCGTACGGGCCCCGGTGTAATCGATTTTATTCTCGCGTTTATCGTTTATTTGCGCGCGCTCGGACTCTTAAATTACTTGTTGGCATTTAATAATGATTTTTGACGGGCCTCGCCAAGCGCGCGCGCATGTGTATATATTACGGAGAAAAATCGACGAACCGTTTAACTTTTAGATTGCTATTGATACTCGAGTGGTCTCGGCTTTTTTTTTACGCGTTTAACGCTTATGATTAATTATGGAGTGTCGAAGCTCACAAAATTGTAGACGTTTGCTTTATATCTTTATTATCGCTGCGCGATGTTTACTCTTGATTTATGGAACGTGAATAATTGAGGATTGAATATTGAAATTCGTCTGTTTGTTTTCTCCGCATTTATAAATACAGCTTCTAAAAAATACCTCAGTGAAGGATTACCTGGGACGAAGCGTGCTCTATACGCACACAGCCATAATGAAGTCCTCCGTCATATCTCCGCTCGAGAGCAAACAATCCCTCGGAATTTTTCCCTTCCTTCACCGGCGAGAGCGAGGATCGCTCGTAAATTTGCAAAATTACCCGCTCATTTTGAATTTCTTGTTCGCTCGACTCCGCCATTTATCATTCCAATGGACGAGCAAAGGACGTATTTTACTCTCGCGCTGAAGCATACACATGCGCTTGCGGCCGCAGATCCACCGAGATTCGAAAGCAGCAGCAGCAGCAGCTCTTCTTCCGGAAAGAAGAGCGAGGACGAGGACGCGAGGACGACGAGGACGAGGGGCAGCGTTCTCCTTAATTCTCGATAGCGACTTAACGAGACATCGCGCCGCTATGCGCCCGACAAGTAAATTACTCCGACTGAGCTCTGACGCGATCGTTCAGCCGCGGCCGCAGGCTAACGACCTGCACTGCAAAGAAAAGGCAAATCGCGAGCGAGCGACGACGCGCGCAAGGTGCATTTCCGCAAGTTTTGCGAAATTATAAGCTTCGGCGCCGGCTACCGGGAATTCTCTTTTTATCTACTGGAATATTTAGTATGTTACAGTTTTGAGTTGCTATTTTATCCCGTATTCGTTTGTTTCCAATTTATTTATATGCTCGTTAAGATTTATGCAGAAACGTTTCTCGCCTTTTGCTTGTGTGTATCTCGTAAAGTGATTGAGAGCAAGATTGCCGGATTGTTAGAGGCCATAAAAGTCCCCGTGTGATTGTAATAGACAATACATTTCTTGCTGATTATTCTCAGCGCTCATCTGACAGTGGAGAAAGAGCTCGCAAGCCAATTTGCATATCGAAATTGACGTAACAATCATATACCCACAGAGTGAGCTCTTCACAATCGAAACAAAAGGTAGAAAATCGAAAGGGCCTCTCTCTCTCTCTCTCTCTCTCTCTCTCTCTCTCTCTCTCTCTCTCTCTCTCTCTCTCTCGCGGCTAATAAATACACCTGCCGATCATTGAATAAATAGATACATCAGCGTGTCGAGTAATAACATTAGGCCGCGACCGATAGATTATAAAGCGAACGCCTGCGCGAGCGCGATTAACAAGTCCGGAGGGCCGTGCATGTATATATTATACATACCCGCGCGTGTGACGTAACTGCGTCATGAGTCACAGGTAATGGCTCGAACGTGTTACATTATGCTTATATATTTTATCGACGAGTCTCATATATACGCGAGCCCTTCTTTGAATACCTACATATATACGTTCGAGCCTTGTATTAGTATTGATAACGCGTGCAGTTTCTAACCTTATATACGCCATTGCACCGTGATTTGCAATTTTAATGACCCGCAGATTGATATATGAGTGAAATGTTTAATTACCATTGTAATTAGCTCGGGTTGACGGACAAAAATGCTCGATGATATATTGCCTTTATGCTTTGCGCGAAACCGAGAAAGCGAATCTATGCTTGTAGGGTCTTACGTGTTCTAAATACGGTATATTAAGAAGAATTTTTAAGCTCGATTTAAAAATTTGAAGTATACTGATCTGCAGTACGAGTAAAATAGATCAGACCTCATAAATCTTTGGATGTTTTGCAATTTGACAACTTTTTTGCGTAGCAAGTGTTTGCACGTTGATTATAACCAACTTTATCGCTAATTCGCTATACTGATTGACAAATACAAGCAAGATATATGTCTTAATTTTCTCTCAATCTGTCATGCAACGTTTTCTAGTCAATACATCAAATGCTATATACGCCTCACTCAGGCAACTGCACCGGACAAACGTACACGTGCAACGTCCCGTTCAATCACCGCGATATTCCACCCACGTTATACTATGCGGCGAGCACAACCTCGTGGACAAACAAAACTAAATTCACGACGAGCCGCACAATGTACAAGAAGCGCAAAGTATACGAGTCTATGTGTGGCTGGGGGCAGCATTATAGGAGCTGCACGACAGCGGCATCCCGCGGCGAGGACAACTAGCTGGGGAACTAATCACGCGCCTTTACTCTCTTTCGTAGAGAAGCGACTGCCTCCTGCAGTGGATCGCGTCACGTTCTAATCTGACGTCGCGAAACGCGGGGGTTAATACTCCTCTCTTCTTATGAAGAAGGCCGCAAGCGAGTGGCTTCGGGATGCGGCTCTGCATGTCATTTGTGCATAAACGTGTAAGAGCTCCAATTGTCAAAGAGGCTGAAAAATGTTTATTAAAATAAAAATCAGTTTATCGTCCAACGAGTTATTTAATTTATTATGTCCCAACTGCAGTGAGCATCAGTTTTAGTGGCAATCCCAAGTATACCGCGGCTCTCTTAGAACATGAAAAATCGTCAAGCCAGCATGCGAGAGCAGTTGCACGCGCGCATACTCTCAGATCCTCGATCCCGCGCGCAATAAAACTGGTTAACTCATCAACGACATACACACATTCGCGAATCGTACTAGGTACACCGGACTATTTACCCAGGCGGCCGCGGACGTTAAATAGTTTACACAGGCCATCATCGGAAGAAGATCAAAGCGACTCGGCGTCTGTACGCAGAGCTCTCGCAACTCGCGGAATCAAGGCGAATAAGAGACGAATCTACTGGAATTCGCTCGTATAGCCTCTGGCTCGAGCTTACTCGGACGACTTTCACGATAACGAGCGAGCGCCGATAAATCATCGCTGCCGCGCTTCCGGCTCCCGTTAAAAGCCGCGCGCGCACTATGGGCGACCCTCGCCGCGGCGTCGCGCGGAGTCTACCTATATGGCTCTGTACGTGTGTACACGTATATAGGATATGATATACCGCGCGGCCGCTAATGACGCTTCCACGCGGGGGGATAAGTATCTGGAATCCGAAACGTGCATCTGGCGCAGTGGCATTGCTCGCGCGTGGATTTTCGCGCGTTTAGAAGGCGGTGCTCACTATGCGGTCGGTCAGCCGGCACGTGTATTATAAAGCTACGTGTAACCGCGGAACTGGATGAGCGATTCCTCATTGGGATGGCGCGAGGAAAACGCTCCGAGATGGAGTCGAGATACGACGGGGAAGGACTGAGCTGAGAAATGAGAGGTTAACTCTGACCGAGGCTACTTTTCCGACTGTTATTTTTATCGACGACTCGTTTGATTTTCTCTGGATTCGCATAAACACCACACCTGCGACTGCGGACATCATAGTACACTATAAGTACAATACTAAACGCGGCGGTGTGTCACGGTCCGCAGAGCTTACAACTTGTAGAATTTAACATCCACCTTTGGTGGTAATTTGCCCACCAGCGACAGTTGCGATTTCGAAATTTCATAATCGAGCGGAAAAATCGAAGAAACACGTTTGAACTCGAGTTGCATAAACTCATTACAAGTGGGAATCTATACACGTCGAATTTATTGTATCCGTAAAACCGAGTAATATCCCGACTTTTTCGAGGCAGTTCTCACGAAAAGCGTTTACGGCACTTACATCTTCATTTGCCGCTTGGGGATAATTTATTTAAATTGAATTTGAAAGCACGCGAACATGCGATGCGGTCTTATTCATGCTGACAAATCCTGTGCGTATACATATATACATATACCCTATATATTGGAAAAAGGCAAATGGGCCGACTAGACCGAGATACAAATGGCATCTTAAACTTTCTCGTCGCTCATAAGTAAAGTACCACTACACGTTCCCGATGCTACGAGCTGTGGAAGAGCGGAGAAATCGGGGCGAGGCTATAAACTGCACATATTGATGCGCATCTGAATTTTTCTGCCGCGCGGGAAAACTTGGGCTATTTTATTTCGGCCCGACTCTTCGCTTTTAATTATGGGAAAATTGCATTTTTCAATTACCTCGCTGATTTTACGCTCGATTTTTCCCTAACGCTCGGAGATGTACGAGTCATCGTCGTATTACATTACGTCACGTTTACAGTTATATTTTATTGATGTGCAGCGCTTTACGGGTACACGCTATGCCTAAACGAAAGTTTCTTAATTTAAAGTGTGCTTGCAGAAAAGTATGGAATAAGAAACTTTTTCTAATATCCATATCTGCAATTCTCACGGTTTGCTTTGAGAGAATATTGTAAAATGATTTTTTTTCCCCGCGGCTTTCCGCGATACATTCGGAACGATTAAAGCCATTTTTAGACAATTACGAATTTTAACAACACGATAAATTTCACCTGTACGCTATGAAGAAATAAAAATCAGCAGATACATGGCAAACAGTCTTGTTATACGAACCACGCCTTTGCAGCCTCATTACATTTGTCTAATATACGCGTCCTAATACTCTGAGAAAAATCCCCTTAAAAGCTCTGTTTGCGCGATATCGATTATCGAGCGGGAAACTACCGTGACCTCTCTCTCTCTCGCGCGCGCGCGCGCGCGCGCGACTAGCAGCAGCAGCGGCGGCTCAATATTACTTTCCTCGGCGTAAATCGCTTCCCTAATGACCGCCTCGGGTCAAAAGGATTTCCTTGCCCGACGAGTCACGCGCGCGCTCACCGATAGATCGCCGTCGTCGCGCTTGGCTGCGCAACTCCCGATGCTCGAGTTACGCGGTCGAAGACTATTTGCGTAAGTTTGAGTGCAGGCGTGCGCGAAGCGTCTGTTTTCGTTGCGGGACAAGGGCGACTGCGAGATGGCTCTTTTAAACTGGATCGCAGCTAGTGCGTCAATATTATTGTTGGAGATTCCAGCTGTGTGATTCTTCGGTTAGGTAGTTTGGATTTGATAGCGCGTGCTTTGCATTCTTGTCCGTCCAGAGGTCTAATTTCGGAGACAATCTCATTCTACTTCCTCGCGCATCTATTGTGGGATGAGTTGAATTTACACCGACAGGCCGCGTGAGTGGCTGTAATTTTTCAATCAGAAAAGTGCCTCGAAATTTAATTCAATTGAACCGAAGAAAAATAAAGAAAAGATCGCGGCTATTAACTGCGAGTCATGTACAATACATATAATTCGCGCGGACTTTCGCGTCGACTCGTTGTGTAGCGTACTGTAACGTCCGCTGCGTGGCGAAAGTTTTAACGCTTGCGGTCTCTCGAGACTGCTCCTCGCGCGCACCTGTCCGAATTGATTGTAATTTCGTCCTGGAAACGATCGCCATGGGGTGACTTGACCGGACAACTCGTTTCGCTTGTCCTCTCTTCGAGGTTTTATTAAAATCACTGCTCCGAATCTTTTTGGCTTGCTTTGTTCTTTTACGCAAAGTCTCACTCAGCTGTCACTTGTTTCTTTTGCAAAAAAGCGATCGCTGATCTGCTTAATTTGTAACTTTCACTAATTCGATAATTTAAATATTGAACGTCTCTGCAAGAAAAACGTTATTACTTTTTAGACAAAGTACACAAGAGTCAGGAGAAAACGAAGCCTCACGAAAAATTGATATCGAGCCACGCGATCCTCGCGAGCGATGTCCTTAAGAGCCAACGAGTCAGCTCCTTGACCCATCTCGACGCTCATCGATCACGCGGCCTCCTTGCCGACATACAGCACAGCGTCACGGATAAGCTTCTCGCAGTGTCCCTCTCGCGGTGCGCGACGATAAATCCGTCTACTCGTTTCCGTGTCGAGGTGCACTTAGCGCGCGACGTATAAAAATGTCGTCCTGCGAATTATTTAAGGATTTGCCGGAGACCTATGTGTTAGTACACGCTTTCCTGGAAATTTGTTGACACGTTATCCCTCTGACCTGATATAAATTTTATAAGTTGACAATTGAAATTCATTATAAAATAATAAATGCGAGCTTTTTTTTAATTGAACAAAAATTTATCAAGAATAAACGGGTTTCAAAGTTATAATATGACTGATATAGTGTTGGTAAGGCGATTAAGTAAATTTTAATAATGCTGGACAATTTGTAGGTAACAATAATGAAGTAAAATTGCAGCATACCTAAATTAACGTCTTGCCATTGAGAAAATTCTAATAAGCACGTCCACCCAACTCTCTACATAAGTCTCCCCCCAAAAAGAATACACAGGACAACAAACCGCAAGCCGTTCAAAATAATTTTCCTTCGTACGCACCTCAGCATCTCGCACAATTTTTATCGCTATAACGCGCGCTGGCAACACACATGAGCTACATTAACGATATTCGCTCTCCCGCATTTACCTTTACGATCGGATCATCCTGCAGAGCCATGAGGTGCATGTATGTACCGAAAGGACTACGCACGTCGCGAGTTGCAGCGGTAATTGATTTCGGCGGCGCGCGTTTAATTTAATGAAAATTGTACGAACGGACAGCAGCGGCGAGCGCGCGAAAATGAGGGACCTTGTCCTAATGATGGTAATTTTGAGCAAGAAGTGAAATTGTGCCCTGTGCGAAGTATCCTCAGAAAGTGCAAGCAAGTACCCATGCGGATTATGGTGAAGATGTAAGACGACAGATTTATCGATTATTATTGAAAGAAAAATTGTGCTTCTGCATATGATTGACGCGCTGAGAATCATATAAATGAATGTCCTCATAAATTCCAAGAAATGCGATTATGAAGATGTAGAGATAAGGTATTTGAGCCCATAATTATCATGGCTATAATATACTGCAGAACGAAATTATTATATTTCTATACTGATTATTCACTTGCTCGATAGACCTATATGCTCTCAAGCTTTAAATATAGCCTACATCATGCCATTGTAGCTGCACAGAATTGAATTTTTGCGCGAACTGCTTCGAACTCCGTCACCGATCTCTTGTTCAGACGTGCACTATCTTGATTTAATAACTGTTAATGTCATCTCGCAGCACCGCCCCTCGAGGTCGTGTCCACGGCTGCGGAACATCGGCCAGCCTTCACGCGAAGACTTGCCCCGCAAGCTTTCTTTCGTTACAGACTTGCTCGCGAGATGTGTTTTGCAGTCGTCGTCGATGTTCGTCTCCCTCTCCCTCTCTCTTTAAGTGCGCCACAACAACGAGAGACACAGCCGATAGAGAGTTGAGATAGTACCGTTATTGCAGTTGTAGGGATTTGATTTTTTGCTCTAAATATGTGAGTACCTATGTCTGTTCTCTTGAGAGTGCAATACTGGAGTTTTGCTGATCAGTCAGTGGAATTGTCTGTGCGATTAGTGTGACATTCACGCTATAATTTAGTTTATCTAAAAGTCTACCATTTTTTAAATAGTAATAGATGCTATAATTTTATAAAAACTAGGCTTCAGAACTATTCAAAAGTCTTCCAGGTTATTCAAACACGTGCCCAGCTTGTATATTTATATACTTATTGTCATTTATGATATGTATAATAATGATTATGCCTAGCACTTTGAAAAGAATCGCATGGAAAAGCTGCAGAAATAGTCTTGAATTAGAACACAAGTATTACAGAATTATTTATCGTATATAATAGAAAAATCAATTGTATTCACTATGGTATCGTGTACTTTGTTAAGCAATTAAGAAAAATCAATACATGGGAAAAACGAACTTCACAGTAAAATGTACGCTATGAAAGTGCGCTCGTTTAACAGTTAAAGAAAGAGCAAGCGTATTAAACAGTGAAAAATGCATCTAATTTTGTTAATCATGATATACAATATTTTAATTCTTAGTACCATTACAACGTCAAGAAACAGCTTTTGGTCAGATATTATTGCAAAAGGCATTTCACCAATTAATAAGCGTTCTCAAAATGTGTATATATTTACTTCTAAGTGTAATACTATCATTACGCTTGAACAAAATCATTTGCTTAAACGCATCGGTACAAATCTTCCCTTCATTATTATTGATCCGACCGAAAAAATAAATCTGAGTAATAACAAGACCAAGGACGTTCGAAAGTTTGGAATCACAAAAAATGAAGCTTTATATCTTATACTACATCATAAAAGTGATTCGTACGATGATATTGAGATGATTTCTAAATATTTGGACTATTTCGATGAGAATGATTCAATATCTCCCCGACCCAAGTGTTTGATGATTTTCTTTAACAATGGTAGTACTTCAGAACAACCGTTCAAAGTTCTGTTAAAAGATGCTTGGATTCGAAAATTTTTGGATTTTACCATCATTGAGGTAATGCTAAACAGTAATAATTTAGTCTACGGGGAGCAGCATGTTTATTTCTACAATCCATTCGTAAATGTGTTTGTGAAGCAAATACTTAGCGAAATTGAATTTATTCTTCCTGACAAGCTAGTTAATCTTGCAGGGTTCTCTTTAAGGGTCGTTTACCCAAATTTCACAAACTATGGAAATATCCCCCAAAACAAGTTGTATCCACAAGTATTAATTTCATCAAAAACACTAAATTTCACTATTAATCCTATAACCATCCAAAATTTTTCACTTGATAAGTTTCCAGAATTTGCGAAACACGTAAAAAAATTATTTAAAACGGGAGTTCCGGATTTCTCAGCATTTCATACAATGAAAGGTACAGCAGATTCTTTCAATTATTTGGAAGTGGACATTCCAAAGGCGAGTTGTAAATTGGTCGTCCTTGGCCCAGTTATATATACTCAACAGCTTAAGATTCCTCTTCATATATTTTTGGATGTTTTTGTTTTTCCTTTATTAATTGTGATTCTCGTTAAAATCGCTCAAAAACTACACATAAATCTAGAAAAATGGAGTGTTTTTGATATTTTACAACTTCTTTTTGGAGTTCCCACTAAAAATATTCAATCTCGAGTATTAGTAGGTAAAATAATTACGTCATTTATCATTTTCTTGTCAGTAAGTTACTCTATGGAGTTTTATGCAAATTTTCTCAATATTCAATTATTACAAACGGAAATGAATTTCAATACTCTGGAAGAGATTCAAGATACTCAGTTTAGTATTTATACGATTCAGGCGAGTTATGATGTGGTATTTGCAAACAATACAGTGTTAAGCAATCTAGAGTCAAAAGTAATTGTTATGAAAGATATTGAAGAATGCGTGCATCTTTTGCTGCGACAGAAAAATTGTTTTTGCGCAGTAATAGAGTATCAAGCATTATTTTTAGCCGAAAAGTACAGAAATGCCGATGGGCTTCCATTGATGAAAATTTTTAATCCCGGATTTTGCGAGGATTCCAGGCGTTCTCATATATTTCAAAAAGCCTCCCCTTACGCTAAAAAATTCAGTCGAATTTTAATGTCTCTTTATGAATCAGGAATAGCTGAGCTGACACCGATTAATAAACGAAACACTGATAACTACACTGTGATGAATGAAAAACTGGATGAACCATTGGATACGGTTGTATTCGATCTATTACTTATTATATCAGTCGGATGCGTTTTGTCATTGATTATTTTTGTAATAGAATATATACGCAAAAGGTTTTCTATTATAAGGCGCTATTTTTAAACTGCTTAATGCACTATAGTATATTTAAAAATTTGTTGATTCCACCGTGAAGATTGTATTGAAGCTTGTAAATTGTATTCACCGCAAATAAAATAAATATTTGAAATTTATTTTGTACTGAATTTATTTAATATATTGAAAGTTATAGCTACTGTCTAGTTTTGCCTGAGTAAAATCAGGTTCAGGATTTTACGGGATAATCGGACGGGTGAGTACAGCATATGGATGGAGTTAACTCAGGATGGACCTGTATAAAGGGTATAACAAATATTGAACAAAAAATAACACTGAAAATAGTCGTCAAAGAAAGGTGCAAAGTATTACTATTGAAATTTCAGCCCGAGTCAAAAGATTGCACGACCATAAAGTTTGTATGCACTCGCGCGAGCAGAGATACATCAGAGAGCGCGAAAGAAAAGACAGCGTTCGTCCGTCCATCCGTCCTCGCTATCAGGTCATCCGGTCCCTTTCCTCGGACTGGCCGGCAGAGAAAAATCGCCAAGATGAAATCGGCGCGGCTCAAAATGCATGACAAATAGCGCGGCCTGTCGCTCGAAATGAAACAAAAGTACCTCGCTCTCTCGAGCGCCACGCGCTTTTGTTCCCATTGTGCTCCGGTGTCACTCGCGGACGGAGCACATTCGAGTTCTGCACGGCGTCGGTGTCGGGTCGCCCAGGGCAGATGACGCGTGATAAAGGGACAAACAAATTGGTACCACCCGAATACGCCACGCGCAGATCTGGCTCCCGCGATAACGCGCTTCTTGTCGATAAATACGATACGCCGACGCGAGGAGCTCCGGGAATCGCGCGGCTATCTCTCGTCCTGCTGTTTTTCTCCGCGACGCCAGAATTTTTGTTCGCCACAGCCCCGTGTCCTGCGCGCGCGCGCGCCGCGAGTAACAGGAGAAAGTGCGCTGGAGCGCCGGGACTTTCAAGATCGTCTCCGCCTGATGCGATTGATACGTTCCACTTTTGTTTCTCCGATATACGCACTATACCCAGAAATTATCAATTATAGTAATGTTATTCATAACACGCTCGTTATAACGCGCTGCGCACTAAATTATCGCCGTCGAGTAATTAAATCGAAAGCGGGCTCGGATACGCGGCGAGAGTCAATTAGAATTCGCGCTCGGCGCGATGATGCATTAGAATAAGAAAATGAATAAACAAGGTAATTATATGGCGGCTGGCCGGATAATATAGCGGCGAGCGGAGCTTCTCGAGAGACGAACAAAAGGAAGGCGTTCTGGTGGAAGCGCAGCGGGCCGGACGCGTGGCTGGGATAGGTATATATATACCTACCCCCTCGCCCTCGAGGTAAGACTTAATTGGCATATCAATCCCGAACGAAATCGCGCGCGAGCGCGAGTGAGATAACTGGCCGCAGCTCGCATGCGTGCAATCGGTAAGAAAGGCCGCGCGGGTTAATAAAGCCAACATCTGCCGCCGCCGCCACACGATTACAATTTTTCCGGCGGCAATCGAGAGAATCCCCGGGCTTGTTCAGGGTCCAATTTATCATCGGCCAAAAGCATATCCAGGAATAAAAGGGAATCACGCATGCGATGCGAGCTGCGCGTATAAAAGGATAAAAGTCGATCCCGATGGTATTATAAAGTCGAGAGCGAGAAGTGTCTTGCTTTATGCAAAGTGCCTTTTTTTCATTGGGCCTTTATTACGCGCGAAAAGGAAAAAATAAAAGTCCGCATATTAAAGGAATTCATTATGCGCCTACATTATGCAGGCCATGCCGAGACGAGTAAAAAACATAATACTGTAAAAGTATTCAATCGGACTTTGGATTTTTTGAATATAAATAATTTTTTCCGACGTATAAGTATATCTATATAGGCACACGAAAGCACAGCTGACTCTCAGGCATAAACTTTTCGTTTTCGTCACAACGACAGGCTGATGTATCTTTCGCCACGATTTTTGAATATAAAGTAGTCCTAATTAATTCGTCAGTCCCCGACACATGACGTTACACACGCCGATCGAGGCATCGCGAAAGCCGATCATACACCGTGAGAAAGTGCAGTCGATCTCTGTCCGATACAAGAGTAGCCGGCTAATCGCGCGAAGCGATTAATTTACGTCCTCAAGTGTCGGCAACTCTTTTATTGGATCCGGAGTAGCTGCTGCCGATCGGACGCTGCGCAATGGCTTTTCCAGCTCGAGAGATCGGTATCGGTATCTTCGGAGAGACGCAAGCGACTGTGTGTGTGTGTGCGCGTGTGTGTATACCTGCGATTGGGCGCCTTGTAATGACTTTATAATAGATTACCCGCGGCATCAGTGTGAAACCTAATCGACAGACGGAGGTCGTCGAATTTTGACGTGCTCCTTATTGATATTTCGTTTCAGCTCGAGCTGCTTTTTATCGGTTATATAAGTAGTCTGAGAGCGCGTTGAGCTTTCAAAGATGCTCTTTCATTTTTTGATTAATCGAAAGTTTTGATCCATTTGCCGCGGCACGACGAGCGCTGAATTGATTGCAGACGGAACCACTACTCTACGCATACGGATACCGTGTGTGCTTCGAGAATTTTATCTATCTAAAGACGGTTAACTTTTTGTTATGTAAAAACGCGCGCTTTGAAGAGCTGAGAAGATGCCAATTCGAAACGAGAAAATTAATGCATCGTCAAAGTCCAAAGTCGATCGTTATAATCAACGTCGGTTAATAACGATCCGTTGCACGCGCGAAAAGTCTAGCGCGACTCCACTTTACGACACTGCAATTTAATCGCAACTTTGTGTGCGTAAATATAATACCCGCAACGGCTCTTAGAATTTAAAATCCACACGAAACACTCGAGGCCACAGGCCAAAAATACCCTCGACGCCTGGTAATAACCGAGTCCGTCCGCGATTCCGAAGATAAAAAAAAAACAAGCCTCGCGGAACGATGTCAAACAGGAGACAGCCCCGCGGCACGAAAACATCGCTCCGAAACGTCATCCGAGTCGCGAGCGCATAGTTCGCGGTAACGAGCGAGTGTACACACAGCGTTTACGCGCACGATAGCCACGCTAAAGCGAGAACAGGGCCTTTTTCCCCTGTAATTGCGCGCAGCGCGGCCTCACGCGACGACGGCCTATAGCACACAGGTGATGTACAATATACCCGATATATCGACGGCATTCGATACTCTCTCTTTCGATGATGCGCCTGTCTGTACTCTCATTCCTTCTTGGCGGCTGGACGTGGTGATGTGTACTCAGGAGATAACCCGCCTTATGATGTGCTATGAGAAATTGACTCGTAATTTTATTGCCGGTCATTTTCAATTTGACGACCTTCGATCTGCTACAGGCTATTTCCTCCAGTTTTTTCTTGTTCCGGGAGCGTTAAATGTGTTCGACGATTTTTCAGCGAAGTGTTGGGTTTGCAATTTAGCTGCGCGCGTTAAAGTTTACGAGGAGCTGCGAGATCGCGTTTTTTGAAATACAGTCGCAGTTTGTCAAACTATCAAATACGAGTACATCACTCTCTAAGCAAGTTGCAGACACACAAGCTTCGCAAAAATCACGGCTAAAATAGAATCTTCGAAATAAGTGTTTGCCATATGCGAGATACAGCTCAAGCCGAAGTTCGTGCCATTGTTTGGTACTGGCACATGTTTTATGTACAATTTCGCGCCTATATCCCCTCGCCAGCGTATGTAATATAAATACAAAACGACTTCGACGGTAGTTAAACCAAACTTGGAAATATAGGCAGAGCTACGCGGCCCGGATGGTCGCATGACTCCGATATAAGCGATTATGTACCTTAACAGACTTCCACACACCAGCCGCGAGCTTCCATAACGACCGGTTTTGCACCGCCGAGCTATTGGCTTCTCACGACATCGCTTTCTTCATGCACCAGTCATCGTTTTCTGAATTCGTGTGCGTGCGACGCGTTCTTTTTCTTGCATTCGGTATCGCGTCGTCGGGATGAATTTGCGATATCATAGTTGTAAATCCTTACGCAGTGTTTGTTTATACTTGTTTTGACAATTAATTATTCGCCATATAGTCTGCAGTGTAAAAGCTGGACTTGCTCGTTTTGTTTTTAATCTATCGTGATGATATAATTCTGTATGAGTTTATTTTGTGGATTCCTTTTTCATCCGTCAGACAAAGTATGCAACAAGGGGGTACCTCCTTTTAGCAATTTACGATAAGAGATGAACCGGTCTGTTCATCACTCTCTCGCAACGGCTTATCTTTAATTCGCACGATACAAAAATTGCCTTTTAATTTTCGAGACAAGAATTTCGAGCCCGACTTGTACCGTTTTAAGGAAGGAATGTCGCACAGTTGTATAAATTTCTTACGACTCATAATTAATGAGTAATCTCCGTTACAAATTTTTACCATAAACTTAATCATATACGCAGCTTTTAACCATTTTTCACGAATTGCAGTCTACATTCCACCGCGACGTCTATAAACGATCTCGCATATGTGTTTATATAATCCTCTCCGATAAAAAATAATCAACTGCAAGAATCCTTCGCGCATCGCAAATATAAGGAAAAAGTCACATCACAAGTGCTCACCGCGGCGACAAAAAAGAACAATCAACAGCCGCGACTCCTTGCCCTTCGAACTCGCGCGGGAAATTCCTCGAGGAAATTAGCAGGAAAACGGCGGATAATCGACAACACAAGGAGCGCCGCATCGGATTCCACGCGTGTATCTATTCCTCTCAGTGGTCTTTTGCTCCTTTTCCTTCCTCGGAAGCTCGTTTCCCTCCGCGCGCGGAAACGGTCGCCTCTGCGCACACACAGAGGATATAATATGCAGAGAAATAAACAGATAAGGACTATCTGCAGTGGCGACCGTACACTTCGACTATAAACATGGCAATCGTCAGCGAGTATATTTCTGATGTGGCCGCGCGTAGCGCGCGGCGACCGATAATAATTTTAGTGCGGCATTCTTGAGCCGACTAGGATACTGAAAAAAGAGGATACTTGCGGCAAGTACCAGATTCCGCTTCAGGTCCATCCGTTTGCAGCAAGTATAAATATTCTTGCCCCAAGTAGAATTCAATTTTCATAAAAAATTATGATAATCTTGTAGCTATTTTTGAAAATAAAATATAGATATTCTAAATGAAATAGTTTTTCTTCAAACAAAATTCTGGTTGTCTCAAGTATAAATTTGTTTCCTGTAAGTGGATATTGTTAATAAAGACAAATGGATTTTCTATTTGAATCAAACAGATTTCTCTTGCTTCAAGTAACCTCTTTTCTCAGTGGAGATGCCGCGAGCGTCATTAATTTCTGTAATTACAAAAGCTATTTTTGCACGGGAGAGGATGATGCAGGTGACTGGCGCGACGCTCTCTCTCTCTCTCTCTCTCTCTCTCTCTCTCTCTCTCTCTCTCTCTACCGGGGAATGAAATTACGCGCGTCTACACGGTGCGCCGTGATAACGAGGAGAGATGGAATATTATCGCTTTTTGCGCCGAGTGAAGGAAAGTATACTTTGGTCTGTCGAATCGTTATTAAAATTCTCGATGAAGCATATAATCACGCATATCCAACTATGTAGAAAGTTTTGTAATATAATATATAATACAAGTAGTCTCATCAGAATCTTAACTTTCCACGTCGCGACGCTCATTTCGACTCGATGACAAACCGTATACCCTGTTACCCGCAGGTATCAAAAAAACAAAAACTCGGCAATCTCGAATTTTTTCATGGGAATAACGTTCCTCGACACCGGTGGAATCCAGCGAGCAAATCACGCATCACAAACGACGGACGAGTCGATTCCACGCACGGCAGCATTGACAGAAGTGGCCTCCTCTCGCTCTCTTTCTCTCGTCGTGTGTCACTTCTGGCATCGCACAAACTATATAACATAAGCGCGCGGCGCGGTCCACAAAAGCGTCGCCTCGAATCAGTCCGCGGCGGGCGACAACTCTGCCATCCGAAAAAAGGAGCCGCACAGTTTTAGGTGGCTTATAATAAGTATACGTATATATTATATCCCCGATCGAAACGGGAGCGAGATACGTCGCTCGTTTTTATTTATACTCGAGGCAGCTGTCGTCTGCCCCGATCGCGTGTATTCGCTCGAGCGAATTAATATACGGGCGGCGATCGTCTTTTCGCGAGAGAGCCGCGCAGAAGCCGTCCCGGATACTGTGTCACCGGCGACGACGACTCGAGTCGATTGACGTATTAATACCTGGCGAGCGCTTACGGCCATTAGCTTTGTCGCGGGATTTCGTTCTGTCGGTGTATCGGGAATGTTCATAGATGACGAAGTCCGAGGAATTCGGGTTTGAGAAACTCTTCGGGGAGCCCTCACAGTGTTTTACATAAGTATAGCGTGGTGAACATTTTGATATCTTTTTTTTCTGTACACTGCAATGGATAACTCGCGAACAAACACACGCAGCTGTTGTACATTAGGTGTATACTATACATAGGAAAAACGAAATCCGCTTCATCCGCAACGATCGAATGATTTTCTCGCAAGGCGCAAAAGTACCCATCGCTCGTCTCGCTAATCAGGAGCGATTACTGTCCTCTTACACACTGTACACTGCAGCCGTTTCTCTCGGCGCGCGAGAAGAAACACTGCGCTCGCGCCCGTCGATTATACGTCCGCGAACGCGCAACTTCCTTGGGGCTCTCGCTTTGCAGCCCGCGGGATAATTCGTTCCCACCGTTTCTCGCTCCCATATCGAAGCCGCTGCCGCTGCCGCGACTCCTCCCCGAGGGAAAAACAAATTCGCCGAGAGCAAATTGCGAGCAAGAGCGCGGCGTCAAAGGGCCAAATAACGATCGGAGAGAGAGAGAGAGAGAGAGAGAGAGAGAGAGAGAGAGAGAGAGAGAGAGCTTTTTTCGACGATTACGTACACCTGTAAGTACACTGCAGCACTCGGCTTTCTTCCGCGAAGCGTAAACAATGCGATTTCCAGCGAGAGTTAGTATGCTGACGAAAAAACGGGAGACACGAAGATCTTGCTCGCTCGCGTGCAAGCGGTTGTGACCTTCTGGCGCTTTTCTATTAGTCGTGTGCAAAAAGGAGGCACGGGAACGCCGAGGGACGAGTCTTCCGGTCGGTGCGCGGCAGCCAGATTTCGAGGAACTTTTCTTTCGACGTTTATGACGGCTAACGCGAAAATAACAGGGGGTGGAGGGATCTACTGCGAGAGGTGCTCCGTAAGTACCCGACGATTAGCTGCTCCTGCTGCCGATGCACGAGAGCGCGCGCGACGTCTTGGCTTTGTGCTCGGGAGGTCGAGTGAAGAGACGGATTGAAAAAGGTAGAATAAGACGGTGGGAAGTGACCTATATTTACGGGGAGCTCCTCAGGGCTTTTTCGCGGGAATGGTAGCGTCGATGAATTAACTTATTTCGCTGCTGGTAGTTATTACGTGAGTTTTTCTCCGTATTTCGTTTTGCGATAGAGCTAGTATTTGGTGTATTAACACATTCTCAATGTCTCAACTCGTCAAATTATTAAAGCCCCCCCCCCTCCCTTCGCTTATAAAATGTATAACTCTTGGCTCCTCGTAAAACTTAAAATTCGTATTACTTAGACGCCGAGTATTTATTATACGACTTGCGCCAACTTTGACCCTACCTTAATAACATTCAGTGCAAAAAATAGCCGGGCTCATAATCATTTGTTTGAAAAAACTCTCCTGAAAAAAGACAGCCTTACGCAGCGGCGAAAGAAAGCCACCTCAAAGCCGGGAGCAGCTCTCTTGCGGAGGGGTATAACCCTTTTTATCCCCAGGGTGCCGGGAGCATATATCTAACGCGAAGCTTTAAGGCTCGGCGCTTCTTCATCATGCGCAACTGGCCGATTAAGACGTCGTAGCTTTTTAAAAATGTATGCAATTAGCGCCCGCGCGAGCGTCGAATGCCGGAGGGAAGAGACGGAGCTGCGCGGGATTATGTAAGGAAAGTATAAAGCAGTCACGCGGATATAATAACCCTTTCGCGCGTGCGCGATATGGTGACAAACTTACGAGCCGAAGGGGCTCGTTAATATTGGATTTATATACGCGGGAGTAGCATACGAGAGAGGGACGCGCTAACTCGATTTTGGCGGTTGATTGAGGAAGGTGTGCTCGGGGTTTGTTTATGCTTGCCAAATTGATAAAAATGGGTTGTGTTTCGTATACTAGCCGGGTACTCTCTCAAAATTAGAATATCCCTATGGATGATGATTTTCGGACGTATTTGTATTCAGCAAGTTTACTCGAAGACTTTATTTTCCACTCAAACTCTTCGATGCGATTCTCGGAAGTGTTACACACTTGCATCGTTTTATTGTGAATTTTTATTATTCCCGCATAGTACACAGCAAAAAGAACAGAGCAAAACTATATCTCCGCGAACAACCTCGGGCAATTATGCAATCGCTGTGTCACTGCGTCAAAGTAATTCCATTAGCCGAGACAAGCGCACACTCCTCGATCTTGCCTCTTTAATTTTTCAGGTTACTCGATGAGACCTCATATACACTCGCCCGCACACCAACACACGATCCGCGCCCGCACATCCTTCGCGAAGGTCGCGCCCTGACATTCCCCGTGTCGCGTGCGCACGTACAAGCTGTACACGTGCGCTTTGTACCTTTATGTATATATACGTATATATACGCGTGCTGCTCCAGACTAGCTATAGCGACTCGTCGGTCGATTTACAATCACGACCCGAGGGCCTCGTCGCCGTCGTCGTCGTCGTCGTCGTCGTCGTGGCTTGTAAATGTATATGAAGAGTCGACGAAGAGCAGCGCCGCGCACATGATCGATACAGCCGGCAGATTTCAGACCGCGATTAGTCGCTCGGCTATGTCTCTTTCTCTTCGTCTTCTCAAGAGGCTGCTGTCTTTTTCGTCGCTGCGTGCCGCGCGCGGGATGACTGGGTTCGTCGAAGCAGTGGCGCGCGCGCTGTCGTGCCGTACTCGCTTTTTGCCGTTCCGGAAGTGACGACTAGATGGATGAGGCTCTTGGCCTCTCACGAACGAAAAATGAACTATATCGCGACAGTCGCTAGTTTTTTCTCTCTTCCGTAGATGAAGTCGACTTTTTCGGTTTTCCAGATGAAAGCCATCTAAATTGTCGAATGGAAAGACTTAGCCGACGTTTTCAAATCGACTGACCCCCATCTCCCTCGAAATCTCTAACCGATACGCCTATGAGCATCGAGCGCTCACATCCGCGTACGCGGACATTTTTCTCCAGCCGCGAAGATATTCTGTTTACCCCTCGGCGATTAAATCTCCTGCGCTGACTCGCGACGCTACGGCTCGCAGTGTCACCCGAGGTATGCAGTGCTTATATAGCGAAGCCTATACGAAGAGAAAAATAATCGCGCGCGCAAAAAGAGACGGAGAAAAGGGGCCCTGTCAGGAGGTCGCCGACTACGCGCGCGCTGTTGCCCCCCACGGTGCATGAATCACCAGCACCAGCACCTCTTGTCGCGCCCGTGAGCTAGGTGACAGCTGTCAAGAGTCCTTGTGTACCTCTAAGCGTAGGCGTATACGTCTGTACAGTGTATACGTGTACGCATCGACTGTTTTTCGCGTGGATTGGGTTACCGGATCTTCTCTTCATACGCTGCTTCGTTTTTCAGAGGAATTTTAATCCGATGGCTGCGGGACGTGTGTCATTGCGTTCTCAAATGTCGCGTTGTTCCCAAGCGCCGCGGGGAATGGTAATGACATCATTATGAAGAGTCATCGCTTTGCGAAACGCGCGCCTCCATTCTTCGACCCGATCACATATCGGCTTGAAAGCTTTTCGATCAAAGTAGTATAAATATACGAGTTAGCAAAGATTGAATATAGTGCCGGGACTTTATATTGATAAACGATCCTAGAAGCTGCAAAGTGTCACTGGGTCTGTGCGATCGACGCGCATTAGCTCCAAATTTCTTTTTATCGTCGTGTTTTTCAGTCTGAAGTGCACACGCCGTATATTTAGCATCGCAAACATTTTATTTTCGCCAACTCGTAATTTGCATCGCTTTCGCTCTAATCTAATGATTCCCTCATCAACGAGACTTTCTACCTGGTAATGGTCACCAGACAAGCTTTCCGGCCATCAGCAACTCGAGTCATCAACGGTACCTGCATCGTTCGCGAAAAAGACGAAAAAAAGTCCGCAGCATTTTGACACCCGCAATAATTACATTTACATAAGATCGCCGCAAATCGCAAGCGATAGACGTGCCGCCTGTCTTCCGCGTTAATTGCAGTAGCAGTTCTCGCATCGCCCGAGGCTTCACACACATACACACTTTTCTCCAAGGCTAACGAGAATTAAGCTAGCGGACCGCGATTAGGTGGAATCTTTCTGGAGCAGTCATCATGACGACACGTGTGCATGCGCGTAAAACATCGCGTACTTATATGGCCTCCGTTACGCGCGAGCTTGTTAAAGATTTCCGAGATTCGTTACGCGCGAGCTTCGGTAGCTGTAGCTAGAGGTGCGAGAAAGTATGTATACGCCTGGACTAGTATCGCGGAAGATAGCCGAGCGTTGCGTCACATCAGTGCGCGTGAGAATTATTTATTGGGAGATGAGGGAGCGGTCGTGAATGAAGAGTATTCGTGCGTGAATATGCGCTAAAAGAATTTTTGAAGAGAGGTACAGGTCTTTGATACACGTAAGTATATAGTATAGTATATGGTTACGTAAAGCTTTCGGATCGCTGTCCGCTGTCCGTGTGCATTACTGAACGCATTTGTATGTATATTCAGCTTAACGCTAATTTCTAAATGGAATACATCATTTTCAAATAACTAATGACGCATCCATTACAGCCGAGATCATAATTATAATCCCCGATTAATAATTAATGAACGCGATTAACTCGAAATCTGCTCTTGCGGAAGGATAATGACGGCAAATGAAATTACACACCGCAAACTCGCGATCCCCATATTCGTCAGGATTAAAATTGCCAAATTAATTAGTTAATACACATTTTGCGTCATATTATTGCCGTTAGACTCGATTATACCGTGGGCGATTCTTGTGAAACCCATAACTCACGTTTGACACGTCTACGCGCGTTGCGACAACGCTGTCAATAGAGATGCACGATTTTCGCCGCGGTATATGTAGCACACAAAAGTATATAAATCTAGGGAAAATTAGTCGCGCTAATGGCTACACAGCCGCGCGACTGAATTCGACGTCTTCGCGCAGGACACGCCGCGAGCCGAGCGCGCTCGGGCGCAATAAATAACGAATCCGCGAGCTATAAAATGGCCCAAGTTCATAAATTAGTATTTTAATTTGTATTGTCGATAAATCATGCATTGCGCATATAAACCACACCTTAAAACTGCAGTGTATATGTATGTATGTGCAGCGCTCGGCTATCTCGTAAGTAAAATTTATGCTTCGAGATGCGAAAGCTCGCTCTCACTACTTACTCTCACCGCTTAATCAAGAGAAATTAAACAAAGTCCCAATATCATCGGCTAAATTATACCGGCGCGCGAGCGCTCCCATAACTCGCCGCGGATAAATTCATCTCGCGTCCTTCCTTTTCCGCGCGTGTGTCACGTGCATAACGAGCCTGTCTCATCTCTCTCGCTCTCTCCCGGAGGAACGAGTCGCGCGACGTGGCGCCTTCCTGAAAGAAACGATAATCGAAACATCAAATCGGTCTTGTAGGGACGACGCATCTCTTCTTTTCTCTCCCTCTTGCAGCGTCGTGACTGGCGTTTGGTCGACTGGCCGCGTATATGCGGTCTGTATCGCGCTCACCTCGGCATTCCCCGGCTCGTGTGTAGCGAGAGTCTTCTGCTGTTCTTTTTTTTTTTTTTTTACATTTTGTGTTTTCCAGCCGACTTGGACGTTCCGAGAAGCGTTCAAGGAATATGGTGTCGCGGGTGATAATGAAAAAAACAGGAAAATCGAGAGGAAAATAGCGGCGTACCATATTTTAGTATCCGAGTCTCTGAGTGTCTTTGAAAACGGATAAACATTCAGACGTCCTCACAATTAATCAGCGTTACCTCCGATCGAAAGAAATCCGTTCGATAACAAAACAACCAAAGCAAGAATCATTATCTTCCCGAGGCGTACGTAGTTTCATCCATCGTCCTCACGCAGCAGCAGCAGCAGCCGCAACGTTTTTCGTTCCTCCGCAGTACGACCTTGCAGCCTCTTCGCGACTTTGCTCACGTCGTCTCTTTATCTCTCTCGCCTCGATAATTTAATGCCACGTCCTGTGACGACGCATTGTCGATTTTACGAGCAGATAAGCGACGCGAATAATTCAGCGCTCAATCTATCGGCGTATGGCAGCCACGCGGTTGGTATCTTGACGTTTGAATCGCTCGCGAGCTTCGTCGCGTGTCACGCTATTACTCTGCTGCGCGCCTCATCTGTGCGCGCCCGCGGACTCTACTGCACCGTTATAGCTCATTGACAGAATCGTAACGCCTTGTCGTATTGCACGCGGAAGGTGAGGAGTGAAGGAGAGAAGACGACGAAGGCTTAATTCCGTTGCGAGAGGCTATTAACAAGTTTTTCGAGATTAGTCGCGACGACGCGCGGTACATTTTCTCGAATCTAGAGGACGTCAAGAAGATTGAGGACTTAATGTTCGATTGCCGAGTCGCAATCAAGTACTTCGGAAATCAACGAAAATAAAAAGATCCCCAGTAGTTAAAGACAAACTTGGTCAGACCAGGTGATCGAGTGCACTAAAATTCCGAGACCGAAGAAAAGTAATAGTAAAAGAAATCTACTTCCTGCATCTCTCCAGTCCGACCCCAGTTTAACCTCGTCCCGTCGAAGCTTCGTGCAGTAATTGATCGGCGTCCGAGCGACCGTAAAGTCCAGCATAAGAAAGAAAGACCGGCATCACTTTGTCACGAAGACCGAGACTAGCTGCAAGTTTTTCAAAAGTTCGCGAGCATAGACGCTCCCCATTATTAAAGCGAGGGCACACCGCACAATAGCCAGCTTCCGCGTGACACGCTCTGCATAACGGTCGACCTGTCTCTCGATCGATACGGTTCTCTCCATTGTCGTACCGGACGGCGATTGTTCTTTCGTCGCGTGCACTTGTGCCGACCCGAGGCGTTATCTCTCGAGGAAGTCGTAAGTACCGGGCAAAATCGTCGATTTGTCAGCGCTGCTTTTGATTTTATACGCCAAACTCTCGAATTCCGTGAGATTGAATCGTCGATGCGCATATTCAGATTGTATATCTCATCCAGAGCTATAAATCCGCTCGCATAATATAGACGCGCCACGACTCACGCGCGTTGCTCAAAGCGCTTGTAATACAAACTGCATCGAATATTCAATCGGATACTCAATTATACGCGGCTGGAAATGAGGAAGAAGCGTGTCAACCGAAAGGCGTGTGATGCTCGTTAGACGCGCTTTTTCAACTGTCGCGGCGGCGACGGATTATGTAGGCGGCGATGTGCCGGAGCGTAAGGTCAGTCGCGCCTTTCGCGACACCGGAGCAAGAGAAAGCGTCGACGAGAATTTTTCCCTTCCGCATGCAGTATACGTATATATTCCGCATTGATAAATCCTCAATGGTCCGCGCGAGCGTGAGACCTTTTCGCGTTTTCCCGATCGCGGATGCATTAAATATATATACACGCGTGTGTCTCTATGTACGTAAGTTGATACACGTCGCTGTGTGCGAGGATAAGTTCATTCCATTTGAATAAGCATCAGTTAATTAAAAAAACAATGAGATTTTATAGCGCGTTTTCTATACACGGATGAATGTGTTTGGAATATACGCGATATTCTAAAATCCTCGCGCGAGTACACACCGTAAACATAAACGTGTGCTTGAAATAACCAGTGTCGCCTGCAGTCGACTCTCTCTTTCACTCTCTCCCTCTCTCGACAAGTCTCCTCATCATTTTCCCTGCCGATACATTATTTTCCACTGTACAGGTAATACAACGCAGAGCGCAACAACTATCCGCCGCGAAGTATATATACACAGAGCCTGTGTTCTCGGACGTATTTACGAGCATTTTACCGGGTTATCGCGAAAGGCTCAGCTCGGCAAGCCGGCTGGCTATCCTTATACGTAGGTAAATGCTCGGGCTCGGCTGTCGCGCAAATCGAACTGTCGTTCGCGCCGAGAGCCGTACGTGTGCAGTGTGCAGCGCGCATGTGTCTGCAAGCAAGGCACGGACGAGGAATGGGTGACACGGAGCGTTGGACGCGTTCGTAAATTCATGCGGCTCTCTCGCTTCTATACGTATAGGGCAGCTATGTGTATACGAGAGCGTACACACATACACAAATGCAGCAATCGCCGGGCGCATGTTCGTCTATCGTGGGAACGTGACACTTTCACGCCGCTTATCTAATTTATCCGAAGGTCGCTCGCGCTCACCCGCGATCCTGTCTGTCTGCGCTCTGCGCTGTACGTACTTGCTCCTTCGATCGTGTGTGCATATGCGTATACTACACCTATGCTGCTGCCGCTGCCGCCGCTCGCTGTACGTGTATTCGTATACGCGAGAGAGTATACGACACGTGGAGATATCATAACCGGTGGGTCTCGCGCGCGAGCGCTAAAGTCACGCATGTTTAATCGATTTACGTTCCACTTTAACGGCCGCCGCCGCTGCCGCCGCCGCGGGTATACGTGCCGGCCCCGATCGCGAATTGATGGTCGAGCGGGGTCGGCTGCATACTGGCAAATTGCTTTACGCTGGAAATTAGCTTTTTCTGGAGGGAGAGAGAGAGAGAGAGAGCTGCTTCGGATCGTGTCTCGCCTCGGTGCGGTTTTGTTTTTTTGGCTGTAGTGTATGGACGCGGGACGTGGTTTTCTTACGTTCTGCCCTGCTCCGCAGCAGTGTTAAGGGGACGACGCGAGGCTAGATATAGAGAGGCTGCGCGTGGATGATGTATGACCTGCATTTTGTTACGGCTCTGCACTGTAAATAGATCGGTTCTTTCTTTTTATAATACGCGGAGCGAACGACGGCAATGTTGATTATGTTTTGATTTATCATTGTTGATAAATCGCTGGAAATTAATTTTCGGAAAGTTAAGATTATACGCCGCGATACGACGTGCACGCACCGGTAAAATTTCTCCAGTTTCTAATTTTGTTAAATGTTTTAATTGCTCTCGAAAAGTGCGCGAGTATAAATCTTCCGATATACAGCTTAATCGAACCCTTTTAATTCTACAAATATGCAAGCCGCGCTACATACCCGCTCAGCGCATAAATTATGAAAGACACGTCGTCGTCGAAACTAAATAGAGAGACCGATATAATTATACCTATGATGAAAATTTAAATCATATACATGCCACGTGCCCCGGGAAATTATCTATGTAGGAAGTTGACTCTACGTATACACGTGCGCACTTTGCGGCAGTGAAAGTATCGCAGTCCGCGACATGGAAATATTTTCTCTGTGCATTTCGATTTTCGAATTTATTTTCCCAGCGTATTTTCAATCGATTCGTTGAAAATAACTGCCAAAGATTCACTTTCGCCGCTCACGTCTGTTTTGTCCCGACTGTTACTACTGTGACGACGTACAGCGTCAGGTTTCACGCATTTATAATATATAGCTGTCAATTCGCCTTCCATACTCATCTAACAATAAAATAGCTATATCGCTCATTCAACAGAGTGTATCACAGTTTCGAAAACCAGACACAATAAAAACCGCGTTTCCCGCAACGGCTCGCGATGCTCTAAAACTTTTCGTAACCCCGTGGCAGAAACTTGACTAATCCCGACCATCTGCATACTGTCGCAACCAGACGTTCCCCCGCAAACACGAGCCATTTCGCACAATCGCCTTTTCAGCTGATCGGTCCACACACGCGTACTTACCGCAAGAACGATGTCACAAGCCGTTCGCGGTGATAAATTCAGCGCGTTGCACCGGGAATTAAATATTCATCGTCCTCTCTTTGGAAGAGCCTAGCGTGCGCGCTCGATTTATACGTTTAACGAGCGCCCGCGCGCGCGAGGAGAGAGAAAGAGAGAGAGAGAGAGGAAGAACGGTCCGCGGGACCATTTGCATCTCGTAATACAGCCCGCGGAGACAGCGCGACCGTACATACGTATATAACGTGCGTGCGCCTCTTGGATGAGGGTCAGAGTAGAGGTAAGCTCCTTTACGATCGGCGAACTGGACTTTGCCGTTGTGCATACGTCCGAGCAGGAAACGAAGATGTTTCTCTCGTGGGTGAGGCTGTGCGGCGGCGCGTTCCATGCATAATGGATGTACACATCGATTTCTAATAGGATGTTTTTTGCGTTCACGCTTAGAGCGAGCTTGCGTTGAAATTCGGGGCCACTTTATTATTTTCCGCGCAACGCTCTCTTATCCAGCGATCACGCACGGTGCGGCTCGCGAAGAATCGACGGCGCATGTCACCGCGATATGCAAATGCAACGGCGCGTCCGCACGTTATATACTTAGCGGCTCGTCAAAAGCGTGCTTCGCTCTAATCTTAATTCGCTTATCGGATTACCCCGCGGGGTTTTGTGCCGCGGCTCATACGGCCGCCGATGGAGATGTTTTTTGCGCGCGAGCGAGAGGGAGAGAACGGGGCCCGAAAGATAATCCGGCGGGTATGGTAATTCAAGAGCGAGAGGAAGAGCCGACGCGTCTAGATGAGCATAGGGAGATACACTCGCGAAAGGGAGTGCACAGTGCAGCGTGTATGAGGTACCGTACGCACCGGATGCTGTGCTGCACGAAAAGCGTTGACGAACGACGCGCGTCGTTCCGTAAGCTTGGGTTTCCATCGGTCGTCTTGATAAAACCCCGCAACAAAGCAGGTGCTTAAAACGAGACGCGAAGATATAGATTTCCGTTGCGTCACGCGATGATTATGCCTGTGATTCGCGCGGCGACTATGGAAAAATCATCATCCGAAGCTCGACGTTTAATACCCATAAACTCTGCTTGCTCGCTCTTAATACTCATTAACGACAGAGAAACTTACGACTACTCGCGGCAAAAACTGCATAAGCAGACTCAGCTCTCGGGACAAAAAGCCAAATATTGGCTGCTCTGAGTCGAGCCGTACGAATACCCGCGTAAAATCGTCGTAAGTCAGAGAGCGGAAAAGTATGGGTATTCTCTCCGGACTGCAGAGCCTAAACAAGGCATTTACCAAGAGCAACGCGGTCACCTGACGTGAAATTTACGAAGATCCTAACGACGAACGAATTTTCCCCGAGAACACAGAACGAGCTGTGGCTTTCCCTCCATTAGGCGACTTTTCTTGCCCGCGCGCGTATCGAGAGCTCTCCTCTCGAAAGTTATTAGATGCATAACTCGGCTCTAAGGGACATGAAAAACCGGCTCGTAAAGCGTCCCCTGCGACACTAATGGCCGCGCGGCGCTCGCTCGCGAAGATTGCGGAAACGCTCTCTCTCTCTCTCTCTCTCTCTCTCTCTCTCTCTCTCTCTCTCTCTCTCTCTCTCTCTCTCTCTCTCTCTCTCCTTTACTCGAAAAATAAAGCAACCGAAACATAAGAAGTTATCCGCAGAGATCCATACACACACAGACACACGTATGGAAATTTCGCAAAAAGTACAGGCTTCGCCGAGCGCTTTACAGTCGCTCGGCGACGTATGCAGCAACATTGTAAGATCTCCCGCTCGCGATCGGACGACTTTCTTCGTCGAGAGAGATTCCCAATGGCTGATAGAGCCATACGTCGTAATGTCTTTACTCCGTACCCCCGGGGACGACGTACAGCTTGTGTATATATAAAGTCAGGCATCGAGGTTAGCGCGCTGTGCTTAATTGTCCGCGCATAATCAGCCCGACGGGCTTGTACGTACACGGCACGACTATGATGTCGCGATGATTATTTCATAGCTGAAGACGAGGCTGATGCTGCTGCTGCTCCGGTGACGCAAGGATCGATTTTAATCTAGGCATTGCTTCATTAGGATCGCGCCGAGTGAGTGAGAGGGAGAGAGTTTAACGAGCGCGTGGCTCTTAATTAATTGTCGCTTACAGATTGTGCGCGCCGACGACGACCGGAGGCTGCAGCGGTGACGAATTCGCCGCGGCAAAAACTTGCCTACAACATTGCAGAAATAACGGTTAAATTTGCGCCTGAGAGTCAAGGGATTTTACTATATGCTCGCGTTTTTACTTATATTCGCACACAAATGCGTAACTTATAAGTCGTATTAAAATATTTGACGACCGAAAAAGAGAAAAAACGCCGATAAATCATTCGCACACTGTATATAAACAGAGTGCATATCGTTAAAGCTTTGGCGTGCGTGGAGCACGATAAATTTCCCAACGCGAGACTAATGCCACATTAACGTCTTATTTGCATAATGCAAAGTCCCGCATTTTCGAAACAAACTGATTTAAATAGAGCATCAATCAGCGGGAATTTTTGCATCTCTCCTCGCGTAATCAGCCTCGGAATTACAGTTCGCGCACACCTAATCGTCCTCGCACAATAATGTGACTCGATAAAGCTGCGCTCTACATCCGGCGTGTGGAGCATCCCGTTCGTCGATTTCTCACTCTCGAGCGAGGCGAGTCAACCGGTTCTCTGTATACACAGAACGTATGCGTATAAGTATGTACACACGCGTACTTACATACGCTCAACCTAGTCGCACTATATCACTCGCGTCTCTTCTCTCGGCTCTCCATTCATATATACCTGTGCGCCCATAATGCCTCTTGCACGCGCAGGATTTCACTTTCGCCGCGCACGCGGCAAATATATCTCAGCCGCGAAATCAGCCCTCGCGTCAACTCGAAACTCTCGGGAGAGAAAGAAAGAGAGAGAGAAAGGAGATAACAATAAAAAAGAGCGGGTGCACAGGATGCGGATGCAATAAAACCATCTTTGGCGCGAGGCGACTACTGCACCCACGCGTCGTGTCCTGTGTCCGATAAACGCCGAGCGTCTCTTACTCGTATAAGGAGAAAGGAGACGGTTTCTGGGTAAAGCCCTCGAGTTCTGCGTATACGACGCTGTGCTGCGCGGATACGCTTCCGTGACTAAAATTACTCTGCACGCGGCGCTTGCTCGCGTGGCTCTACTTAATTTAGCATATCTAATTCCAGTCGTTGCTGCAGTATATGCTCCGCGAGAGTTACACACGCATTTTTTGATCGAGGACTTCTGTGCGATATCAATTTATCAAAAGTGGCATCGAAAAAAAGCTCTTTTATCTTTTATTTTTACTAAGTGCAGGAAGACCATTCCAGAAACTCGAGGATCGTCTCTTTTCCTCTCTCCAATATAATCTACACCCGATCTGATAAACATCTCTCCGCGCAGATAAGCGCAATCACGCGTAAGCGACGACGCGAGCAGGATAAGTCTAAAAATAATTCCCAAGCGTTCGTGCTGTTATTTTATTAATCAAAGCGAGAAACAAGTGTCAGAGAGCGAACCTTTTCACGCGAAGCGGAAACTCGTGCGTGCATATACCTATAGGTATATAGAAAAGGGCACGAGCGCACCGCCTTGATTCTCTCTCTCTCTCTCTCTCTCTCTCTCTCTCTCTCTCTCTCTCTCTTCTCTGTTCGTCATCATCTCTCTTCTCTTCTCCTCCTGATCAACAGACCACCCCTCAACACCTCAACACCCCATTACATTAACAATGAAACCCAATCCCTCACTTCTTCAGAATATGCCTCTCCACACACGAAATTCCAATCCTATACCACCACTCGAATCTTACTCTCTCCCACTCAAAACTCACCTCCGAAAAAGATCCTAATCCCCGATCTTCTCTCCCGATACAGCACCCAATCAATCCAGATACCGAAGATCAATCCAGCAAGAACCGATCATGATCAATATTGATAAGCACCCAAACACTATGAAAACCGAACACATAACGTAATTCTCCTTCGTCCGCGAGAAATTAAAAGGACCAAGTTCTAGGTCCACCCTTCACCCAGATCAACAGACGAAACAAATTCACAACTCCAAATCCGCCAACACGCCTTCACGCCTCAACACAACTAAAATCAAACCATAATCAACCCGCTCCTCATCCACTCCCCCCTCCCCCACCCTATCACAAAACAACTACCTCGTACACGCCGAAAATCTCACAGAACGTCGCCACATCTCTCTCCGCCCTCGCTGCCCCAGCGCCCCCCAACCCTCCCGAGCTACCACCCTCAGCACCACCCGTCTCCACCAAAACTCCCACCCCAGACGGACCCATCTACCACCACCCCAACCTCATCAATAGCACCCCCCCTCTCCACCAAACACACTCAACGCTAAACCACAGACTGCAATAAAACCATACCCCCCTCCCCCTCCGGCCAATCTGAGACCAACAATACAACACTCCAAGCTTCTCCCCACCATAGATCCCGCACACACATACTCCCCACTCTATAAAGAACTAAGGAAAACAAAAAACACAAAACCACCGCCAAACAAAATACGTAAAACCCAAAAACGAAAACCACCCAACACAACATATAACCCCCCCCAAACAACCATACTAAAGTCACACCACACTACCACATCCCCACACCCACTAAAAGAATAGATGTAAGACCAAGAACCACCCAAATCACACACCAATCAGTAGATAACCAATGCCTGAGCAAAAACTAGCCACTAAAGTAACCACGATACAGAAACCACGATAAAACAAATAAATTATCGATCATAAACACGCGGCTCAAATCAACAACCCATCCGACCAACAAAAGCGACAAGACCAGAACCGGCCAGGCAACCCAACAACAAACCATAAATACTAATACGGGGATAATGTAATAACCGGCCCAGGAACAAAACAGGGCCTAGCCGGAGGTCGATTTAAGAGGCAATCCCAAACGGGGTCGGGAGACTCTGGCGAAAGCCGCCAAATCTGGGACCATACAACAAATAGAGCGGAATCGCGGGAACAAAGCTTAAGAACCATGAGACAGGATAAGAAAAGACCGAGCGCTGGACGAAAGCAAGCTCAAACAATCACCCGTCGCTCCGAATAGGCCAATCTCACCGCGCGCGAAAGGATGTCGAGCGGACCACACGGGTGACCACCCATTGAGCAAACACCAGCCACATGCCTGATTATATTACGATGAGATACTCTCGAAACGCACGATCTTAACACGGCAGAATCGCCGCGACAGACGAGGCAAGTGCAAAAAACTCCCGACGGCTATCGGTCTGACAACAGAGAAAATCACCAACCCGCCACCAAGCAGGCTGATACAAGCCGACCGTTAGAAAACAACAGGCACAAATCAAGCTCCAAGGCCCATCTCAAAAAAAAAAAAAAGAAAACCCCAAAGTAGGCGGACTGTTGAAAGCCGACGCGCGAAGACGCAGCAGAAAGAAGCCTAATGTGCATGGCCTATACTCATCCAGAATCCGACAAGTGCCCGTAACTGACTCACCGCTCACCGTACAATCCCCCAGCATCAGCCTTGGAATAAATGCAAGAGGACAAAAGAGAGAAAAATCACCTGGCGGTGTACCCGAGACTTCCAAAACGAGAGAGAGTTAAGAAGGAGGAGAAGATTGTGCTCACAGAAAAGAAATTCATCGAGTAACCCTGGTCGGCGATGAGGTACCGGAGGCAACGAAGGCATAACCCAAGAGATGAAAAAAAAGCGTGCGAGATATGTGCAACTACAATTACAGCTTTCCCAGAGGTAATTTTCACATTCTTTCAAATTCTAATCAATTTTTCTTTTCAGTTTCAGCGTGACTATATGAGGCGGTCAATCTCCAATTCCCCACTCCTCCTCCCTTTCAAGATCTATAAGTAACTTACTCGAGGAACAAACCTATATATCCCAACCTATTAATCGGCCCCACCACGCGAAAATCACACATCAAGGAATGTACATATAACACACGACCGGAGGCATAAAAAAGGTAAGGCCGCAGATAGATATAGCGAGACAGAATTCACCGGACCGCGAGCGCCCCGGATGATAAGGGCGCTAGCTAATCCGAGCGGAAAACCACAAAACAGAGGAACTCTCACGGCGTTTTGGTTCATTTCCTTACCGATAACGCTGTAAGTATAAACAAATAAACATACACACCTCCGTGCTCCCGCTGATGGGCTATTGGTCACAACTGGTGTGTTTCGATCGCGCGACGCTCAAATATCTCTGACATAAGGCCGACTATAATGTAAAATGAATCGCTTGATTCATTGGGCAAGAAACGTACGACGAGAGCATGTTGCAAAGCTTGAGTAATCAGTACCGGAAGTACCACACGCTTTACCGTTGGTTAATATTGTGATTGCCCGCGTGAGTAACTCGTTTGCTACGCGTGCGCGCGCCATTGACGTCGTGCGATTCGCGAAAAGTTGAAAATTAATTGGCGGTGTAATCGATCCGTTTTTTTCTTCCCTCGAGGTTTATACACGCGTATCCGAGAGTTATGTTCCAGCGCGGAGATCCGTAATTGACAAATCGCTATGCGCGCGCTTTACGAGCGCCGCCGATTTATTCGTAATTAGGCAACAGCCGATCCGATTCGATATGAGAGACCAGTTTTTTAGGAGAATATTTTTGACGTTTCGCGACTGTGTAAACAATATGAATTACGCGCGAATTTCCATATACTAATTAATACGTAGGTATACCAAATTAGCCGTTACAAATTTTTATGTTAAAAAGCCTCGCGTGAACTTGAAGATTAAAAATAAGAAGCGCAAAAAAACGATAAAAAGCCGTAGCTGCAGTGATCGTCGATTTCCACGCGCTCGGCTAGATCCCAGTAGATGCAACGGCTCGCTGACGGGCCCTCTAAATCATGCGGCGCTCTCTCGCCGTTTCTCGAATTCCTTTTGCGTCCTTGCCTGCAGCACGGTATAACGAATGAGGCCTGCCTCTCGTCTCCGAAGCTCGCTGCACACATACACACGGTAGAGACACGCATTGTGTAGACTGTGCAGCGTCACACAGCAGAAACACACACGTGAGAAATACGGAGTCGCGCGATGTCACTCGATCTCCCAGGGATACTTTCTCTCCTATACTTACACATAGAGCGGCGGCGGGAGACAAAATGCGGAATGCCGCGCACGTTTTGTGCGAGTGGAAAAGTCGCGAGAATGCAGCATCCGATCGCGTGACTCAGCTGCACGCGGATTACGCAAGACCGATTCTTTTTGTGGAGCGCGCGAGAGAGAAGGCTTTTGAAATTCTGACTGCAAGCGCGAGGGTAATTAATGAGGGGACTGTTTTGACGAGTGGAAGCTCGTTAGGTTAATAAATAATAGGCCGGGAGAAGGATTGTATATGAAAATCGTGTAACTATTCTCTTCGTCCACACATATGTGCGATGGAGTTATGTAAAGTGTTGACGATCGTGGATGCGTTTATTCGATTTGCGTAGATGCGACTCAATTGAGTCAGCCGCTACTGCAGTTTCCCGGTGCGGTTGATTGATTAGTTTGCATTGTACAACTCGTAGTAGGAGCAAGTAACCTTCTTACAAAATAACGACGACCAATAACGTGGACATATTTACACCACACGAAAACCCAGCACGACCCGAGTACAAATAAGTAAAAAGCCGAGCACAGAAGCAACTCGCGCGGCATTTCTAATGAGCCGAAACAAAAAGTCTAAGCAATGCTCAAAAGCGTCAATAAAGTAATAGGAAAGAAGAAACCGCTGCTTGCTTGCCGCGTGTCGTGCGGCGATAAATTTCCCAGTTCCCGAGCGAGGCTCTCTCTCTCTCTCTCTCTCTTTCTCTCCGGTAATAGTTGTAATAGTAACATTCATTAGCCTGGTAATCGGCGACCTATCGCCCGATCGTCCCACGCGACGTCGCAGTAGAGCCTGTGCGGTACACAAACAGGCATACATATATACCTCCGCGCACACGGGCAGATAACTCTGTGATACGTTTTCAGCGGAGTACATTATTCTATAGCGAGAAAAACAGGCAGAGTAGGAGGAGAGGCGATAAAGTAACGAAACTAAGTATCATTGCGAAATCGCAGCGCGCGCGCGCGCGCTTGGAAGATTATAAGCCACGCGCGCGCGCTGAGACACCGGAGATTATCATCGCACTTTATACGATAAACACACAAATGCGCTCGGGTCCGCGCAAGAGTCCTGAACACTTATTAAAGTACCGCGCTTTACTGGCAGTGTCGACTGAAAATTATTGTAAATTTTCAACTCATATCGCTTGTCTACGACACTGGCTTGGAAAAGAGTCAGCCAGTGTTTATCGCGATCTTTGTAAGTAGTAACAAGGGTGTATCTCGTAGTTTGACAAAATTTCAAAAGTATCAATACACAAACAATAATAATCTCGAGCGACCACCGCTTAAAAATTATTTATCAGCTCATTAGCCCCACACGATCCTCGACAAAAACAGCGACAAAGCCTGCACGCGTATACACAAACAAAAGCTATATTTCACGCGTGTCAGTCCGTAACAAATACACTCGTAAAACGCGACTCCTACACCGCTTCGTACATAAGTACCTCCGCGCCCCAGCTAGTAGCGTTTCCTTTCCATAAGGATGTCGCATATACGTATACGCTTCTCGGAACAGCGCTGCATGCTCGCAGCTTAGAAAAGCGTGAAAATACCTGGTTATGCATTTGCCATTTGCCGGAATTACAGGGCGATTAATAAGCTCCGCACACTCGCGTGGGACTGCTACCGCAGCGCAGTTCAAAGCGAGCGTGAAGATAATCATCGGTCGTGTATGTGTGTGTGTGTGTGTGTGTGTGTGTGCATGTGCGCGCTCAGAACGACGAGGGGACATATTGCAGGACACCGAGCGAGATGTATCAAAGTCCGCAACGAGCCACGAGTGTGCACTGCTGTAAGGTAAAAGGTAGAGCGCCGTAGACGAGTGTAGAAGGAGTATACGTACGAGGGGGAAAAAAACTTTGAGACGGGAAGCTGAGATAGCGTGCGAGTCGGATCGCTGCCGAGCGATCGCGTATATGGCTGCACTTGACTTTTCATTTATCATGACCAGAGTTTGAGCCATTTTTTTTTTCATTGGGAGTTTTCGTCGTGTAAATGGCGTATTGGTTTAATGACCGTTTATAAGTCTATATTCTCGTTGTAACAATTATATATGAAAAAGGCAAAATCAAATATATATATGAAATATTAATTAGTAAGATAAAGGGACTCACCCTACAGCTCCTCGAAGATCCGCCGTTTCAGCAATCCGTTCCGCGCAAGAGATGCGCAAAATACACAAAGTCTTTCACACTGCATACGTAATCCTGCGCAGACAAAAAGAATTTCATGCGTCATTAAATAATATCCCATATCGAACCTCCTCACCATCGTCTACAAATTCTGCAATGGACAGCAATAGCGCATAGGCTGAAGAAAAAAAGAGCGAAACTACTAGCATTCCTCGAAAAATTTCATAACCCCGCTATTCCAGCGCGCATACATGAGCGGAGCGCAGTTTCGACCAATTAAAAGCGCGGCGGCCGCTAATAAGCCTGCATGCGCGCTCGCTCGCTCGCTCGCTCGCGATTAATCCGCGCGGGGAAAACGGCCATTCGGCGCGTACATTAAATAATCGTAACGAGCCCATTCGGCCGGCGCTAATTTCGCCGGCTACCCATCGGACGGCCGTCATAAATTTGCCCGACATTCTCGCATAGGCAAACGAGCGGCGGTAGCTGCAGCTATCTCTCTCTCTCGCTTCTCTCTCGACTCCCAGGATCACACGCCGCGCGCCGCGCGACTTCCGATAACGATCGAGATCTCCGCGTATATAGGGAAGTGACGCGCCAAATAAAACAAGGATTTTGCTCGTTTTGGATATGTAAGTGTGTAAGCGCGACTTTCTTGTTATATATTCTTCGGTGCGCAGCTGCGCTGGGAAGATATGTGGAAGAGCGGAGTGTGTGTTCGATTTTAATGCGAAGATCCTGCAGTTGTACAGTCTTTGCCGAAAGTCGAGCTTGGAATTTATATCGTGGAATTTTTTCAATTGGATCAACTGATGCGTATATGTCCCTAAACGGATAGGAAGTGCAATTAATATGCAATATTGTCCGACATGTAAATTGATACTATCTGATTAATAGGTGTAATCAGTCTTCGCTATTAATCACATTGGTATAATCATCGTTGAATTTCATAACGGTATATTTGCTTATTTCAAATAAAGTATAGCTATAGCTATAAGCTGTTTCATATCATATGCGTAAGTACACTTACACAGTCCAACCCGGTAGCATTACTACGCTCAATCGTTACTTATTATCTTCTCTCTTTTATGTCCTTGCTATTAACCTCTTTCGACCCTTTCGTGTGTTCATTTATTCTCGAGCTTTGTCGCGACGGTCAAGTAAATAGCTTCCTTAAATCGAAGGGAGAGAGCTTCGTGAAAGTAGTTTTAAGAAAACTCTTCGTCGAGCTCCATTGTTAACCTTACCTCAACATGTGCCTGCAGGTTCGCCGATTCTTATCTCAGAATTTTGATCTTAATCCATTATGAATAGTCGTGATGAACTTTATATCGAACACTGGGAGCATTTTTATTTTTGCGACGAAAGGAGAAGTTCACATTCAAGAACGCGTGATGACCCTAATGATTTCAAATTGAAAAAAAAATGAAAGACTTTTATTCGGCGGTCGAGGGAACTTTCTATCATAATGCGCATTAACAATGGTACTTCATTTGCGGACGAACGGGCGCACAGTCAGATCTTTCAGGTACGATATGTTCTTCCTTACACGCTAATGAAGCAATGATAATGATACCTTTGCCCGCGCACTCATAAATGAAAATGTGGTTCAGCCTTGCTATAAATAATCTAATTAAATAAAAACAAGTAAATCTGCGTAGATAATGCAAAATCAATTAGAAATGATTCCTTCGCAGGCATGATACAGCAGGCTCACCGCCAAAGGTACAGTGAGTCTGCAACCGATTTGCCGCAGATTCGCCGCCGCCACAAGCTTTCCAAGCCGCTCGCGCTGGCCGGTGCAAACTCGCTCCTTATTATGTCCCTTTAGCCTATACAACAACATAAATTCGTAGGACGTGCGCGTACCTCGGCGCGTACACGCGGCAGTACAAGGCGGCGGGCGTTTGAAAAGCTGCTGCGTAATTCAATATGCATCGAAAGCACACGGCAGCCGGCTCTGCGCTTTTTCGCTGCTGCATACAGGCGCAATCGAAAGCCATGTGTGCTCAGTGCTGGCTTGGGAAACGCTGAATGTACCTATATATATTCAGCGATCGCGAAGGGTCATTATTGCGCAAGCGCGTGTTTCTGCCGATCTCCTTCCGAGTGCATACCTTTGCGCACCCGATGCTTTCTCGCGGGTAAGTTATATATTTGCAAAAAGGCGCGAATTTCAAACTTTATTACGTGCACTTATCCAACGAACCGTACAGCCGATAGGTATAAGCGCACCGTGAAAGCCTCTAATGAGGCGGCTGTGCGCGTATATATACGTAGGCTTATACACAGGGACACGCTTATATCGTCCTGCACTTGGCTGCCGGGCACGGCGTGGGTGACTGTCTCGCTACGTACGGGATTAATAGTTCCGCCCGAGAGAGAGAGAGAGAGAGAGAGAGAGAGAGAGGGGGGACACTCATGCACCGCACACGCGACAAAGTGCTGATCTAGCCTCGGAGGCTGCAGTATGCAGCGTTTCCAATGCAGGCGAGAAGAGAAAGAGCGAGCTGCAGGCTCATTAGCTGCCAAATTTATCGTCCGAGAACCGATTTCACGCGCCGCTTTCCATCGCCCTGTGGAGAGCGTGTGTGTGTATGTGTGCAGCCACTGCCCCGTTATTGATTCTCTCTTGCACTATGCGGCGCGAGTGTACGGTATATAGGTGTATCAATAGAGAGATATTGAAAATTTTTGCCGGATCCACGACAATAGGACATTATGGTGGAGAGCGCGCGCGCGCACGCTTTGACCGGGGACCGTGAATTATTTCGAGTGCTCGGTGACTCCGTTAGGTGGTTATTTCGTTGTTATTGAAAGGAACGTCGATATAATGGGAACTTCCTCCTCGAGGAAGGAGTGCTGGATATGATAAAATATTTTGAAAATCACGCTTATATAGCCTATGTTCAAAAGTTATACATGCATCAAGGGAATTCATATTTACGTATACTTGCACGCCTAGGGAAAATACGTGCAAGCAGATAAATGGATTCGCATTTCTATAATATATGCGAATGATAAATCAAACTCACGGCCCAGTCACATTAATTAGAAAATCCTTTGTTCGCCCGTAACAAAGCGATGAAAGTGAAAAAAAGGCGCGCAACCTGCACGGCTACACTCTGCTGTGAAACGTGTGCAACGAGTATATAGTATATACATATAGAGAGAGAGAGAGAGAGAGAGAGAGCGAGCCCTATCGCACGGTTTGCCGTTTTGCCAACTAAATTACAAACGGCAAAAATCGCCGGCCGAGATCTTCAAGAATAAGAAAATATTAGATGCACAGATAGTATATCTGAAACGCATCGAACCATAACCCTCGGGCGGATCTCGCATGAAAATCAGCAGCGGCAGCGAATCTCGGCAGCCAAGTGCGCGCGTGCTCGCCCTCCTTAAGAGTCGAGACACACTGCACTCTCCTGTGCAGCCGTGTGCTGCACCAAGAGAGAAAGATTACGTAAGAGCGGAGTTCAGCCGCTGCGTTCACACGGGGACGCGTTGTGGGTGTTATGAAATAGATATCATGTTCCTTGCCTATTTATCTAGCCTGGCGCGCGAGCAGCGAGAGCCTCGGGACGACGATAGTCAGCTGCAGGCATTTGTCGGATCGTATGGGTGTATGTGCACTTGCATTATATATATATGTGTGTGAGGTATAGGCATATATGCAAAAGTGTGCTGGTATCGAAGCCAGCGGTGAGCTGCCTGCATCGGACTTTCGCCGCCGTCTGAGGATAGCGAGAGGGAAAAGACATCGGAGGGGAACACACGAGGGAGATGAGAAAAAAGAGAGGGATATAAATAGACGGAGGTAGATACATGCGTCGGTGGAATAAACAAGCGTTTGGCGCCTGGCTCAGCTATATACTGCTCTAGGACGCAAAATGCACTTCGAATGTTTACACCTGTTACCGTTTTCTCTTTCGTTGCCCTGCTCAGTGATCCCGCGGTGGAAGGGACAAGTGGGAAAGGTTGCTGATCGACTTGAAATGTCGAAGGGACACGGGTCGTGATTGCTATTGTCTCTTTGTGTGTTGGAGTAAAATGACTTTCGTTTTTCATTTGTTGTCTTCTTTTATTTAATGCATGACAAATTCAATGAATATGTCCTTTCACAAGAGTAGTACTTAACGTCGCTTGACCATTTGCAGTTTCATACGTATACACCAGTGATCTTATCATGGTGAAATATGAGTAGGTTGCATACGCCACCTGCAAAGGGCTTAGGTTAGTGCAATTATACAATGATTATTCTGATAAAGCAAGACTCGCCGTTCCTAGATACTGTCGGTCGAGTTTTGACATGAATCCAGATAAGTATATTTTCGGTAAAGATTGACACCTTCGGATAATTATAAGTTTGTCAACTGTATAAGTCAACTTATTGTCGTGCCACGATGTAAAATACGTTGCGAGTCCGATACTGTCAGCCTAGAAATAAGGAGGAATGTCAAGTATGATACTTTTGTCAGTTTTTATATGCAATGAAAATGTATCGACTCACGGATGAAACCATGTTTTCGGCACTTTCGACACATATATAAAATCTCAAGCTAACTATGGCCAGTATCAGGAGTTGAAGTGTCAGCGGCGATAACACTGCATTTTTCTGAAAGCATGTCCAAATTAATTCCTACATTAACGGTTGAATTTGCCGTTTGTCATTCGATAAATTCAAAAACTGACATGCAGTATTTGTATGCCTGTATTTATACTGAATGCCATAAAACATACGACGGTTTTCATCGCAACAATTCTGACCACGCGATTGGTTTCTTCTACTGTTCTGTAAAAAAAAATCCTCTATTAATCACATTTCATATGATTTATTAAAAAGTGTATTGTACGTGACGTACAGGAAAATATTTTTATGCTCGCGAACGCAAGCTTGAAGTTTCTCCCTTCTTCCTTTTCTGATTTTCGATTCCAGAATTTTGAATTGCACTGTGCATGCGTAGAGCAACAACACGACCATTGCATCGGAAGTCACTATGAGAAACATGTGCAAGACAGCAATACTCTGATGACACCAGATTAAAATCGTTGCGAAAATTGAATTGATTTCAAAAGGGTATCGACCTTGCGTAAAATATTTGCGGTAATGCCCGGTTTTTGGTTCGTTCGCGTACAGGCTCGTCAAAAGGACGTATATGAGAGCTATCAAAGAAGCTACAAGGATATAAGTATTGCCATTATCTACAATAGTTACAGGTTTCTTTCTGTTGACTTGAACTTTCGCATTTGCAAGCAGATTCTGCAAGAAAATTGAAAACGTCTTTGTTATCTCACGAAAATTCCAAACTATATTTATTTTCATACGTACCCTTAAACGAGGTCCTTGAAATTTGAAATGGATTAGTAGGATTACGCATTCCAAGACAGACAAACATTCCATGAACGAGTACGAGAGCGAAAGGAAATCCTGCATAGGGGTAAAAAAGGCGTACGCACTCGCAATGAAAAACAACACGTGATTCAATAAATAAAACCACCACAATGAGAAGTAAACTCGAATCCAAAACTTGTCAGTCGTGCTCGACACTGGATAAACCCCTAGACACTTGAGACAGAGACTGATAACAGTGTAACTAAATACTTCTATTGAATAGGTTTTCGATCCAGACTTTTTATACTTGTTTTGCATTTTTGACACTAGCTGCCAGCAATCCAAGCGTTGAATTAATTCCGAACCCTCGGAGTTTCTGCTGTATACTGACATAAATACGGAATCGCAGTTTCATGAGGTCGGTTAATTATATCCTTTTGACGTACTATTAACTAACGATGGGTCTATTCTTGTAATTTTGTGTGCATTATGAAATTAGATCGCAATGATTATGCTTTTGTCGATAAACCTTGACCTTTATCGTTCGAAATGAATTTCTATACCGCTATACACATTGAAACCTCCACTCTGACATTATTGCAGTACAATAATATAAACCTTATATTCCAATACAACTTATCAAATATACGTAACAGTTGAAAATAAATCCCCTCGAGCACTCGCCCGACACGTCGAAATTTCCTAACTCAAATGAAGTATAATACACAAGTCAAGAGGCATGCTAAACGCGACATCGCGTGTCCCTCCTTTCGAGTTGTTCGCGTCGATTTTCGCCAAGTCGCGCCGTTCTCTTTCGGCGAAAATGTGAGGTGTATAGCCAAAGTGTATATAGCAGCAAGTGCGGCAGCCGTCCAAAACGAACGACGCCGGCAGTGCGCGACGGGCATCATCGCGTGAAACGCAACACCGATATCGAATTTCGCGTGCGGAAAGTCGACAGGGGCGCGCGCGGAAAACTATACGCCGAACGCGAGAAGGAGAGAGAGAGAGAGAGAGAGAGAGAGAGTGACTATACTGTAAAGCTGGCGCGCGCAGTAAATCGACGCTAGAGGCGTATTTCGTTACTCTCCTGCACTGCGCCGTCGTTTCCTTAGTCTTCTTTTCTCTTCCTCGACACAGCGACTGCTGCTGCTGCTGCTACTTCTTTGGGAGACTAGCTTTAAATTTTAACGGCCGGAGTGGAAACCGTTTGCTGCTACGCGCCTTACACGGAGGAAGGAGGAATAGATAGTGGGTGGAGAGGAGTCATGGTGCAGTGCGGATTTCACACTGTATTAGCGTTCTGTCTGTTACTACTGAAGTAGTGCGAGATTTACGGGTTTAACAATGACGCGTTTTACGGAAACGATATCACTCCAGCATACGGTTATTTAACGCTGGGATCATGGGATAATTGGTCGAAAAACTTATGATAAAAACTTATAATACAGATCAAGCTGAAAATAGAATATAAGGTACCGCTCGATAATGAGAATTGCATAATGCGGCGATCCTCCGAAGAAAGCTTTCTCGCCCGTCCTCTGAAGCCATAAGCGAACGCACCCACATAAAGCAGACCTTTCCTTGAGAGACTGCTGCAAGTGTACATAATAGCTAAGACGCATCCTATCCCGGCATTTCTCTTTCTCACAGCTGCAAAGCGTCTCGCGACATAATTCTTCCGTCATCCTCATTGTCGTGCATAACTCGCGCGCGCGCGCGCACTTGAAACCCATCTTTATACCGGTAATTGTCTCGTATAGGCGCTCGCGCGTGAGAGAGATCGTGTGTATATATACAAACGCAAGGCGCCGCGCGTAGGTATACGCTTTATTGCCGATCGATATATTATATATTATTGGGGGATCCTGAGAATGAACGCGGCGGCCTTTGCGTTAGTTGTCCCTCCGTATACAGCGAGTCGCGCGCGCGTGCATGTTGAGTTGTCGGAGTTACTTTACGACGCGAAACTCCGACGCCTGTATGCGAGTATATGTGTGTGTGTGTGTGTGCGCGCGCGCGCGTTGTGTACTACCTCTTTCTCTTTGTGTGCAAAGAGGTAGAACGAATGGAGGTGGAGGAGAAGAATAAAAGCGTCGTCCCGGGGGCCGTCTAATGGGCAATAGTTCCTATGTAACACGCGATTATTTCGAAGAAGTGCGCGCATTCGCACTGCACCGGCTCTCTCTCTCTCTCTCTCTCTCTCTCTCTCTCTCTCTCTCTCTCTCTCTCTATACACTGCGCGCCTGATTCATTGAGCTAAGTGGCTCTTTAGCACAGTCTGAGCTGCTTCTAAGTTATCGCGTGTGTGTGTGTTTGTTTGTATGTGTGCGCGGTTGCGGCTTTCGATGCAGTGCCAGGCATTTCCAGCAGGACAGTCATTTGCTAAGTCGGGATGCGTGACGTTAACGATCTGGTTATACCTGGCGATTAACATCGACTGCACGATGTCAACTAGGTATAGATTTTTTTAAATTCCAAATTTGGATTCCTTGTCGAAAAAAACCTGGCGCCAATGACGTCTGGACGCTGAAAAAATTCTGGCGACTACGAGCGCACGAGAACTATTTGATTGTATGTAATTACATCACACGTGTGCGCGGCGCGCCAAGAAGGGACGACGACGACGACTAGACGACCATTGCGAAATAGGAAAGTTAACTACGCGACTACACGCGAGCCGCTTTTCGATCTTCGACTCTGGCACAAACACCTACGGTGTAAGTGTGTGTCTGCAGTCGGTACGCATCCGAGAGGCTTGTTGAAATATTTTTCGACTCGCGCTAAGGCCGGGGGAGAACAACTTACTCGCATATAAGTCGCTCCCGGTTCTATGTATCGTATATACAGGTAGGAAGGAAAAAGACGACCGACACACGCGACTGTCGCTCACGCACTTTGGCCATCTCCATCTCTTCTCGAAAAATTGCTCGAACCGTTGTTGACTATATCCCATACGATTTCGGAAATACTCGCTTTGATATAATCAATTCAAAGTCGCGTTAACGTGTAAATAACTGCCGGCGTTTCCCAAGCCAGCTTCTGCGGTTTGACGATCCGCAGCCTGCAGTAGCATACATACAGTAGCGATAAAAATCAATATGCTCCCCGGAAAAGTGAGTCACGCTCTCCGATCGACTGTTACAAATGAAACACTTAGCGCGGAAAATTAAACCGCTCAACGGGTTTGGCAATAATTTTATCGATGCTTAATAGTGCGTAGTTTACAGCCTCGTAAATTGCCCCAGCGAGCAAGCGCGGCAATCCTAAAACCGCGCTTGCTCTCCCTGCAATGTGTCTATATGTGTGTGTGTGTGCGTGTGTGTGTGTGCGTGTGTGTGTGTGTGTGTGTGTGTGTGTGTGTGGGTGGCTATACGTGTACACTGAAAACATTCTAAATCCCGATGTTTCCGCAGCCGATAAAAGTCGACGGATAGACAGACACACGGAGAGAGTGAGTTCCAAAACGGGAAAAACCTGCAGAGCTGTGCGATTTTTGCCCGGCGCAGTTTTCGCCGATTTCCAGGCCGCTGCGCCTACGTAAATAGAGCGGCTCTCTGCACCCGCGGCTATATGCGATAACAAAGGCGAGTGGTTACAATCGACAATTAGTCCGACCCGAAAAAAAAAACGAGGACGAGCGAGCGGATTGCTGCAGCGATGGCAGCTTGTACACTCCGGGCGCTGAGCGTGTTGCGCTTTAACATTCAAGAAAAATCGAGAGAGACGCAATTGGATCGGAGCGAGAGAGAGAGAGAGAGAGAGAGAGAGAGAGAGGAGTGCTCTGTGCTGCATTTCGCCGAGTTGATGCGCGGCTTGTCTTCTCGCGGACGCATATATGTGGGCCACTCTTCACGTCTACGCGTTCTAAAAATATGCTCGCATGTAGAATGTATTATTAGTCGCGTGTTTTAGGAGCGGACGTACTTGACAAGACAACGCGTTATTGAAAAGTGGACAAGCATATCACGCGGGAGAATTCGCTGCAGCGCAGAAAATGTTCGGTGCTCACGAGGTGAGACTTCGCGTATACGAGCGAGTGCGAAAAGTGCCCTTATCGCGCGCGTCCTTATACGGACGTTGCCGAGTGCACGTATATACCTGCACACATTAATATATCCGCTGGTCTAGGTGCCGTTAGCCTCGGGGGCCCTGTGGCCGAGCGTATCTTATAGGCGCTATTAATATGTATGATTGGCCGCGATTGCGCCGAGGATGTGCAATGCGCCGGTGTACCGAGAGCGGATAAGGAACCGAGTACCTATACGTACGAAGGAGAGTGTGAGGAGGAATCGGACATGCAGGTGCTGAGTTGGTCCCGTGTGTTCTATACTGAACATTTTTCGAACCCACAAAATTAATTTCGTATACTCGCCCTGGTTCTACAACGTATAATGCACACTCAAACGTGCTTATGTAAATTCGCATCTCGCGGATCGCTGTCAGCGTGTACATATCCTAGAGCACTTAATAAATGCTAATTTCAGCAATCAATCAATCAATCAGGATCACTCTCTCTCTCTTCCTCTCTCAAGCGCGTTCTCTTCGGCGCGCAATTTTATCGACTCGGAACTTATTGTTCTCCCCTCATACAACTGTCATCATCGAAAAACACCGTCATCTCGCAGCGCTGCATTCAATATCATTTCTATCAATTGTACAGCCGAGATAGCATGCAATTACCGATTGCGAATCGCGTATAGTCCTCCGCCTCGTTGATGCATACACGCGCATTATTCGGCGCGCGTGTTTAAAATTTCCTAACAAGAACGCAACGTATATAATGCAACACACGCTGTCTCGCGTCGTCTCGAAAACACAGCAATCGCGAGCAGAACAAATACGTGTACTGCACGCATATCGATCATCTTAACGCACTTCCAGTCGCTCGTCCACGTAACAAACGGTAATTTACCGCGGCCTGGCTATCCGCGCCGCACGCAAAAATCCGGAAATCTCATTTCGATTGTATAATACGTAAAAACGCTCCCGGACAATTTCGCTGCAGCGCGCGGTCGCGGAAAAATTCTAGACTCATCGGCATTGTTCCAACAGGCGCCCGCACAAAGGGGCATATAACTGTACAGTCTGGTCCGCGCGAATCAAGCTGGGCAGGTGATGTCCGAGCTCTCTCCGCAACAGGAGTAATATTGCACGCGCGCGGGCGTTTCTCTCGCATATATACACGCTAATGGCAATCTGCGAAACATTACCCCCTTTCCGCTGGCTCACTACTGCTCCTTCTTCTTCTTCTTCTTCTTCTTATTCTTCTTATTCTTGGTCAGCTCCTCTTCCTCGTCCTCCTACCTCGTATCGCGCGCACGTCGCAGTAGGCGTAGGATCTCTAGCGCCAGGGGCTCTAGATACAGCGCGTTAGTTAGTTTCTTGTTATTCCGGCGTTTGTTCCTTTTTTTTCTCTCTCTCGGTGCAGTGCACACCCACTCGGTCATATGCCGGGCGCTACAGCTGTGCTCTGTGTAGAGGAGGACGGACTAGAATGCGCGCGAGGGCAATAAATACATGGAAATGAACACGCACGAGGAAGAGGTTTGAGCTTCGGCTTCGAGATAGCTCATGATTAATGCAATCTATTTGAGATAATGGAACCGACTCGATAGAAATATTCATGGGAACATTAATTAACCGATGCGCTGATGCGGTACGGATGTATTTCGAGAGCACGATTACGCAAAATTACGCGCGAAAGACAAAAATTTCAGCCTGAATATGAGCAGGTCTGTCTGCGCAAAACATAACGATGTATTACTCGCGGTTCGAGACACCTCACCTGCCGCTTCCTCGTGGGTGGATCTCTCTCGCTCGGGGGGCCCAGTCGCTTTCAGAGTGCAGCGGCTCCCATAGCATCCTGCCGCCGCCGAACAATGCAAAGAAGGAAAGAATACGAGCGCCGCCAAAACTCATAAACGCGCTGCCGCAGCCATGCAAAGCGTTAGAACGAGATTATCCCATAAGCGAGCTAGGGTATCGGTACTTTGGATCGAGAGGATGAGGCGCATTGTTTAGCTCTTGCGGCTGCATAGTGTCACGCTGGAGAGTTGCGCTGATGGATATTTTGAATTTTAGTACGGGTTTTTTCTGCCGATGAAATAAAAAGTTCCGCTATGAAAAAGCTACGGACGAGAGGAATCAAAGGTCGTCGCGAGTCTTGCAAAATAGAGATACTGTACTTTACTGCTCATTGTGTTTTTCCCCCTCTTCGGCGTCTCTCTTTCTATTTCCACGACGATTTATATTTCCGCGAAGAACGGCAAGGTTGAAATAAAAGAATCGCAATACAGTCGTACGGTTCCAAACAATCGAATGCTAAAGGCCCGGATAGAGTATACGACTTCTGTTCGGTCGGCGGATCGTATGATTTACGCGCGGTGCAATTTTCTCACAACGCGCGCACCTGGACTAATTCAAAGCTGACAAATAACCAAGAGCAAGAACGACTGCACCCCCGCGCACGAAAAGAGCCGAGAGATCCGCAGCTCTTATAAGCCCATAAATAAACGAACCCATTTCTTTTCCAACCGATTTCCACCAATAACTCATGCGCATATAATGATATTAAAGTCATTTTAATTTTATCGTTTCCTCGCTATTTGCCGAAGCCACGGCGCATAATATCTCTCGGCTGCATCTACTCACAACACGTCAGTACCTCAATTTATGCATCTGAAGACAAAATCCTCCGCGCGAAGGAGTCTATATCTATAGGGCACACGATATAGAGAGAGAGAGAGAGAGAGAAAAGCACTGCACGAGACGCCGCCGCCGTCGTTGCCGCGAAAGAAAAACAGATATATGCAGATAAGCCGGGGCGACGAGGAGGGAGAGGCCAATCGAGCAGTGACTCACCTTTAAAGGTTTCCTCTCGGCGTCGTATATTATCTCTCACTCTCGACTCGCGCGGGTCGCCAATATAATATTATCGCAAATCGCCTATCGCAAATTCACAACGACGACGCTCGAGGATGAATGACTGAATAGAGAGATATGGCCGTTTTCTATACGCGACGATCTATGAGAACTGCGGAGAGGAGGTTTTCTATATGAGCTGCAGTCCGAGATTATATGGGATTTCCCTGCAGACTTTGTGTTGCAGCTAGCTACGGGTTTTGCGGACTTTTTTCTCTCTCAACAGCGACGCTTTCTATCCGATGGAGATCGTTTATTTTTAGGTTTCTGGGTCGATTTCAATTCTGGAAAATCGATGTATTCATTATCGCATACCTATATGTATAGGTATAAGAACCGACGAATTATAATTACGCGCGCACGCGAATCTCGTATAATCGAAAGTGACTACCAATCAGCATGTAAATCAGCTATAAATTTTCTCCTCCTGCCAATTTGCCGAACAACGGCGGACTGCACGACCTCGGAGACTTATCCCACGATTCACACCTCGATTTCAGCAAATACACCTCATCATCGCATTCACATCAGCGAACGGACGTATATACAGGTATATATACTTACGTCTCCCTATTGATCATATTATGCTCGCATCGTATTGTAGTGTCGCGGGGTCAGCGAGAAAGTAAAATCTCGCGCGCGGCGAGGCGCCGACGCCGCCGTCGTCGCACGACTTGATTATCGTCGGTCGGCTCGTGGTGCGCGCGCGAAGCGGGTAAAAAAATCCACGGCGAGGATTATGTATGGCCGTAATAATTCAATCGGTCGGCGCGTTAGACGCGTTCGCATCATTCGTCATGCGAGGCGACGGCGTCTTCGCGTGCGAACCAATGAAAATTACTCGCGAGGAGGATGTTGGGAAGCCTCCGAGCGATCGACTTTGTGAGCTGCAGTTGTGTGGGTACTGTACGTATTTCGAAAAGTTTAAAATTAACTTGAGCAATTTCCATAAGAAACCGTATATTCTTCGTCGTTGTTTCGATTCTTTATACATAATAAACGCAGGCTCAGCTGATCCATCTCGCAACTGCGTATATCGTCAGTACATCAATCGCGATTACACGGCCGCAGAAAAAGGAGAAGACTGTGGCGTTAGAGCAAAAGATCGGCAAGCTTATGTACTCGCAAGAAGATTTAATAAACATTGATATCGGCTTTTTATACGACGCGACTCGCAACCACTGCTGCAGCGCGAATTGTTTTCTATCCCCGAGCGCTTCTTGCGCAAGGAAATCGAATGAGCACAAGCGGCTGTTTTATACTTGTAATTCAATAACGTACATCGACCTTATATTATAGCAAAAGTCATAACGGCATTTTCATAACAACTGTCATCGCACGAATGAATAAAAATTGTAAATTATATGCCCATTGCGCAACTCGGCTCATATCAGCAAAAGCTTTCATCTCGGTAAAAAAGGAATCGCGTGCGCACATACACAGGCAGTGTCCCAAAGACCGAAATCCCTTTCTCGCGATAACTCAGTCGATTACCCGAAGATAACGGCAGAATTTCGCGGCCGGTGAGCAAAGGCTCCTCCGCCGTGAGCAAAAAGACGAGGAGCGGCGAAAAAAGCCCCGCGCATCAAGTCTCAAAAACGAACAAGACAACGCGTACGAGAATCTTGCGAACGGCGGTATCGCGATGCAGACGCAGAGTCTTTCTCTCTCTCCGTGCCGCTCAAAACATCGGGGAAGGGAAAAAAGGAGGGCCGCGAGATAGAGGACACCTGCGCGCGACATTTCATTAAATGCCACGACGTACCTATACACGATAAGGCTGCGATGCGGCGGCTACACGCGGAGACGAAAAAAAAGAGGAAGAAAAGCCACAGCAGTCGTCGGTCGTCGCGCGCTGCACAAAGTGCAGATTCATTACGGCGAAGCGCGCGGAATCCCCGCGAACATTTGCATCGAGAAAGCCGTTTCTGTATCTCGGTAGCTTTGGAGCCGAGGGCCGGACATTAGTAAGCGTCTCGGAATACCGTGGGACGCATTTAACATCGGTAAACGGGTCGAACCGCGAGAGAGAGAGAGCGAGGGACACGAGCTGCCGCATAAAATCCGAGTCTCTCTCCTGCCGCTCCTCGCTCTCGTCGTTCCTTTTTTTTTTACCAACTGGCTCGCTTTGCTTTTATGCGCGCGTATGCGTTTGAGTATTATGGCGGATTATGCGAAAGTATCGTAGATTCCTTTGACTCGCGCGACTAAAGGAGTCCGTGTTTGAACATCTGTACTTCTTATTTCGCTTATAGCCGAGTAGACCGTGGTATCGTTAATGCTTTGCATAAATTATTTTGCAAGTTATTCCAGCTGTATACCTATAGTCCTGATGTGCTTTATGGAGAATTCGATTAAACAAAGTTGTGCGATAAACAAATCACAACTGTATATTTAGCAACCGATTCCTGAAATGGAAAATTCTCCTACAAGACATAACATTATAAGTCAGCCGATAAAAATACCCGCAGTGACAACGATCGCTATCTCGGCAACAATGACTCCATAAATAAACAATCGAGGTAACGGCGCTGTCGCGCCGTCTCTTACCTCGTGTATAATAATTCTCCTGTTCTCACCTCGACGCGGCGCATCCTGTCCCCGATCCTTGTTATAAACTCAAATCGCCCGTGAATTAAAAAAAAAAGAGAGAAAAAAAAATTGCACACGAACCGAGAAGTATGCGCAATGTGCGTATACAGTATATATCTATTCGTTCACTCGCGCGAAAGAAAGAGAGGCATAAATAGTTGTACATGCGCATGTTACTTCCTCTGCGGTGAACCTCGTGATGTTTCCTTCAGCGGAGGAAGGCGTCTGTCCTTGTCGGACTCGTTCCACTGACGCCACGCTACTTCTTCCGCATGTGTGTGTGTGTATAAGCCCATATCCACACATACATACGTAGACGCTGTATGTATACTCGCGGTGTCTCGGATATATATAGGAAAAGGCGCAGGTAATTAAAGATATTATCGTCGGTGCGTGTCGCCAGCCGGTGCACGAGAGCGCGCTCTGCACGTATGGGAAGAGCGAGAGAGTCGCAGCCGCGCGGGAAACTGTAACGAGCACGAGAGGGAGAAAGAGAGAGAGAGAGAGACTTACGAAATCGGCGAGTGAGATAAGTGCAGGGAGATAAGGGTGCGCGAGAACGAGAGACTCTTATCACCGGGTAATCCGGTGATTTAGCGACACGTGGTCGCGAAGCTCGAGCACCGAGAGAGCCCATATCCGCGATTTTAATGGAATCTTCGATTAGGCACACACGTGTAACCCCGTGGATATTATATTAATATTTTTCACGTGTATACGCTCACCCGGATATGATATAGTTATCTTTTATTAATAGCCCGGCACGCACGCGCGCGCGTGTTTCGATTAAACAAAAATTAACAGCCGCGATAGAGGCAAAAACTGTTATATTGCGAGCTTCTCGCATACACGTCGGAGCTCGCACTACTCGAAGAGGGCAGGGAGGGAAAAAATCGACAACCGATTTCCTACTTCCGCGCAGAGAGGTAAATCTGGCCCGACAAGAAGAAGAAGACAGAGAAGAAGGAGAAGAAGGAGAACAGATGTCGATTGCAGCGTCCGGCCAACAATACCCGATATTTCCTCCTCATCCGCGAGTGATCCTTCGCTTTAAAAGCCGTCGCGCGCTCGCAGGAAGGAGCATCTGGAAGGTGCAGAGCGAAGGAGGCCGAGGCTCGTTTCTCACGTGCGCTCTCGTGCGCCGATAATTAAAGTCCGAAATTCGCCCCGCTGCAGCGCGCACGTTCACGGCTTTTTCGAGGTGGACGAGATCGCGCGAGATTCGGCCGATCCTTTGTCTTTTTTTCCCTTCTCCGTAAGTACTCTCGCGAAGCTTTCGAGGGGTAATTGGAAGCGAGCCGTTCGAAGGATCTTTCTCTAAGCAATGAGGATTTAACGCTCGATAAGGGCGTTTTTCTCTCTCGCAATCTCCCGTTGCCCCGTTGTTTTGAGGATTTTTAGGACAAGGTTGCATGCACCCGAGACATAAGCGTATAGTAGGAAGCGTTATCGAGAGCAAAAAATACACCTCTCATCGTATTGCCATGACAAAAGCCACTCGCGCATTCAACAAACTCGCGACAAAACGAGATCCAAGCCAACCATTACACAACGAACCTCATAGGCGAGGCATCCTCCTTCGTCCACAGCGCGCACCGTGTATGTGTGTGTATATACACTATCCGCCGAGACACCGGGGGACCCCGTCGTCGATTTACTCGGGGGCCACGATCGCGCCAGCGTGTATTGAGCCATCGTGCATCGCGGAATAGATCCGGGATACTATACAGCAGCGGTCCATAAAACGCGGCACAGCAGCAGCAGCAGCTTCCCGGTACGGCACGTTAGAACGCCATTATTTACAGTGCTGGACACTGCGCGCGCAGCAGCGGCTTTATTGCCGAGAGCTGTTTATTTTATACCTTTTTTTCGCCGGCCGCGTGCACTCTCGTCTCGCCTTTTTAATTCTTTCATTCGCCGCCAAGTTTATATGCATCTGATGGCTGCACTTGCGTACATTTTCCCGATGCTGATGTTTCGAAAATGTGCTCCGGCGAGGGATGCGAAGAAAAATATCGGGATTAAGTGCGTCGTAATTATTACGGATCATGCATATTATTACAAGAGTTGTGTGTACTATACGCTTATATGTATACTCGGAAGTGCAAGGAAATGAAATGCGCGACGGTGCAGCGCGTGATAAAATCGAATAATGCTAATCGCGATCTAAATAAACAAATTTGCTTTCCGCAACAGATAAGCCGTGATAGATCGGAAGGTCAGGAGCGAGCGCGCGCGAGCGTAATTTACGCTTTCACGGGGATTAATAGGTGTAAATCCGTTGCGCTAATGTGTATTACTATGTAAACGTCCTCGACGCCGCTCGGGCCATTAAGCGCTCAAAATAATAATTAATAAAACCTGAGCACGTCTGCTGATCCTCTCAGATCCTCTGATATTTCTCTCTCTTTCTCTTACCGCGAGTCGCGTGAAATATTTCCTCTCGAAACAATATATCAATTACTCTTCAAAAATAAATCAGAGTCGCAAAAAAGCGTCACGACGTAGGTATATACATCCCTCTCGACTGTACAGCTACCATTACATAACATACTCGGACCTGACTATATAGTATACTCTCGCAGCGGGGGAGTCGGTTCACCGAGAGGCGAAAATAAAAGCTATCGCTCTGTTCGCCGATTCACGAAAGCACGTCTTACACGGCAAGAGAATGAACCTGCCGCGAGTATTATAAGGCTACTGCTTCCTGAGATTGCCGCTGCCGCTGCCGCCAGTACGTGTAACCGCACGGAGACACAAGGAGAGTCCGTCGTTCCTGATACACTCGACTTGTATAGCCGAGATCTCTCTGCGATGCACACGAGTCTCCTTATGCACCGGCGGGGTTAAACGCTCACGAGACGAAGGTCACGTTCTTGTGTCGCTTGTATATAGGTACGTATGCGCGCTTGTGTTTTCCAACTGTTGTTTATATAATACATATATTTCGGAGGGTCGTTTGTAATTGATCGTCCGAGCTTTTATAATATTCATACACGCAGCGAGGCGTATTGCCATGCCCGACTGTTTCTACTGGAAGCACAAGATTTTTCCTCGTAAACTTGCGATAGCGAGAGCTGAAATAAGACGGTTCGAGTGTACAGCGCAGAGCGAACTTTGCGCGCGAGCGACAGTGACGAAAAGGAAAGGGAAGAGTTGTAAGACGATACCAGGAGAAAATGCGAGGAAGAAGTGCAGCGGAGCGTGCATGAAGTACGGCAATGCGGAATAGCCGAGCGCGCGCGCGCGTGAGCGGCCAAAGAAAAAGGTATTACCGCACGTGTGCTTTATGCGCGCGCGAGGCAAGAAAAGTTAATTATATATCAATCGTAACTCTCCTGTCGCGTACAAATAGTTGGAATAATTAAAGCTCACTCTCTCTGTATAATATGTATCTCATTGAATATTGTAATTCCGTCTTACTAATGCACTGTACAAATGTACAAAAAGTCGTGCAACTCAGAACGATTGTTGTGTATAAATAAACTGCGCGCTGTACTATAAATGCTATAAATATAAGTTCCAAGTGTGCAGTATATAAAATCCAAAAAGCCCATTCAAACGTATGTGTTGCGCAATAATGCATCGAGAAAAATCAAAGCTCCGCAGGACAGTGTGCACGTGTATAAGCCGGCGATGCATGAGTGACTCACGCGGACACGCCTCGCGCGATAAAAGATTCCCCCGAAAGTCCTGCGGCGCACTTGTTCCATCCGCATCAGCGGCGACGACTTTCTCCCATTCTCAGAGCTCGGCGCAGGTGAGGTCACTCTCCATATACACACTCGCACACTCACACACACGCGCGTGTATATACAAGTCACGGGAAAGAGAAAGAGCAGCTCTGCCGCATCAGAAGCATCTCCGTGGCTACTGCGGCAGTCGATATCTCCCGTGGCGCAGGTATATATGCACACATGCACACGTATAAGCAGCAGCAGGTTTGCAAAGGCGCGGTGCCGACGCGGGGCGTGTGAACGCTGTGACACGCGCCGGTGACGCTTTCTTTAATCGGCGCGAGTCGTTCCTTTCTCCGCCGACACGTATACCTATACCATTTTGCGAGTAACGCACTCGTCTTCGCATCGGCTCTATTTCTAACAAGCGCGCGTCGACCGAAGCTCGTTGCAATTCGACTCAACAATGTGCTGAAAAAATACCTCCGGCTGGTGCGACAACGCGCTGTTATCCCGAGTATTTATGCGCACGAACGCGAGTAACTAATTGCCTAACGGCAGCGCGCGCGGATAAATTATCCCGCGCAGTCTAATTCTATTATAATTTTTTAACGATCGACCCGCCGCAGTCGCCTTGATAGCCCATTAGCTATTTTATTAGCTCAGCGGCAATCTTGCGGGACACGCGGCCGCCGCCGTCACCGCTTCCGCATATTAATGACTAATATCGCGATGTATATGTACCTATAGCACCGGAGGATTGTATACTGGCGTATAAAGCAGGTCATCGGCGAGAAAAGCAGGTCGAGTGTGCGAAGATCGCGGTGAATCGGCCGATGGAGGTGCAGTGCTGCGTGAGATTATGTAAAACTACGCGTAATGGGATTAGAGGGGATTTCGACGCTGGAATGTATATTGCGTGATTTTTGAATCGCAAAAATATGCAAACGGGCTTTTTGCGTCGGTGTGAATTGATATGGAGATACGGCAAGAAACGGATGAGTAGAGAGTTATAAGTCGAATCATCCTCACCTCGAAGCAAAAACACAATCCCTGTTAGTTTCTTCGTTAAAAATAAAAACTAAAAGTACACATTTATCCGTTTTTTCGAACATACCGCCGGACTTATTTATAATCCTTATCTGGACACGCGGACAAAGTCATAAAACCCGCGAGCAGCGTAAATCCATCAAATAAGCGAGATATAATTCCGCAGAACTGCTCCTTCAGTGGCATCCAACCACGAACGTCTGCTCCGCGTATACAGACGCGAAACACCTTAATGATCCATTAATTACCCGGGCTTGCGCGAGCTGCGATTATATGCAATTTTTTTTTTTTTTTTTTATTATTTGAACAATTTTAATCTCTAGATAGAGATTATTTTGTTGTATACAATACATATTACAAAATCTATTATACATCGGAGTTGTAGTTTTACAAGTTTTTCTTGGACTAAAGATTAAGATTACAATTTTTTGTGAATTCGAGTATTATTTTACAGAGGTGTGTGGATGGTTGGTACAAGAGAGTTTCGCAGCTTAGTGGTAAATTGAAATTAATTTTTAGAAGTTGTTCTAAGAATTTTGATCTTGCCTCATCGTGCAGTGGGCATTGCCAGAATATCTGATACAACTTTAATTCGAATCAAGGATGCGCCTAAGTTATAGTGGTCGGATATGATGTGGTTAATGGAAGTAATGATCTCATGCGGTAATATTTTATTGTGGAACCAAGGTTTGGAATGCGGTTTATAAAAATATTTAAAATAGTGTGTTCCTTTGCTAGCGCTGAGGCTGGTGATATAGTTGTGCATGTTTTCTTTTAGAGAGGACCTTGTTAGTTGTCTCAGATCGGTGTAGGGGATTTTGAGGGAGTCGTCGGGAGCTGAGTTCGTGGCGTCTTTCGCTAGTTGGTCGGCAATTTCGTTACCGAGAATTCCGATGTGTGAGGGAATCCATATAAATTTAACTGTGTTTTTGTTAGGTGTTGTTTTCGAGAATTCATAGACTTTTTTTTTATTTCCAGGCTATATGGGTTTATTTGGGCAGAGAATGAATTGGTTTTTAGGCTCATTAGCGCGCTCAGAGAATCTGTAAAAATAAGGGAGTTCCTGTTTGGGTCGAGAAGAGCCGTGTCAACGGCATCTCTGAGAGCCAAACATTCGGCAGTAAAGATAGATGTTAGGGGGTTGAGGCTGTGGGTGATAGTAGTGTTGAGATCTTTAGAGTAGCAAGCGGTACCTACCGATAGTGAGTTAGGTGTTTTCCTTCCGTCTGTGTAGATAGTGTGACCGTTTTCTTTGAAAAGAAATTGATTTAGCAGGTGGTTGGGGTTATTGCTTTTTTGAAGTTTCGGACCTAAATCTAAGATGACGTCAATGGTATGTATTAGTATATCGTAGTCGATTATGTAAAGTCCGTAATTATGACTTGTGTGGATTGTGTCCGCTTTGTCATTTAGGAAGTCCATGGAAACTATAAGTGTACGATAGGGGATATTGCGTTTTTTAACTCCTTTAGTTCGTTTTATTTGAAATTGTTTGATTGCTTTGTGTACGGAGAGACTTTTGTTTGAGTATACTTTGCTTAAGTAGCATGAAAATAAAAATTTGGCGCGTTGACTGATTAAGGATAGATTAGCCTCTGCTAATAAAACGTTAGTTGGGGTGCTAGTTCGGTGGCCTAAAGCAAGTCTAATAGCAAGGTATTGAATTTTCTCGAGGTTGTTACTGTCTAATTTTTGCGTAGGATAATAAACAAATAGACCGTAATCGAGAATGGATCTTACTAAACTTTTATAAAGCAGTATTAAAGTCTCGGGGTCGGCACCCCACCAAGTACCTCTTAGAAATTTTAAGATGTTTAGACTTCTTGAAGCTTTGTTTTTTACATTTTTAATATGTTCTTTGAAGTTTAGGCGGTAGTCGAAGATGATTCCTAAAAACTTAACAGTGGGGCTGGTTTTTATTGTTTGATCTTTAATTTTTATTTCTGTTTGTCCGGGTTTGATATTTCGTCTATTGAAATAGATGAGTACAGTTTTTGGGGCAGAGAGTTCGAGGCCTAAACTGTAAAGATTATCGTGAATCGAGATGATCGATTTTTCTAAGAGTCTTTTGGTGGAATTCATATTGCGTATAAAAATCATAATACCACCTCCTCTTGAATCTTGCCTGTCTTTTATAAAGGTTTTGAAGCCACTGAAGTGAAGTTGACCCTCTTGGAGAGATTTGTTGGGTAGCCAGGATTCGACACATACCAGAATGTCGATGTCGATGAGGGTTTTTTGCAGTTCTTCTCTTCTTTTGGCGAAACTTCTAGCGTTCCAAAAGATGATTTTGAGATCTTTGTTGTAGAATTTGTCCATTGAACGTTTTATTCGTTGAGTTGCGAATGCTCGGACTCAGTTCCTGAGTCACCGCTTATACTTGCTTTCAGTTTGTTAACAATTGTAGTGAATTTCGATTTAAGGAAGCGATCTTGTATTTGTGCGTACGCTAGATTCATTGTTGTGATTAGATTTTCGATGTCGTCTGTGTATTCTTTGGCTAGTTCTACGGAATTTACTCGGCCCTGGTGTCTTATAATGAATTCTTTGAATTGCTAGAAATTCATGGGATGGTCGATGGAAATGTCGTCAAATATTGGCTTCACCTTTGGTAGTATGTCGTTAACTTGAGCCTCGTAGGTGTCGGTTGTTGTTATTTGTTGAGATTCTTCTTTTTTGGGTTTCTTTGTGCTGGGTTTAATTGGCCGTTTAAATTCTTGGTTCTTCGGAAATGAATCTGGATTTTGAGTGTGCTGAATTGTTTCGTTGTGTTGAGTAGGAGAATGATTTTCAGATGATTCGGAGCTTGTAGAGGCTGGTACTGGTCTCTTGAGATCATTGGTGTTGGGGGTCGGATTTCTTTGAAGAGGTGATATACTGGTGGGTATCGGTGTGTTGACGATTTAAGTATCTGAGGTTTGCTGTGATTCTTCGTTTGGGTCTGGCTGAGGTGAAGGTGTAGAACTTGGAGTTTCGTTGTTAGACGAACATAGCTTGGCTATGTGGCCTACTTTTTTACAGATGAAACAGCTAGTGGAATCGGTAGTTAGGTAAATCCAGTACGTAGTGTCCTCGAAGTTGATTTGGAGGCTTTCTGGGAGGAGAGAAAACGATTCCTCTTTGACATAGATTTGCCGACGGAATGACAAAATATGAGCTCGACCGGATTTGTTAAGGCCTGCGCGGATGTAACTCATTTGGGATGCTAAAATTATTCCTTTGTCTGTTAGGGCTTCTATGAGAACTTCATGTGGAATCACTGGACACACATTGGAAATCACTACACGTTTGTTTTTTTTCATTAGAGGCCTGATAGATAACGAGTGGTCTTTGACTTTGATGGTTTTGTTGGTTGTTTTTTCCACTAGTGATTTGTTTGAAAGAAAGGCACAAACACGGTTACCTGATATTTTGGATAAAAACAAAATTGAACTGGTTTCTATTAGGTTTTCGAGTCCGTCAATGTAGTCGTCGATGGAGAGTCCTTCCAGAGAGTCCATGACTATAGCATGTTCTTTTTTTGGTAGAGTCATGGCGTTGGCATATGTTTTAGAACTTTGAGTTAGGATGGAACTTGAGTTTTGAGAGACCTTTGTGGTTTGTTGACTTTGAGGGTTGAGATTTTGTCTAAATGAGGCCATGGTTGATGTTAGGAGCTATGCAAGCTGCTATTGCAGCTTGCAGGCTGGTGAGTGAAACTGCAGTGCTTGTACGGTGGACTTTCACTGTTCACAGAAATACACTAGGATATCTGATTGTTATGTTATACCATCGGACTGTACCGAAATTGAGGTAAATACAACTGCTCGTCTAACACGTCTGCTCGCTTCGACGGTCCGTGAACGACTGATATGCATTTTTCGGCATTTTTCCTTCTCCTCATCCCGGTCACTCAATAACAGCATCAGCTCCTGCGGTCGCTCGCACGGCGAGGTTCTACTGTGCCATAGATATATCGTCGTTTCCTGCTTCTACAGCTTCGCAAGAGAAGGAGAGGTATATATACAGCGGCAGCTACTCCCTGTCCCTCGTATACACGTCGCGGCGGTGGTACAGGAGACATCGGCCCGTTAATCAGTCAATCCTGGGCGAACTATCGCGCCTCGTCTCCTCCCCTATGGTACATACTCGAGGATTTGCCGGACTTGCACTGCGCGGCGCAATACGATCGCTTAACGAGGATCGCGGAAAACGCGGAAGTTCCTTGCGCCTCGCGATCGCCCCCTGAGAGAGAGAGAGAGAGTGAAGGACGGGAATGCTGCGCGAAGAGGGCAGAGATTTGGATTTCTTTTTATAGACTATTTATAAGTAGCTCTCAAATGCTTCTTGTCGCTTGCACGCGTATCGTTTTATTGTTTCGAATCACGATGTCATAAAATATTATAATGCTATAATCTCGTTCGAGTCGAATAAAATCCCTTACATACGCACGAGTCGCAGTTATACTTATTCGATATCATTGCTCGCGGTATCGATTCCATAAAATCTTCGACATCACGTACCTACCGCACACATAATAGCCTCTCGGATTAGCTCAAATGCAGTCCGCGGCATAACGCCTTTACCGTTAGTCGAGCGCGTGCGTGCTGCAACCAAGGGAGCGTAGCTATATAGAAGCCTAAAGACCTGCACCGCTGCCTACTATGGGCTGCTGCAAAGGTGAGGGGGCACCTGACGCGCGCGGCTATACGTTCGAATTATGGTAATTGGGATCGCGGGACTAATTATACCGGAATAAAAATCCCGCCGCCGCGCGCTGTGTTTTCCTCTTTGTATCGGCGGCGGCAGCATCACGCGAGCTCTAATGTGATGCTGTATAATACGTGGGTTCCTCAATGAAACTTCCGAGTGCACTTACTGTTTTTTGGCCCGTGTTAAGTCGTCGTCGATTTCTCTCGAAATAAATTTCGCGTGCGTATAAATCACTCTTGAACAAACAAACAGACATACTCACGAAAGGCTAGTTGCGTAATCATCGTAACAGTCCTAATTCATACAATAGCTCCCAGCGAAGCAAGAAAACATCGACGAGTGCGTGCGCGTGGTAATTAAATAAAATTTTTGTCGTCGAAAGACTGTAAATTAGAATAAATGCAGCCGAGCATTAATTTTCGGAACGTCAGAGAGCTGACATTAGCTTTCTTTCGCTATCCTCGACCTCACGCATGCAACGACGACAACAATTCGATCTCTCGTGCTATGCATATAGAAATTCAAGTCTCTTATACTATATGACGTATGTAACGCGCTCTCTCTCCCGCGCTCGCGCGCGAGTAATATGATTTACGCTCCTACGCTAGTTTCCTAATGGCAATGAGCTTTGAGCGCCGAAAAGTGTCGTAACGTATACTTTGCGGCGAAGAAAGCGGATAGGAAAAATTGAAGCGTTGGTCCCCCGCATATAGTGTGTGCATATACGAGAGTTGGTGTGTAGGCCGTGTCGCCGCTCTCGCGCGAGTACAGTGTCGCAACGCGCTTATAAACATCTTGTAAATCTGTCCGGACGCCGAAGCAGCTATCGGCGGCGGCGGATTAATAACGCGATAAATTTCGCGCGGCTTTGACAGCCGTGCGCGAGGGCTCGCCTCTTTTGTACATGTATAATAATAGGATATAAGAGGAAACGCGCTGTTGTATAAAAGCCGAACAGCTCAGCTCTCGTGTGAAATTAGTATAGCGCGCGGGATGAGATTAGATTATTGGATATCTCGTCGTTGGAATATCAAATCAATGGATACTTGAGCGACTTGCCATATTTCCGAGACGAAATCGGAAATTTTTTTCTTTCTCAAAAGCTTTGCAACGACGTCGCTTTCGACACTATACCCGTATACAATTTACAGTCGATCAGCGATAGCGGAACCGAAGGATACCGCGTCGTAAACTCGCAACGGGCTCTTTTTCAATCCACCCCAAAAAAGCATCAATCTTCGCTCACAAAATGCAACCGTCCACGTGTGGGCGACGCGTATTATACACACGCGAAACGACTATACGCCAACGATGGAACAGATATAATGTAAGTGCACTACCACACGTGTCAATAGCGCGCAAGCCGCACTGCCGGTGTCATAACGAGAGTCCACTTATATGGTCGCGACGCCGCCGCGGCTCGTTATACGAGCTTGAAAGGGGAAAAATGCTGTTTCTCGAGAGCGATCATTTTCTAAATCTCCTCTGAAGTGATATTGCGCGTGGCGACGCCTTGTGTATTTGCTAAACGCTTCGATCGTTATCGCGCGCGGCTGGGATGAAGAAAAATACAAGTGTGGAGAGGTGGTTATGAGCGAGTGTTGGAAAATTGTTATTTTAACGCAGTATTATGAGAGGTATGTAGGCATAGTTCAAAGAGACTTTTTTGAGAGTTTCCGTCGATAGCCGGGTGGATAGTAAATCAACGATTAAAAGTAAATTGCCCACGAAAGCTGATTTGAATAGATACGATCGTCGAAAGTTGTTGAGAGTGCCACCCTATATAATATATACCGTGGCAGGTACTTAGTATTAGAGCGCCTGTCTCGCACCTGTTTTCAACTGATTCGCGCTGTTATAATGGATTTGATAGGATATCTTTATCCGCGTCCGTATAATATGCGAGAAATAATCGCATTGATTAAAAAAGCCTTCTGCGAAATACAATATTCCTGTGCGCAATAATGTAAATTATAGTTGGTATATTCATTTTCAATATAATTATTATATTATCTCAAATGTGCGCGTTCAGCAATGCCAAGATTTTATCGGCAAGCGGGCGTAAATCACGTTATTTCCAGTCAAGCTCGTAAAAAAGAAACGCACATTACGTTACCTATCTTAATCCCCCATCGTGCGAGAAAAACCCGAAGCTCGTACACACTTTGTGTCCACAGTGTATGCTTAAACTGCAAACCAAAGCCCCGGACTGCGGCATAAAGCAAATTGGCTGAAAAGAAGCATCGCGCGCAGTATACGTATAAACGCTCCATCCCGATAATTAAACGTCAGCAGAAGCATCCCCTCGCGATAAAGCTCTAAAAAGATATCCCTTAAAACAACTCAATGTACCGTCGTTTTTTGCGCATATTTTTACGAGGAAAAGAGAGAGCAACAAAATCCACCGCGTGTCAGGCCTCTCTCAATCCCGGGGTATGTAATGGGCCGTGCATTATGTCAACCGCGGACAACGCGCGGACAACCGTCTATTAAACGTCCACGTATAAAAAGCCTCTTTGCATAATGCAAGGTAATATCGCGCCGAGTTTTCGGGACAGGTGTGTAAGCGTGCGGCCAATCACTTCCTTCCTTCCGAGCGACTGTGCACGTGCAAATTAATAATCTATTAGCTGTCTCTCTCTCTCTCCCCTCTTCTTTCTCTCGTTATTCTTAAATTACTTTCTTCGAGGGCTCGTTTTGCGCGAACTCGTTTTGCTCGTGATGCACTATTTCGTATTCCCTTTGCTTCGGCTCATCGCCTGCTGCCGTGTATTATATGGGCTGTGCGCGGCTTTCGTCGCGCTCGCTCGTAAATTTCGTTTTACGCCGCGGAAAAGTATTATGAATCTTATTGCAAGGGGGGATATATTGTATTGAAAAAATCGAATATTGATATGCCGACTAATTTTACGGGATGCTCATACCGCCGGCGATTAAGATGTCCCGAGGGTATCCTCTCTTAAAAAAGTGATGTGAAGCATTTAATTGATGTCCAATTGCCGGGTACAAGAATTAAGGAACGCGAATTAGAAACGCTTTGAACTGTTGATGCTCAGCAGGCGGCAAAATTTAAAATCATTCTGGAAAGATATAATTGATGGTATAATATGAGGTGCGCGAAGCGCACTTAGATTTCCTAGTCATTGTAAAAATTATAATTGAAGCGTGGAAATTATTATCGCCACACTAACCTTTTTTGGTCGCAATTTATCCAAGCTACAACTCGACTTTTTGCAAAAACAAAAATGCAAATATTTCGCGTTGTCTTTCTTATTTCTCTGGTGGTCAGTCATGATGCCGGTCGTATGTATCCCCATTATTCCTCGCTCAACGCACGATTCTCGCTCGCTTTAGTACGCGTCAATCCAGACTTCAACGTCACACACTATAATGCATCTCTGATTTCCTCGCATCCTCATGTATATTCGCAGCCGTCCTTGCCACACATGCACGCTTGTGCGGCTAATGCGAGCGCGTCCTCAGGCGACAAATTAACGGACGCACATATTCGCATCGACGAGTACGTACGTACGTACACCGCATATAGTATGTATATATTACACGGCTCACACGAGGGTCTGAAAAAGCCGAATGAACTGTTTCCTCCGCTGCTTCTTCTTCTTCTTCCTCGTAGTCAAAGTCGCAGTTTGTTTTAGTCGCTCGTCGTTGAGTGCTCGGTTGAGTGGTTAATAGGCCGGCGTGTGCGTGCAGTTCAAAGGATATAATTGCACGTGGCTTAGAGGAGACTTCTTCGATTCGCTCATGGTTGCGGCTTAACTTTTTACGCTCGTCGATGATTTTTCCACTCGATGCAGAAAGTGACTCTTACATCGATCGTCAATTTGCTTGTTTTTTTGCGCGTTTGGTTAAATTGGAGCGAGCTATATCCGGCTTAGGTGTAATTACATGGCTATACTCGTATTTGCTGTGATTATAGAATTATGCTGTTTACAAGTGCTTACGTTGTATATGCAAAGTACGCAAGTCCTTACGAGGGAGAAACGAGCGCCGGAATTTGTTTACTTAATCATTTTCTCTGCCAAGCAGTTTCTGCTCTTTGAGTTCGAGACCAGTTGTTTTAAGGGTAACAGATTCTCGAGAACGTTTAACATGTGATGATGTATATAATGCACGAATTATATAAGCAGGGGTCAATAGTCACGTACATCACGCGTATAACCCGTAATATCAAGCTTGCACACACCTGCGCGAATAACGATTCCGATATAATAACAAGACCCTGCGCGAAAAATACTGATCACTTCGTTCACATGAAGCTGCAGCATCAGCCATATGGCACATGTAAACTATCCGGAAACGCAAGACCAAAGCTCAATTAGCGTTTACAGTTTCACAAATAAGCCGAAAAACGATATTAGTCAATTTCGCCAAATTACGAAATCATTTTCATCTCGAGAGAGGGATCGCAAAAAGAACGCATCAACGAGAGTCATCGCCGGGAGTACGTATAGTTACCTATACCCTACTGACTTCTTTCTTACAGAATTACGCGCCCGTGCGCATAAATAGCCGCATAAATTGGTCCCTCCGATACGATATAAAAGCTCGGCGGCGACGGTGCAATCAGTGTAACTCGATCGCGATCGTGATCAACGCGCGAATTCCTATATGTATATACCGCGCGCGACTGCGCGGGAGCGCGCTGCTGCCGAACACATGATAATGCTCGCGGCCGATTTCGCAAGACGGAGAATTATCGTTTTCCGAATTGTTTTTCGTAATCGAGGGGCTAATGCGCAGGTGCAGCGATAATTTAAATGACTTTGCGGAGGAGAGTGCCCGCGCGCAGGCTCGGCCGATTCGAGAGTGTGTTTACGGGTTATCGATTTCGGATATACGCCGGTTAATTGAATGGCGGTTATCATCGAGGCTTGGATATGGATTCGTCGATCGGTTCTCGCGCATAGATATAGGAACATTGGTGTACTAGAAATGTTCATCGTTGGATCGATTTGTTATTACGCGCTGTTATTCAAGCTGGAGTATACGGGTGAGATTTATAGAGCGTGTTATTGACTACTGTGCGGGTGTGTATATTATAATTATTACTTATAACAAACGAAACAAAAGCAGCGCACGATAGGCAAAGCTCTTGTAAAAATCTCTGATTAAGAGGCGAAGCGTGTCAAAAGCTCAACCTCGCATTATGCATCGGAATCGGATAACCGTGGCTCGTCCATATTATACAATTACCAAAAGCAACACTCGGCAGGCTCCGTTCTCGCCGAGGTTCTCGCTCGATGATCAATGATAATGATCGTTCTCGCACGTGATCGACATCGCGGTGTTGCTCCGCTCTCATCTCCCTCACCTGCGCAACGGTCAACGTAAGCATTTCACAGGCACCGGCTAACCCTGGCCGTACACCGATATAATGTACGAATCTTTCTCTCTCGCTTTAACCCTCGGCGAGTATAGGTATCCCAGTCTCTCAGTCTCAGCAACGTATACGGCGGCGGCGGCAGCGATTTGCATGCCGATGAGTGATGAACCGCGAGTGTACAGCGCGAGCCGAAGCGATACGGCCCGACAACACGCACACGTGCGCGCAGCTTATAGACGAAAAAGTGCATCAGCAGGCAGTTACGGAGCCGCTGCACGTACGCGGCTATCTTTTAATTTGCGCGAGAGAGAGGGAGAGAGTTTCCGGGTGCGCGAGCACGGTGTGAGTTAGGTCGGGGCATCGATAATATCCCTGCTGCATATCGACGGCGTGGCGTTCACGCGCCTGCGGAGTGCAGTATAGGCAGTGGTAGTATCGCAGAAATTACTGGTCAGATGTAGGAGGAAAAGTAGCGGATTACGCGCGAGCTGGATATATCGAGCGCGATGCGTAGCGCGGAAGTGAGTATAGTGTGCAGGGATTTGGTAGAAAAATCATCGTATACAGTACAGTGGCTGCAGGGATCATTAGGCATTTTTTCACGCTCGATTCTCATGCACGTGTGTGGCGGAGAGTTTGAATTTTTACGAATTAGCCCCGCGATCACCTGTTGCCGATGCAGGATAATGCTAGCTCTCGCGTGGAAAGTATATGCGGAGCTTTCTCGCGTGCATCGGATCGACTAGCGCTCATACAGTTATGGATCACAGGATTTTAAGCGTTAAAACGAACGCGACAAGGACAATCGACCTGCTTTCCCCGGCAAACAGATCCACACAGCTCGCGAGATGTATTATATCCGAAGCATCTATAGCCAGGCACGGTTTCTCCAGAAAATCCATTTCTCGCAGCTGCGCACCTAACGATCTAACGACAGGCGATCCGCGGAAAGTTCTCATTACTTTCGATTATCTTACGCACTCATTCGCTCGCTTTATACACACGCGTGCCACAGAGCTTCGGCGCTAAAAGCAGGATGATGATGTGTGCAGCCGCGAGTACGTTTACAAAACAGCCGCGCCAAGAGCTCGCGGTTCTCACGAGTCCTCAAGTTCTCTCCGCTGCGCGCGTACGTCTATTATATATGAGTTTTCTCGATTATAGGCGAGTACACGCACGCATTGTGCGGCCGATCGCTCTCGATTTTCTCTTTCGCTGCGCTGACATCGACGCGCTACTCGTACACGCACACGTACAGGAACAAAGAGCAATAAACCTATCAGCGCTCGATATTTCGAGCGGCCCGATGTCTGATAACGCATTGCAGCCGCGAGAGCATTATCGCGATCGACATGGAGAGCGCAAGAGATACTATCGCGCTCGCGGTGGTGAGCAGGGTAATGAGTGGCGTCGGCGTCAGCGGCCATTTTAACCGAGCCGTGATTATTGCAGAAAAAGTCTAAATAAATTGTCTGTATTGGCTAATAAATTCGTTCGCGCGAACTTATCGGCCATCTGCTGTCTATAATTATAACGAATCACGGCCTGTGTAAATATGTTCATTGTACATGGCGCCTGCCCGATAACCGCAAGAGTGACTAACGATTCGGAATTCCTGCACCTATATGGCTGTTTCAAGATAATAATGCATTTAACATGTGTATTATGCCGGGGTGTATAAGAGAGTGAGATATATATTTACGAGACCTTGACGCATTATAGCTCGCAGGTTCAACGATAGCACCACCGGCTGCTATATTGAGTCACTGCGCGTCGATCGTCACGAGTCAAGTGCAGACGGTTGATTTTATTGCGTCTCGTTTGCTGTTCAACGTATAACTCGGATTTATTTTAAAAGCGAGATGCGCGAGATAACGCAACATTCCTTAACTGTTTTTTTTTTTCGGTATCGAGTGTAGGAGATATACATTTCGCGGAAAAACACTGAATAACTCCTGTCTACGATGTTCAGCCAAGACAAGACAATGAAGTAATTACCCTACGATTTAATTTTTCGCGCGCAGCAATAAAGAATCCATATTTGACAAACTAATTGCGGACTGCTGATTCAACTACATTTTTATTTTTATTTCTGATCTCACGGCGCAATACGATATAAAGCAAAACACACCGCCGTTATGTGTTTATATCGTCGCACAATTTTTATCATCGCCCGCCTGACCTCTCGTAATCAAAGTCGAATGAGTCCTTATTTTTTAAGGAAATGTGTGTCACCAGCTGAAAATAAATTATGACATGCTTATGCCACTCACGAAATAAATTATCACCGCACGCTCCCGGTATACCAACACAAGAGCACAGCGCTCAGCTGCTCCCATTCCGACGTTAAACGCGAGACTCTGCAGACTGCAGTCTGAATGGGAATTCCGATAACCGGCGAGAAACTGTGCGCGCGGCTAGGTATTAGAGAGCACCGAGCAAAAAAAATCAAAACATAATTAAAGATCCTTATCACGTGCAAAGAAATCGCCCTAATAAGCGGAGAGGCAGACCGAGAAGTGCATGCAATTTTGCAAAGCTGAGCGCACAAGGAATGAAAAAAAAGAGAAAAATTGTGCGCGGAGAATCTGATTCTGGACTAGACGAGGAGGAAGGTGCGCCGATGCCGAATGCCAGGAAAACCTAGTCAAGATGAGTCATCTGCACGCGGTGAACCGGCGCTGCATATATTACGTGCGGATGTAAGTATGGCTGGAAAGTTTATTTATAGATTATATATGCTTGATTCTATACATCTATTTTCTTTTAGTGACATTAAGTTTAATGTATTTTGTAGGGAGAAATAAGATCGCTGAAAATTCTTTTCAAGATACCACTTATAACAGAGAAAAAACAGTTAAAGATAAGAAAATCCAACTTGTAAACCAACTGCATAATGAAGAGCTTTCGCGTACATATAGATCTAATCTCTTTATAAAACAAATGTCCGATGAGAAGAGGCAAAATTATTTTAACTTTTAATTTTTAGTTCCGAAAGGTTATTTTGGTATTGGTGTTTAGCATACACCTTGAACTATTTTTAGCTTAATGACTCCTATATTGGCCTATAACTATTCATTATCGAAAAAACGCGTTAACTAATTATTCAACCAAGATAAGAAAAAAACATATCTATAATGCGTGTGCTTACTGCTCAGCGTGCTTTCATTTGATAAGTATACAATATATAGATACTTGAGAAACTTTCGGAGCTTCCAGTTTTGTCTACCACGGCGGCGCTGTAGTCTCTTAGTATTCATTAAGTGCCACCAGTAAACATGCAAGCACGCATATCTTGAATTTCATACGGACAGTCGTTGATATAGCCGTGTCTTGTGTCTCAAGTGTTCGGCAGCATAAAGTGCCGTACGAGCGAAGATTTACGATGATTTTCCTGATATAACAGTGAAGATTATCCTTGTTTAAGTTGAAAGTTTTAGATTCTAACAATTTTTGTGCTTGTGTATGCAACAATTTAGATAAGTCTGAAAACATGAGTTCAAGTGCAGACTGCGGCTTCTGCAGCTTCTATCCAAATTGGCTGCAAAATTGGGCAACTTCGCGCGTTTTTGTTGTGGTCTACGCAATTCTTGGTACCGTTCAGACTATGGCCTTTATTTATATGAGCGTTAACATATCAACTTTAGAAAAGAGATTTAAGATCCCAAGCCAAACTATCGGTAAGCAAATTTTTCTTTCATTTTTTATCGCTTTGTTTAAAAAAACGCAAGCTAACATATTTTTCTGCAAATTTGGTAACGTATATTTGGATATGCATAAAGCTTATAATAGTTATTCAATTTCATCAAATCGCGTAGCGAAACCATCACATAACCTTATTTAAAAAACTTTATAAAAGCAAGTCGTATAATGTACATCTTGTTTGACATGTATTTTGAATTATTTTTATACGAATAAAGAACTAACTGCAAATAATCGATTTCCTTGCTTACGTTCGGTTTTAAGGGGGTCCGAAAGTCAATTCAAATCTAGATTTCGCGCCACAAAATAGCAGACGACAAAAGTAACTAATTTGCTTATAACAAACAATAAAAGCAAAATTATGAAAAATTAGGACATCACTGCCCTCCGTTATGTAATTATCTACCATTTTACATTATATGATTTTGAGACATTATTCGAATGCCATTCGGCGAGATATTTATTTATAAGTGTCAAACTTTGTAAAATGGTAGATAATTACATAACGGAAGGCAGTGATGTCCTAATTTTTCATAATTTTGCTTTTATTGTTTGTTATAAGCAAATTAGTTACTTTTGTCGTCTGCTATTTTGTGGCGCGAAATCTAGATTTGAATTGACTATCCGCGGACCCCCTTAAAGTTCAGGTATGCATAAAATATTGTTTTTGCATCTACAAAACGATACTGATAATTTGTAGATAATATCTTTGATACACATTATTTTATTATCACGAATGATTCTTATCTTCTATATATAAAAATCAGATATATTTTACTGAAAATTATGTAAGATGAAAACATTTTTTGTAAGCATATACCAAAGCAAAAATTATTGCGTAAATATGTAATAACAAATTAAAATAACTATCAATAATTAAAAAATGGTATTATCTATTTTACAGGAATCATTCTGTCGGGCAACGAAATTTCGGAAATTCTATCGGTTTTGCTGTGCTACTATGGTGGGTCAGGTCATAGACCCCGATGGATTGCTATCGGTGTTGGTTTTTGTGCCATATCCTGCCTTGTGCTCACTCTACCCCACATAATTTACGGCGCGGGTCAAGATGCCATCGCCCTCACTAAGGAGCACCTGAATGCGACTCTTTTATCTAATAGTAAAGACACCCACGAATTGCCAATATGCTCGATGAACAGCCGACCTGAGAGCTGTGACGAGGAAGACCTCGATGATATCAGTATCTTACCCAGGCTACTGATCTTTTTTTCACAATTTATACTGGGAATCGGAACAACTTTGTATTTTGGCCTGGGACAGACTTACATGGATGATAATACAAAGAAGAAGAACATGCCCATGCTGTTAGGTAACACGTGAGTTTTTAATAAAATGGATCTTTTGAATTGTAAAATTATAAAATAAGACACACTCAGAAGTTAACATTAATGAACATTGTCCACATTTTTATTAACCGTTAACATGCAATCAATTTGACATGACAAAAATTTATGAAGGTTGAAGATGGTGTTATTAAATGTGTTGAAATTTTTGAAGAGGCTACTGTTTGATAATAAACGATCATTAGAAACTGTTACAAGTCTTACGTTTCGTATAATGCAAACTACTAAACTTTTCTATATTGACTGATTATAGGTTTTACATTAGCAATGAGGACAATCGGGCCGACTTTTGGGTTCATTTTGGCCTACTTTTGTTTAAATATCTACATCAATCCTAGTTTGCATCCTATCATCAATGAAAAGGATCCACGATGGATAGGTGCCTGGTGGCTAGGTTGGTTAGTTCTTGCTGTGATGATGGCGATACTGGCAGGGCTTCTAGCAATGTTCCCTCGGGAGTTACAAAAGTCAAAGAAAAAGTCGAAGAAAACAGAAAATGCTCTAAATGTGAGTTGACTTTTTTCATGTGTTTAATAAACTACCACCTTTACATATTAAATATACTAAGAAATTAAATTATTTAATTTTTTATTTAGGAAAGCGAAATACCGTTGAAACCCGAGATAGTTGCCCATATAAAAAAAGCGGACAATGTTGAAACGACATCAAGTCTAGTAGAAGACAAGCCAACTTTAAAAAACTTTCCGAAGACGGCCAAACGAATTTTGAAGAACAAATTATTAATGTTTAATATATTTGCTGGCGTTTTCTATCTTTTGGGTGCATCTGCTTATATTCACTACACTGCGAAATATTTAGAAGTTCAATATCAAAGTTCTTCAGGAGGAGGAACAATAATAACCGGTAAATAGGATAAATAATTAATGAATTTTTTTTTCTCTGATGAAAGCTGAATGATCTTGCATAATCAATACACTACTCTTTCGTAACAGGCCCAGTCACTTTATTTGGAATGGTTCTCGGTTATTCGATCTCAGGAATCTTGATTGGCAAATTCAAGCCAGCACCGCGACTTCTCTTTCTGTGGAATGTTATCGTAGGATTTTTGGTCTTCTTGGGAATGATCACATACATATTTCTGGGCTGCGAGAGCGGTAAAATACATGGAATCGATTTTGAGACCGAGATGTGAGTCTCGTGAGTGAACTTATAAACGAAATAAGAGTACTTTTATATATGCTATATATAATTTTAAATAAAACACGTTTGCTTCCATATTTCACATAAAACTTGGTAGTGGTATATGGTTTGAGCTAATATTTAAATGTGACTGTATATTTGCAGAGTGAATCTGACGTTGCCGTGCAATGCAGCCTGCCACTGTGAAAACGTGAAATATTCACCTGTTTGCCACGAGGCCTCCCGTACGACCTTCATCTCGGCCTGTCATGCAGGATGTACCAGTGTTATCAATGATACTACCTTTGGTCATTGCAGTTGTGTCGCAGATCTTGAGCCTGGCTTAAACGGGCATAATAGTTTTGTTGGCACATCTCGAATTACTGACGACGTGTCTGAAACTTACCAGGTCGCTGCCGGGGTCTGCAAGCAGGATTGTTTTGTACCCTGGATGATTTTCAGTGCCATTTCGGGATTCATAAATATTATTGCTAGCTCAGGAAAGATATCAGGAATTTTGATGAGCTATAGGTGCGTCGAAACTAGAGACAAGAGTATAGCACAGGGTATTATTCTCATGATCGTGTCGCTCTTCGCTTTGATACCCGGACCAATCATCATTGGAGCCATCTTAGACTCAACCTGTCTTATTTGGGACTTTTCCTGCCAGAACAAAGGCAACTGCTGGCTCTATCATAAAGATAACTTTAGATACTACGTTAATGCCACTTCAGCAGGTTAGTAGTATTGATTTCTTATTATTTATCGGTATGATCGTTCAGATTTTAAGGTAATTGTTTGCATGTATGTTTTGATTACAGCCCTATGTTTAGTCGGAATATTTTTCGACTCAGTGGTATGCTACCTCTCAAAAGGCCTCGACTTATACGGAGAACAAGAGGAGGAAGAACAGAAACGAAAAGCGCATGCACTGATGAATACTGAACATTGAAGTTAAAATATGAACATAATCCATAATTCTCAGCAAGCATTTTAACAACAACGCTCCACACGTGTACACAGACTAAAAACTATGTTTTCGATGATATTTTATAAAAAAATATACAATCCTCGTACAACTATTGTGCTCAAAACCTACAATTATTACCCAAATTGAATTAGATTTCTACTACAGTTCAGCCAACTGCATAGTAAGATTAACCTGATGTTTATACGTATACAATCGCACGTCGACTGCACCCGCGCGGTAGCCAAGCTTGCCGCGGCATAGAAATGAAGAAGAAAAGACTAGCTCTATATACAGGCGCGGCCTCACAGCAGCTATGGCAATCAGCGGCACTACCAAGCCGAGTCGCTATCAGTCATTATGTCCAGCGAGCTACGCGCGCGCTTATAAAATCCTCCCGCGCGCTACACACTCCGTTAATTGTCTCGCTCTCACAGCTCTCCGAGCTTCCAAGTACCGCACCCGCGATTTTTCGAATTTCGGCTAACGGTACCACTAGTCGAGTCCGAGCAGAAGCAAAGATACACTCGTATAGGTATATATGTACGATCGAGAGTAGTAGCTGCCGGCACGCGCGAGGAAGAAGCTGCCGCCGTGTGTGATACGGTACAGCCGGTTAATGGCTCGCGTTTATATACCGCACGGCTGTATGCATGGGATTGCCGGAGCGCGATTTAAGAGAGATGAGAGGATATTTATCGGCGAAGAGTGAAACTTCAGATGCGGTTCTCATAGGCCGTAGTCGTCGACGCGAGCGCAGATTGTTATTATGAGTGGCAGCTGAGACGTGTATTGCTCAACTTTTTACGAGCTATTCAAATAAGTTTGTATGGATTTATGAAAATGGTACGGTTCGCCAAGCGGCGGCTTTTAATTAAATGTGCTCTCGCGGCACGTTTATCGGCGATTATTTTTCGGCTAGCTGCCAGGTTTGCTCGTATGCACGAGCAAAAGAGTCGGTTAATTATAGGGGCCAAAGAGATATATTAAATTTTGCGTTTATTGAAAATTAAATTTCATGGGAAATCCATCGACCCGCGCGCGCATTGTTTGCCGGTGGTTGCAAACGAGATATCAAGTTACAACGAAACTCATTTGGCCAGTATAGAAGGAAGCGGCATTCGTCCAATAATCCTATGATATAACACGAACGGACGAATCGATTTCCTCAAATCGAAAATCAAATTAAAATTGCCGATCTCGCGGCGCGCGTCGTCGCGAAAAATCGGTGCGCAGCATGTTCCCCGGATATTTTTTTCAGATCGCACACAAAAGACTGTGCGCGCTCGCGCTCATGTCGAAATCATCAATCAATAAAAGGCTAATCGAATATCGACCGCTAAAGGAATAATACACGCAGCGCGCGGCAGCGATGACTTTCTCCTTTCGCAAGCTCTCTTAGGCTCACGATCGTTTTCCCATGGCAAGTTAACACCGCGGCGGCGGCGGCGGCACTGGCCAGAAGAAAAGCAGATTATCTCGACGAATCGCGGGGCGCGTCTAGAATGGCACATTTCGCTCTCTCTCTCTCTCTCTCTCTCTCTCTCTCTCTCTCTCTCATGCAGACTATGCACAGCCCGCGCGCAAAGAGACGGAGCGCCGGCGGGCAGCAGCGCGCGTAATGCACCGTGCAGAGTCGTGCACCTGCCTCGCGTCCTCTCTCAGGCGCGCCCACGCGTCTGTCCGCGGCCTACCTTATACTCCTGCTGCCTGCTTGTACGTATATATACCCACGTGTACTCGTGTCGGTTCAGCTCTGCACACATACTGCCGACCGTCGCTTTGTTTCTGTCTCGCTCACTACTGCTGCTGCTGCTGCAGTGCGCCTGGCTTTTGTTTCGCGGATTAAACGCGCGGAGGGTTTGGCACCCCGAGGCTGACGTTTCTGTGGGTTACAGAGAGATGAGAGAGCTGGCCAGGAGGAAAAAAAACGAACGAACAGACGGGAATGATGCTTGTCAAATGCGATACGCGAGCAAGCTGCTCTCGGGTATATTATGCATACGCAGTTTGCGAGTCTCGTGGTGGGAATGTATTTTTTTGGCTCGAGAGAGATTGTGAAAATGCGCTTGCGATTTTCAGCCGTATTCTTTGTGGAAGATGAAACTTTTCTACAGCGTAATCTAATGATTCGAAAGTGAAAACTTTCGCAAATTAGAGCCTTGTTGTAATGATGTGATCTCTCGCACTACTTGGACGCCAAGTTTATTGCCCCCTCCCAGTGGGTATCTGTAGAGTGGAATAGCTCAGCTACGAATAACTCAGTCGTCGTCGTCGTCGTCTCTACGGCGGCATCTGAACTACACTGCACGACGTCCAGTTCGGATCCCTCTCGGAATGTCGTTTCCCCCCGCGCGAATCCTCGGAAAAATTCACGCGCGGCTGACAGAGCGACTAAAAGGCCGCGAAAAATTGCGCGCTGCATATATACATAATACGTTCCTCAGTCGAGAAATAGAGAGACCGCTATCTTAATAAAGCACAGATATACCGCGCGCGCGATCTGCCTATTCGTTAAAGAGCCAGGCGATATTAGACGGAATAGCTCGAGAGCTGCTCTCTAAGTATATGCGTAAGCGGGGATTTACGATCTCGGCTTTATCGTCATTCTTAATAATTTATCCAGGCTCGAGAGTTCACGCGCACGAGCGGCTTCTGCATATCGCGTGCTGCTGCCGTGGATGGTTCTCTTGCGTGTACTTATGGAGCCTGGGCGAACATCTGATCAGTCAGCCGTAAAGAGCGCGCGATGCCACGGATTTTATGAAATCCAGCGCGTAGTCGGCTCGCGATCCGGGGACATTTTTGCACTGCCGATGGCTTATGCGCAAGGGAGACCGGTTTCCGCGTATGCACATTTTTACAAAGACGGCACACGCACTTGCTCGCTGTTATTCAGTGTCAATACGCTAGTGCGTGCGTATGGGACTGTGGGATACGCGTTTATACTATTAGGCGGTATTTGAAGAGAGATTTCGTTTATTCGGTTATACGATTATACACGGCTCTTTATTTCGATGCATTTTCGATCGAGATTTTATCTTGTATATGAAAAGCGATCAGCGTTTTTCTATAAATCAATAAACCGAAATTAACTATACGTAATTACATATTCACGAGACTGTTATTGCCTGTACGCTGAAGCACGGCTGATGCATAATAACCGTCCATATTTCAAGACTAATTCGCGTTTTCGATTCCGCGATTGTATATCGGATTTTCGAAATTTCTGACAGTCCATAAGTCAGCTGTAATTACTTCGATATTTCTAGCCCGTGTCGAGTCATTGTTATATAGCTTATGACGAGCGCTCTGGCACACTATTATGCATAGCTATATACATGCACACGGCAGCAGGAAGCGTCGAGCTCTCGTGCGCGCGAGAGAACTGCACTTCTAAATCGGTCTACAATGCGATTTGTTCTATAATTGACACCTGGTAACAATATTGCCTCCATCATGACAATTACAAACTCTGACTGATTTCAATGCGGGCGGATAATTGGATGGAATGTATCTGTGTGTGTGCGCGCGCGCACACATATAATAGGTGCATAGCCTACTTTCGCCCTTCGAGCGCCGAACGGGCCGACAAAGTGTACGTAACGTTACGAAGCTAACCCTCTCTATACATGTCCGTCTCTGTATCTATCTCGCGTGAATACTGACAATAGGCCATCGTTAAAACAAAAGAGCCGGCGCGCGTATATAAGTTGCATAATAAATTTTCTCATGTATATGAAAATGGAATAGTTTTTATTTTATAACACATACCGCGCGCTCGGAGATACTGCGTGCGCGAGTGATAAATCTCGCATCATTTTTGCTTTATTCCATGTGAATTCTGCGCGCGAGGCATTTTGAAATTATTCGACTCGCGGCGGTGCGCGCGAGTTATTAACTCGCACATAGGCACAAGTACTTTAACTTCATGGCGTGTACAGGCTTGTGTTGAGCCGAGTATTCATAATCATTCCCGATGAGAAAAAAAAAGAACTTTGATGTCCCAGTTAATGAAATCGTCATCTCCTTCGTTACAATTGACACGCGCACTTGCACCTCTCCGATCGCAATTTTAATTAAAGTTGTATCGGTGCGCGAGCGCAGCTTCATCGCCGGCCATGTTTCACGTTGGCGGAACCGAGCGATGCTCAAAAGACCTCCGCGACGACGAGACAGAGGATCGAGCGATGATTTACTCGCGAGCGCTAACAACGTATATCCACTTGGCGGTGAGTCTCTTTACATATACACAATATACGCAAGTTCATAATTTTCCCGCCAGTGAGTTATAGGATCGCGTGACCGCCGATCGACTAGTTCGGGCGGCGGCGCTCGATAACAATAACAATAATTATAATGATACAGAAAAACGACTTGCCGCAGCGAATGATTAATGCGATCCGCGCGTATCGCCGGTAACGAGACCACTTGTACGTCGGCCGTCACGCCACGGAGCTTATAATTTATAACGCACGCGTATACATGTATATACGTTCACGTGTGTGCACAACTGCATCCACGCGATGTATAATATAATTTAAAAAGCGACAATTTTTAATTCACTCGGCGCGCCGCGCTGAGACGTCGCGTCGTCAGTCCGATCGCTGCGCAGACACGTCAGCATAGCGTCTCTCGTGAAAGTCACGCTCCGATTTCCACGCGAGAGGCTGCGAGCGAAAAGAATAAGATCGAAGTGCTGAGACGACGGTCGATCGGTTGACATTCCGCCGATTGACGGGGGACCGTTAATTACCGCGCGCTCGCGAGAGAGCAGAGAGATCGACGTGTCTCTTCAGCTCAGTATATAGACTAATTTATCGAGAGGGGCGCGAGAGCAGGCCGCCTACGCCGAGAGACATTTTCCCATTAACGACTTATTAATGCGCTCTCTTTATCAGGCTCCCTTGACTTATTTGCATGTAAGTGCGCCATTTCCCATGAGCGAGTCGTTGCTATGCTTTGACCCATAAATCGCGCCGGTGACTTTCTTGCATGGCTTTGTCTATCGTCCTCGTGGTTAGTTATGTGTGCATTTTGGGGAAAGGGAGCGTGAGCTTGTAACTTGGCAGAATTCACGAGCTATCGTTTGATTTATGCGGTCGTTTTGTTGCAGTTGCACGGCTGAGGTGAGAAAGCAAGTGGCTATTAGTCGACTGATTATTATTGCGCTTTGTAATTAGCTCGCTTGACGAGCTGCTTTTCAGATTCAAGCTGATGTGTTAATCAATCAGTTTGACGCTTTTGGTGACTTTTATTTTATCTTTTTTTTTTTTTCAATCAGCATAGACGTTGACTAATACAGCACTGCAGCTCGGTTACCAAACTTTTGACGTGTACCGTGTCTTACCATTGTCGGTCACTATCTACTGGAGTGAGCGATCGGTACTTTCTAAACTTCGTAAAACGTTTGCATTTTGCTTCCATCATGCAGTTGACGTTCCTCCACGACTGTATACAGGGAATCGAATATCCCTTGATTTATCGACACACAAATAACGTCATTAAAAATCAAAACATCGATTTTACTGAACAAATCGCTACCTCGACTGCATCACTTCTCCTTTCATTTCCATTAATTTTCGCACGCATATCGCTTCTCCTCGAATTTCTCACCTGAAAACTCTCTCACTTGGAGGCCCGCCTTATAACGATGCCCCGAAGCCATCACGAGTACTGCAGCAAGCAGCGGCGGTGGCAGCACGTCAGCAAAAGGTCTAAAAACGAGAGCAGGCGCCGCCGTGCAAGTAGCTGCACACGCATCTCGATCCGGGCCGATCTCACAGTTTTTTCGGGCGCGATAACGAGCGCATGCGCGCTTGTAAACACGCGCACACGCCCGGCAATTTGAACGTCTCCCGCGGCGTATTTTCGCGCCACGGCGTAACTCGCGGGGAGCACATCCCTGCTCATTTCCGTTAACTCGCTGTTTGCTTTTCTGTAAGGGCATGAGAGTATTAACGGGCCCGCCGCGGGCCCCGCGAAATAATTTACGGAATCGTAAAAAAGCAAGCCAAGGTAAACATTTCGCGATTTTTGTTTGCATTATAATTATCAGCGCCAAGGCTTACGTAATAGCATGAGCCGGCGTTTAACACCCTCCCTTTTTTGGATTAAGAAAAAAAAATTAGTCTGTTGTTTTATTTATTGATTTGTTTTGTATTAAATTGCAGTTCAACAGTCGATACTTCATCTGTTATACCGAAGGCAAAGAAATCGTTTATTTAAGAAATTGTTAGCATATTAATGAACTTCTGGCTACAAGCGAGACGGCTGCATGTAGTTGTAAACTGTGGCGAGTGACTATTAAGTGCACCCACGCGGTTATGAGACTGCTGTCCGGGGCTTTTATTTCTAGAACGTCTCGGCGAGAGGCAAAGCTTGTCCGCGTGTGAATTTGATTGGAACTACTCTCTGTTGCCCTCGGAAAAATCGGTAAATGCACGGGAGTGGTTTTATGATAGCCGAATGTAATTTCAACGAATATTTGTTGTTGTTTGTCGCTTTGATTCGACAGGAGTGTTATGACTCAGCGTTGACTCACGCGCGAATGCGCTAATAGATGCGGAGTATACGAGCAAGCTAATCTAGATAAACACAACGTCGGCTGATTGATTTTTTCAGACCGCGGGTAATTGATTGCTCTCGTTAAATCTGAGTCACTTTGCGTATTTATAACGTTGTTGCAGCCGATTATCTTATCGCCGCGCTCTTATTAATTATGAAATTATGATAAGCATTATGCAACACATTGAGGTGGACAAGGCAGACTTCGGCATAAATCTGTATTCAGCAGCACAAGCGTAACGGCGATGATGAATTCGCGAGTATTTCAGAAATTTTAAATGAATTTATAGCCAGTTACATTTTACCAAGCGAACAGCAATTTGCAAATATTTTGCATTTTGATACGGCATCAAGAAATCTCGTGTCAGCGCTTAATTAACAATATTATATTTTTTTGCGTAACCCGCGCGGAGCAACATTTTCTAATCCTTGCTCAACGATCCTCTAACGAGCGTACATACCTATATTCGTCCAATCTGTTAAACTTCTCGAACAAAGAAGTCACATGCACCGCGCAGATCGCAATCAATTAAATTGAACGGAGTAGAGAATGCAAAGTATATAATATTATCATTGAAATAAAATGAAAAATAGAAAGCGAGTAGTGCGCGGCGGCAAGATGGATATGGATAATTGAGACAGACTTTCTAGAACACATACACACATCGAGTTGTCAGTGATGCAAAGTCTTAATTAAAGAGAATCGCGGGACGCCGATCGTAGCATTTGAATTGCAGCCTCGTTTCGTCCAGGCGCTCGCGCGCTCTATCTTTCTGATGTCACGAGCTTGTATGTGTGTGCTATGGTTCTCTCTGCGAGACGAGGGACCTGGACGTGCGTCACTGTCGCGTTATGCGCACCTTCCAGACGTATTGACTCTCTCTAAGAGATTCCGTATAGAAATTGCGTTCTCTTGACGGATTACACAGGCATAGTCGCGCCTGTCATCGGTGTCTCGGTCGATTAATTCATTCCTCGGACTCGACAGCGAATTTAAATTTTCAAAATAACAAACAGAACGAACAAAAAACAGAATGCACTATTAATAAGTCCCAGGAGCGTCAGCTGGAAACTAACGAGACGTGGCAGCGCGACGGCGCCGGAAAAGTAGGTGGAATAAGCGCGCGGCGCGCGCAAGGGCAGTTAATTGGCGCCTCGCTCGCGGACACCCGAGTAAATTATTGTCCCAAGCCGCTTGCGCGAACCCCAAGCGGGTACGTCCCGCGGTGTACGTCAGTGTCTCGTGGCGCGGCCCGCGTGACGAGCGACAAAGAGTCGAGGCCGCGAGCGCCTGCGATTTTATCGGCGAGTTAAGAGCAAGCTGCTGCACCTGTACCGTTCCCCGAGCGTGTTTTTTTTACATTTATACCGTAAACCGAGTGGGTGCGTGGCTGCTCTGCTTTTGGATTGCTTTAGCTTTTGAATATGGTAATCTTAATTTGCAATCTTCGAAAGTTCGAATTCCAGCTGACTTTTCAATCAGCTTAAAAGTATCGAATACCGAATCGGATCGGATTTAAATTAGCTTTGATTTTCCCAATTCGCCTAATTAACGTTTTCAAATCGCTCGAAGTGAAAACAAAAATAGCCGGGAATTTTCCTAGATCCGCACCTTATAGACGGGCTTTACATTTGAGTTAATTATAATACACTACCGTGTGACACGAATCCCTCTTACATCTAGCTGCGCCTATAATTGAATATACAAACTTCCTAGTACTCCCAACTAAGCTCGAGTATTACCGGTAATAATTCAATCAAGCTTAATTAATCAAGCGTACACATCGCACCGGCATCACTATTAATAATTTTTTCCTTTCCCGCTAAATCATCGACGCATCTAATTAAAACTTAATGAAACCCTGCGCGTTCGCTCGAGTTTATTCCATCAAGACACAAACACACACTGCACGCTAGCTTGGAGCTTTCAATCAAGTGAGCGCTCTTCGCCTATAAATAAATCTGTTGAAAATGCTAAATACACATTAGCATAACGGTAAATCTCGAGCGGCGATTGCGCAACAGTCGGAGACGTCGATTCCCGTATTTTCGCGCCGATCTCGTTTTCGCTGCAACGCGCGCGAGAGAGAAATGAAGAAATCACTTTCTCGCGCGAGAGGCTGCAACACACGAGTAAGGAAGTCGCGTCGCCTGCATCCCTGATGCGCATAAGCGTATATAATATATGCCGGTGAGCAAAGACGACCGTCGCCGAAGAACTGGGTCGCGCCGCGGATAGTGGTTGACGTCTGATGCAGTCTTGCTTTGCATAAGCGCGCGCTTTTTGTTCATTTATATATATACACACACACACGCGAGCTTATATTTGTTGGTAAGGTTATGTGTGTTTCGTGCATGGGGGGAATTGTGTGTGCTTAGGAAAATGTCCCATTGTCGAAATGCGCAGTACGTAATCGTGCGATTTTCTAGAGAACGTCGTCTTAAAAGTGAATCCTTTGTGCAGCAGCCGGTAAATGCAACGTAATAATAATAAACGTAAACCAGCTTCGATTCTTTAAACAATGTGTATTCCCGACAGGTTACGTTGTCCCGAGCTTTGGAAGTTATATATGTGGCTCGTTCTCAGTGTTCCCACCAAAAGCCACACGAGACAAGCCTCTCTCGCAACGAAAACTCAAATTCAATCTCAGGTGCGTCCACCGTTATTTATACTCGCTTGTCGCCTACCCTCGGAAAAATCCCCGTCAGCAATGGATAGACACCCATCTCTCTGCGCCGCGAGAGAGAGAGAAAGAAGAAGAAGATGGAGAGAGTCGCGCGCGATGGAAAAGAGAGAAAGTGCGCGGCGTCGCTCCCACACTATTTCACCGGAGCTGCAGCATAGCTAGCCTTATAGCTGACCGAGTGTGTCTACGCCTACTGCCACACAGCTCTCTCGTCGCGGGTGGCCACGCGAGCCTGTCTACTCCTTTTCCGCGCGCGCTAAGGTCCTCTTCCGGCTGCTGCGCGACGCCTCCGTCTCTCGCACACTTGACGTTAATCGTCGATCTTCTCCGCGATGCAGCGATGCGGCAGCGACGGCTTGGTTTCAGACGTGATTCACGAAGCTACAGCTGATGCGACCGGTTCTCGCGTGCGAAATCGGAAGGCGAAATTATACGTGTACACGAGGAGTGACGCGAGGAAAGAAGGGGCTTTAATTAACGGGCTGTGTTCGAAAAGAGAAAAATTATCGTCGCATCGAAAGATCGAAATACGCGCGGTTTGTTTTTCGCCGACGTGCGTAATTCACGTGTGCTGCAGTTATGTATATACGAGGTGTGGTAGCGCGCTGTTATTGTAGGTATTGGTATTTCGCAAAATTAGCAACGATCGCCGAGATCGATAAAGAGATTACATCTCGTTATTCAAAGTACAGCGTGTAACAATAGTTTCCTTAGCTTATCGCCGGGTGTGTACTAATTCTAATACGCCTATCACGATCCGTGATATCTCAAACAAAACGGCATTCAACCTTACACACGTATAGGAATCGGAGAACTAAGCATCGAACGCTTTACCTGCGAGGGATCGCATCAGGTGAAAACTATTGCACAATTTCACATCTCTACGAGATAATGCAACGAGCGCCGCGGTTCTCATCGACGATTTCTAGAAAGTGCGTTCATCCGAGCGTAGTTTAACAGGTATTAATTACATTCTTTCGCGCATACAAAAAAAATGTTATTTTAATAATTAAAAAGTACCGGCGGGGAATCCGAAACGTTCGCGGCTCGACGGCATCGTATAAAAACAATTACCAGACAGCCACGGGATTACGCGGTTCGCGTGCTGAAAGTATTTGCAATTTATAAGCCAATAAACAAAAATTACGTTAGGAACAGACTCGTTGCGCTCGGCGGTAGCGCTTGCAGAGATAAATGCACATATTTCAGAGGCGATGGCTGTCAATAAAATAAGTTTCCTGTAAATTTGCGTACAGTGATTGAAAGCTTGAATCCGTTGTGTTTATCACTGATTATTTTTTTAACGATAATATGTGTTCAATTTTCACTTTCTGAGACTAGAAATTCACGCACGTACGGAGTATAGAATTAAATGTAACAAAAAGTAATGCAATATCCGTTAGCAGAAACTCGCGCATAATATCTGATTGCAGAAATATCCCAGAGTATACCATTAACTCGGACGTTGACATTTCAGACTGCCATCGTTACATAAATCAATCGCACTTCAATTAAAGCAATCAATCCGAAGTAAATTAGTCGTCCGCTAATACGACATCTGTCACTCAGCAGCTTCTGCAGTCGCAAATAAAGAAAATACACACACAGCGTAAGATCTCGACCATACAGCTCAATCTATTGCCGAGCAATTCCCGCAAGAACAAGAAAGAACCGAGCTGCAAGACTCGTATAATAGTCGGTAGGTATATATACATACACACGCAGCGAAGCGACTGCAAAAAAGACCACCTCGACGTATAATACCACTGCACGAGAGAGCGAGAGAGAGCGATGCACACGACTGTATAGAAAAAGCGAAAGCCACGAGACGGTGGCGGCGAAGAGGAGAGAAGAAGCGAAGCAAGGACGCGGAGGACAACCACGCGAAAGATAAATGTGGGCGAAAGCAATGTCCGTTTAACGAAGAGAGCTCGTCGGGTGCGCGCGCGCGCGGAAAGAGGAAGCGTCATATTTGTTTATGCAAACGCGCTGCAGGAGCGCGGCACTGATTTATACCGCGGACGTCTTTATTACATTGTGTGTCCGTGTGCTGGTGAAGCTTGCAGGAAACGCGCAGGCGAGAGAGAACAAAAAACGACGACGTTGTGCGGGACGAGGGAGTCACTTACTTACTTTTTACTTGAAAAGTGAGCTACACTGCCTAGTGCCAATTTACACAGGTTTGCTCTTATCCTACTGAAGAAAGTGAAATTCGATTTACTTTCAAGTCCAACTTGTTATAAGTGCATGAACGCTATACAAAGACGTTTACGCCGAGCAAGCTATTAGAAAAACCAAGAAATCACGCGGTTAAATAGCATTCCCGATGCATAAGCCAATTTTCAGGGCGCAATTATCCTATACTCGCTCGGTCCGATCTTGCCAGTGTCAGCTTGGCGGTTTTCTCTCTCACGACCTCGAAAGGCCAATCGCGACGACATTTTGCGCGAGCCTGTCGCGCAATAACCATTAAACCGTGCCATCCTCGCAATTTCCTCCGATAATAACTTGATAAAACCGTATGGCTTCTCGCTCGTCCCTTTGTACAAGCCGATGGAACGCAAGCTCTCTCTTCTCTCTCTCTCTCTCTCTCTCTCTCACTCTCGAGATTCCGCATACAAGAGCGAGTGTGTGCGTGAGTGTGTTTCGCTTATCCTTCGCGGTCGTATATGTGGAAGCGAGCGACGTGTCCGATAATTACAGCGACGCGCGGATACATGCGGGTAGTCGATATTCATGTCCCGATCGAAAGGGACTGAAGTTTGAGGGATAAGGGGATTTTTTCGGGTCTGCGAGGTACGAGTGATTTAGTAGGATTCAGGAATTCGCCGCGCTTTAATAAACATTAATCACGCACCGGTCGCGCTTGTTGTATAAACAAACTCTTGTGCACTCGAATCAATGCAAATCGCCGATATAATGCGAGAGTAACGAATTGATTATCTCGAATAACGAGTCCCCTGCGTCGATTAATCATGTACGCTATATACGCATCTCGTTAAAAAAATAAAAGTAAATAAATATAAGCGCGATAAATTATTAAACGTCATGATTCAAGCTCGCCTCGCATGAATTCCAGCTCTCGAATCAATCTTCCCCAATAGGAAGATGATAGTTCCGCGCGCGCGCGCGAAGCGCATCCGAACGAAAACCCCTGCGAACCATTTTAAATTAAAGCGTACGATTTAATGCCCGGCGACCGGTAACATATAGCAACTAATTACGAGTATAATTATCATCCAACGTAGAAAGAGAGAGAGAGAGAAAGGGAGCGACCCCGGAGCGCGCAAAGACTGATGAGCCGGCTGGTCGCGCGCGATTATAATAATAAAGAAAAGTCGCGTCCGAAGACATCTCATTACCGGGCGCCCGGGGACACGAATCGCGTCCGGTGCCGAGGTCAGGTGTACCTATATGCACAGCGACGATCGCTGAGTTATGATATGCGAGCAAGTGCGCAGCGGCTCCCGAAGCTACGGCGCTTATTTGCAGTATCTTAGCTGAGGAGCGCGCAAACGCAAGTGTTATATGCATCCTGTGCCGGCCGAGCGTATCTCACGGGCTAATGCTTTTTCGATTTGGTGTCCTGTGCGTGCGCGAGAATCTATTGGGAGGAACAAGTGGAGCGGGTTACAGTTTACAAATAGAAACGTACAAGTGTAAATCAATTAATCAATTTCCAGCCTCGGAGACCATTGAAAGACTCGCAACTCTGACGAATGTGCGACGGAAGTTTTTAAACATGACAGTTGTGGACTGGCCTTTCTCCCACCCTTTGGATTTCCTACCTTTCTGGTCTCTCTCTATATATATATATATATATATATATATATCGACGATGGGTGGCGCAGAGGGACGAAAATTTCCCTTAATATCACTATAGGGCTTGCTCAGTGCATATATACAGCAGCGTGCCAGCTATACCAAATTGTCTTGTTGGACCTGCTACTTGGGCCGCTCATGCTGTAAGTGATAACTGATACAATTTCAAATTCTTTAATCATACAATGCTCTTGGTTTTGCTGGTCAAACCCTAATATAATATAGTCACCAGAGCATATAGATAATATATATAAAGCAAACCTGTCTGTATAAGCGTTCAACACTTAATCTACCCAACAAATTATCAGAGACTAAAGATACCGGCAGCTGCACATCGCACTAAAATAAAAGCGTATTAGCGTAACTACAGCCGCGTGCATACGACCAGATTGCGATAAGCATCGAAGACAAATCGTCAAAGGAATGCATTTACCGAAAGCTAGCGCGCGCTGGGCGAAGCTGAAGTCTAATCGTACGAGCCGTCCTCCCACGCGGTGTGCACCAGACACAAAGTCGCCGCGCAACGATAGTCGCTTAGATAATCCTGGAAGCTTGTGTGCAGTAAACGCTGCTCACAGAAGGAAAAATTCTAATTACGATAATACGCGGCAGCAGCGGCGCGGTTCCAATAATTTCCAGAAAGCCGCGGATACAGAGAATTAAGTAAAGGCCTTACAGGCTAGCCGATTGTCCGCTAACACATTACACATACAGGCTACTGTACACGGCCCTCGGAATCGAATAGCGGTTCTGTGTTGTGCTGCTGCTGCTGCTGTTGCTGCGAGTCGCTTCGTTAATAGCGATTTATCGAGCGCTCGCGCGCGCCGATTTTCATTCGGAGCTCGAGAGCGCGCGATTAACGAAGCGATGCACGAGAGAGAGAGAGAGAGAGAGAGAGAGGAGCCAACAAAGGGCGATTCCTATCGTCTAAATTATTCGGGCGAGAAATCGCGGAAAGTAGCCGTTCTGCACGGCTATATACATATAGCTATGGGGATAGGTAGCGCGCTGTGCAAGACAAGACAAGCGTGGCGTTTATAACTCGGCGGCCGCGCCGGATTTCGCGGATTTTTTTTTCTTCTAATACTCTCTCATCTCGTCCAAGGAGGCTTTCTTCCTCATTTCGTCTTTCACTCGAGAGGCCAGGAGCGTCACGACACGACGAGTAGACCACCCAGATAATTAGACTTTCGGCTCGTCGTGATCAGTGTAAGCGGTAGGCACGACTACACAGTGTTGGTGTATTGGCTTGATTGCTATTCGCTCTCCGCAGACAATAATGATATATTTCTGATAAGTGGGACGAAATATGTTTAGCCGTGCGGTGCTAGACTTGACGGTTTAGGGACACGACTGCTGTAAATGGAACACGAAGACAAATTATTTCACGTTTATGTGTTCCGATTTTTTTGTTCTATCTTTTCGTTTCGAGAACGATCGGCTTACCGCGTGTTTTACTAATTCGCTCGCTGCGCTAGCTTGTATCGTACACAGATGCGCGTTAAGATAGGACCACGCCGCGCTGCAGCGAAACACAATTAAAGACGAGATGCAATTGTTTTTCGATATTTTTAATTTCGAAAATCTATTACTCAACGAGAATTACGCAACCGCAGTGATACCACTCCATACGTATGCACGTACGTGTCCAGAATTTATAATCCATTACATTTTCCTCCCAATCCTGCCGCAATCTCTGCTTTTCTTTTGCTCCTCATAGCGGCGGCGACTGATGCACGCGCGGGACTGTATTTCATTCTCTATATATACGCCATATAAACGAGCAACCATAAGGCAGAAAGTAGCCGCAAAGCGAGAGATACCACAAACGTACACATGCGAGCATCAGTGTGTGTGTGTGCTACCCTCGTGTATATATAGTCGGTCATCGCTCATTACCGGTTAATTACCGGAGTAAGTCTCCGGAGCCCGACAGCGCGAAGCCGGTGCGTGACTCTCGGCACTATACGTTCTGTAACTGTATAACCGAGCCGATTCACTCTTTTGAACTGCGCGCTGCTGCGGCAATGAGATATACACAGGTATACGTCGAAAGCGCGAGTTGACGATATAAAGACGATGACCGCGAGAGAGCTGAGAGAGAGAGAGCCGGAAGGATACGCCTCTCTGCGGACGCGGTATCGGAGGAAAATCGCGAACATTAGCGGCAGATCGGGTTTGATCGCGAGAGCGCGGCTGGTAATTAATTCGGAGTTTACGAGTGTGTTTAAGAGGTCAGTGCGAAGTTTTTCGAAATGCGCGCGCGCGCCTTTACGAGGAGAAGCGGATAGTTCTCGGTCTCGGTCGATTTTATTGCCATGAGAAAAGTTTCGCGATGTCGGGGCTTTTTGCTCTCGACTAATAGGACGTAAATTAGGAGATATTGAAAAATATCTACTCATTGCGCATATACCGCGGCTCGAGCTTATTATTACGTGTGCTTCACCGTTAGCGCGGATTTGCATTCGCTCTCTGTCTCTCTGTCTCGGAGGAAAAAAAATAAGTAAAACTACATCGAACCATATCCCCGAGTTTCCGCAATTTCCGCAAAAAGACACTTTATACACACGCACGATATAGTGTAGACAACCACCGCGTATTTTATACACCGACAAGCCGCAGCGCAATACAGCTCCATCGTATATAGGTATATAATTGTACAATTCAGTGCGCCTCGAAGCCGCTAAAAGTTAATTCGATCTTTATCGCAGCCCAATGAAACACTCAACGGTGAGCAGTTTTCTCTCTGTGTCTGTCCGTCCGGTCTCTGCTGTAACTGCAGCGGCCCTTGCGCAGTTTGTCCGAGTGCAGCGATTGTCATGACAATCCAACTGCGCGCGCTGCGGCCCGAAGGAAACGTTGCAGCTCGTATTTATGGTTCCTGTCCCTCGAGCCGTCCGAGAGGATATTGTCTGGCCGAGAAGGGGCCCCGCGAGTTAATCAGCTGGCTCTTCGACGCCGCCTTGTTATTAATGCGTAATTGAATGCCGCGATTCATTATCCCGCGGACGTTATATTTTCAGCCGAGCGAGAGAGCCGGACTTGATGAATCGTCGAGGTGTACTATACTAGTGTATATATACATACGCGAGGAGAATATAATCGAGTCGGGTGTATATAGGTACGCGTGTACTCGTGACAAACTACTATTTTATTACGCGAGTGCTTGATATAATGATGTGACTGAAGCAATAATATCCGTACAGTTGGGCGGCAATTAAAACGCGAATCAGCGTCCTCGTTGTCGTCGTTGCCGATTTTTGCTTAATTAACGCGAGATGCGCGCGATTGAGCAATTAGAATTATTCGAGTGTGTTTTAATTAAAATCGAGCGGAATTTCATGTACGCCGCGCGGTTTATCAATTAACCAGCGTACGAAGCATACGTTCGGGCTTGCAGTAACATCGTCCCCCAGCATCATGAAAGGAATCGTTGACACGCGAATACAAGTCGAATACGCGATGTTCCTTTCTAAGACGCTATATACACACATACACGTACTATATAAGACGCTCTCGAAAGGTCTGCCGAGCGGCCGTTTGCGTGTCGGGATATTTAAGTAGTGTAAATTCATTCGAAAGTAGTCGCTTTGGACGTTTTATCGTTAGAGAGAGAGAGAAAGAGAAAGAGCTCGGTTAAATGTGTCGCGCGTCTCAAGCGGAAAGTATCGGACGGTTTTTTATCATTGTTTTATTATTTTGCGCTAGCCGCACAGTGGATAAGACACGCGCGCGCACGCCATAATTTGTAATATAATTTATCGACCGTGCGTAGAGAGATAGGAGAAGGTTTTTATTTTTCGAAAAATCAAGGTTAATTAAAATTTACTATCGGCCGTTAATCCTGGCCAAATGCGCTAAGTATATCGTATCGCGCGATATTAACACATTACTTTCTTCAGTTTTTCCGTTTGAAAATAGAATCGCGATAGCTGGTATCGTGCATTATAAAAGCAGTCGAAAGCTCCTAGTTAATTAATTGCTGCATAGCCTAATACACAGATGGCTGACGGACGAATATGCCCGAAATAAAAGTACACGCACAATGGTTCTTTGTAAATATCGAATCCTCAATCACTCTCCGTGTTTAACGCAGTCTCACGCACGCGCTCATTGTGACACAGTTTAAATCAATCGCCGCCGCGGTCGGAGAAGAAAAATCGCGAAATTTATGCAGCGCCGCTGCGCAACGCGACATCGATACCCTCTCAACGAGCATAATTTACCTCTCCTCAAACACGCTATAAATTGCTCAGCGACGCGCGCAGCTGCATCAGCGCCGAGTGAAAACCTCGCGAATCTACACACATTCTCCGTATAGCTTCTCGTCCCGAAAAATAAATTCTATAAAACGACCAAAGGGGCCCGAACGCGATGGTTATATTATTGAATGTACTATACACGCACAGCAGCTGTGTATAAGGTCCAACGTCGTCATCTTGGCGTAAACGCCGCGCGACGTGTGCAACGAGGGGCGTTAAATCGGCCGACGTGCGAAGAACGCGCCGCGTATGTGTGTGTCTGTGTATATGCTTCATGAATATTCAAGGCATATCAGCGGGACGAGCGTATAATGCTCGCGCAGTGCGTTGCTCCCAATTTGTCACACACCATGGCATTATCTCGTTTCGTTAATAAAGCGGTATTATATAGCGCGGCGACAGCGGCGTTGACTTCCTAAAACGTGTTCATCGAGGCAAAATGAGCCGGCAAGAGTTTCTTGCTCGCGCGTATTATACGTATAAGCTGCGAGGATTTATTCGAGAGATTACTCTATATACGGGAGCTCGGGCGTTATTATAGTACGTATATATAGCGTGCATGTGTGCATATATAACGTATGCTAACGGCATTTGTGTACACATAATGTTTATCGAGTGATCGATGGAGTGTGTGGATATAGTGGCACATTAGCGCAGCGCCGATATGATATTCTATTATTTTATGAGCTTTGATTAAGCAGTCGCTATTATCGACGTAGTGGTTCTACATCAGAATGCACGAATAATTAGGAAAAAGTGGTATGCAACGATCTTGAAGTGCGAGCAATAGCAGCTGCTCCAATATACAACGAGTTCGTGCGTATATACATATATACACGATAACTGCGGATGACTATTTAGCTGCATATGCACATATGTGCGCGCACAAGCAAAAGCAAAGTCGCGGTCCTGTTCGCGCCTACGCCACCTGTTAGCGCTCGGCGGCGATCGGGCGATTTATCGTCACGGCGAATATAAACTCTCGCGACACGCAATCGGCCCTTTTACGGCTCATAATGGTATGCAGTCAGTCGCCGAGCGACGATGTCTCTGATAAACTGATAAGCGCGAAATTCAAATGAAAGCTCGACTTTTTTTTCATAAATAAGGTACCCGCTTAAAGCGCGAACCTTTACAACGTCCCGATGAAAAGACTGATAAGCGTGTGCGAGCGCACGTATATAAGTCGATTTCTATTAAGTTTCATGTAAGCGTTTATTAAAGCGGCACTTGCTCGCTCGGCTCGTTTTGCTTATTTGCTCGTGCGCGCGCGTGAGCTCTTTTTTTCTTGACGCGCTGCTGCAGCAGCAGCAGCAGCTCGAAGTTGTGTAATTTATGCGCGAGCTCGATCGGGACCAATGAGATGATTAACATCGCGGTTATTTTTCTTCATAATAACAGCTGTTTATTTTTGCGCGACAGTATATACATAGGGGGGGGGGGGATTGATTCCGAGAATATAAATCGCTGGGAATTGCGTTAATTAAACGACATAGACCTTTTCTAGCTGTAGCACCTGACAAATTTACCTCGCTCGGTTTATCAAAACGTTGTAAGATTTTCAACCGCTTGATGGTATATTTATAGCTCCAGTGCAGACTGCTTTATTTTTTATCAGAGCCCCCGTATACACACACACACACACGTATCAACAAACCATATCGGCGACCAGCTTATACTCGGAAAAATATATCCAGCGCTCGAGAGAGCGTCGCGCAACCGTTATGACCGCAAAGAGGAAGTCGTGCACGCTTGAGAGCGAAGGGTTAGAAAAAGAATCTCTTATAATGCGTATATACGTATAGCTGCTGTATATGCTGCTATAAACGTACGACTAGGCTATATATGCGCGAATGCGTGTCGTGGTGCGGAGTCGTCGTCGCGCGCGAGCACCGATTTTACGCGAGATACATTAATGCGACATGACGCGCGTATAGCCACCGGATGTATTTTCTTTTGGCCTTCGCCACTTGCTCGCTCTTCTACCTATACACACAGACACACTATACGCGCGCACCCGTGTGTTAATATATTAACGCATATGTATGCATTGCAGAAGCGGCGCGTCAGCGAGATTCGATCGACAATTAATTCATTTTCCCGGCATTCGTTTTCACGGTGTATCGCTGCTCGTCGTTAAACGGCCGTGTAAATTCCGTTGCTTGCGTCGCATGCGTGTGCGTAAAAAGAGGGGAGGCACGCGGGGTTGTAATTAAGACGCGTTGGGAGGGAATATATTTCAGAAGTCTCGATTTCTTGGGAAACGTCGGTTTGCTCTACAAGATGTATTATAAAAATTAATTTACGTTGAATCCGAATCATACCGTTTAATTAATTCGAACTCGAAGTTTCCCATGAGGCGCAGCACAGACGTATACCCATATACACACAGAAAGGCAAAGACAGCAACGTACGCACGCGTTATCCGGTCCGGGATCTCGAGCCGAGTCGAAAAATGCGAGTCATAGGGGGCTCGACGACGTTTCGTACTTTTCCTCGGCGGCGCTGAATACGCGCTCGATCCTCTTAATCTTATCAGACCTCGAACTTTTGTCAGGCGGCCGCCGCCGTAGAGAGAAAGAGAGAGAATTCTGTAAGCCGAGCGCGCGGCGCGTATATACGCGTTATCGCGACCTCGACAGACGCACGACGCGGGGGGAAAGAGAGAGGAACCCGTTTTGCCTCTTCCGCCTCGCGCGTGTGTGTGCGTGTCGCGCGTGCGACCGAAAATAAACTATGGTTTGCTATATAATCGATAGTTCACGCGAACACTGCATAAGCTTATCAGCTACTCGGCGAATATTCCGCGCCTGTGATTTTCTCTCGCACTTTCGCGAGCGTGGGACATTTTAGCCGTTTGTAATTTGCGGCGATTATGCAACTGTATTCGGGATTTCGCGCACATTTTCACGCGAGTGATCTTTGCACGTTCGATTCGTCGTCAAGTCAGTCTTCTTCCCGTGGGACCATGCGACGCGCGAATCCAGGAAGCAGCATAGCGGCGACAGCCCGTATTCCATTGTTAAGACTGTCAGAGCGAGCCACCCCCTCCCTGCCGAGTCCCTACAGAGTGCACCATGCGAGAAAACGAAGCTCACGGAATCTAATCTGATGGAGCTGCTCGGTCCACCTAATGGCCAAGCCGTGTCGTGACACGCACCTCGGACTCGGACGCAGCCGCTACTTTTTCTGCACTGCTGCTGCATGGGGATGACTCGCGGGACCTGCTGTGTGAGAGTCATGTATTTCGTTTCCTCGGACTAAGAAACGCCGAGAAGTAGCTGCAAGCGTGGTCTCCGATCGCGTTCGATTGAACTTCACGGGGAGAAAAGACCCGACAGATTCGCGCTGTAGCGCCAAGCAATATAGCAAAAGTTGAACAAAATAGTTTCGGATTGATCTCATTCTTACTGCCGCAACTTTTCCTTTCGGCTCGCTAATCTCTGGTCAGTGATGATAGAATTTCCCTCATCACTATCAGGCGCGTTCAGTGTATATATATCAGTGTGCCATATGCCAAAACTGCCTCGTTGGACCTGCTTTTGGGCCACTTATTCTATAACTGCAACTGAGTCGATAACTATTCATCTGAATTAGTCATTGATGCCATTCTTTGTCTTTCATGACCATGAATATATTTGCGCGAAATTCGAAAACGTCCCTGCAATCAGTAAACACCATACGCGCTTTTCAAAAGCCGTTATAATGCACTGTACAAATACACACCATGCGTCATTTGTCCTCTCACCGTCACGCGGCAGCTTCTCTCACCGACCGCGAGAAACTACACACCTACGAGTGCGTTACACACACTCACGCACTCTCGCCATCAGCCGAATAAATTAAATTGGAAAGCGCGCGCGGCGTGGTTTCGCACAGCGGTTCGCACGCAATGCGTCGCCTGAGATACGCCGACACACACACACACATAGCCTGATGCATGTGTCGTGAAGCCGCGACTGTCGACAGCGAGTCTCTAGCGCCGAGACGGGAAAAATACGCGAGCTTGGTAGCTGCTATCCGCGAGCGTACGACTCGAGAATCGAATCCTGTAATTGGAGACGGCGAACACGAGGCGCGCCAAGATCCGTCGTTACTTACAGCCACGGTGCTGACAGTTTGTCGAGGAAAGAATTAGGACTCGCATAAGTCACGAGCTATATGACTTAATAGGAACTTCGTCAGCCCTTCGCAGGAATTTTATCGGGACGAATGATGCCTTACTTACATATGCGCCGATGGCTAATGACTGCGAGATTCAGATTTATAGTATCCGAGTGAGCTGGTAATAATTTTATAGCGAGCAGCCGTTTTACAATAAATTGAATTTGTTGTATTAGTTGCTGATAGCTTTATTAGGTCATTCCGCGGGTGAAGCATGGATAACAGCAATCGTATTTATATTAACAATGCACATTAATCTACTCCTGCACTGTAAGCTCTCGGTGCTTTTTCCATCAGCTCGGATACACGAGTAATAAACCTAATCCTAATGCGCTCAATTATTCAAACGAGTCTCGCGCTAATCCAATGATTATATTTAAAGTTCGATTTGCATATACTTTCGATCGAGTATAGCTTGCTTCGGTATAGAGCGCGTTAACTAGAATCGGGAAATTATACAAAGTCCTGCGCGCCTCTGGAGGAGAAAGTCCGGATCGTTACGACTTGTGCGCACTGCGTTCTTCGAATCTTTTTTTTTTTTTTTTGCAAAACGTGAGTCACACGAGATTTCAACACCGCGGGAGATAATATAAAAAAGATCTAGATCGAGATATTTCGAGTCACACGACTTCGGCGCTTGAATAATTGCGCGCGGCGTGTAACAACAAACGGTATGTTTATGCGCGCATTGCGCGTAAGTACAAACAAGTTGGAATGGGAATGTGCAGGAGGAGAGTAAAAAGGCGATCTCTCGGTACGGTAGGTATATATGTGTATATAGGTAGACGTACGACTGGATAATGCGAGCGCGCTTGTCGTGAATTACGCTTACGAATAATTAATACATCCGTGGTTACAAAATCAAAAGTAATTGCTGCGGACTCTTTAATCGGGTCTCGGGTTACTGCCAAGGAGTAGGGCGATAAGTTAGTTGGATTTATCGGCTTAAAATTCTCTGTCTGTTTCATCAAAAACACATCGGATAAATTATGAAAGTACAACGAATTTTAATTAATAAAACTTTTATATGTGAGCTTGTCGAGAGCTCCAACAAGCCCACTTCAGAAACACCGAATAACGCGACTCTTGAAAGAAAAAAAAATTGCAAAAGCTCATTACGCGAAAAGATCTGTGCGCAACAAAGGCGACGAGCCGGACGAGCGACGCTCCCGCGCAGAGATCCCAAAAGAGGACAAAGCGCGGGCGCGCGTGCACCGCTCGCCACACGCGAAGCCGCACTTGTCAGGCTATCTTTTCGCCGCAGCTCCTTCCGTTTTTTGCGGACACGAGAGGACCGCCACCGCGAGCGAGCGAGCGTGCGCGTGTCCCGCTCGATGTGTATCGACGTAAGAGCGAGCGCGAGAAAGGCTGCAGCGATGATCATCGCAAGCCAATTACTATACGGAGGAAAGGGACCAAGAAAGAGAGAGGGAGAGAGAGAGAGAGAGTATATACCCACACGCAGTCGATCGCACGCTCATTGAGATTTATTTGCTCTCGCGAGAAGCTTTTCTTTTTGCCGCACACTGCCGGCGACGAGACTTTCGCGCGGCGCAGGGAGATTGTTTTCGTGTCTTTTGTGGGACATTGCCTGCTCGCGCTTGTTTACCCTTTCTCGGGCAATCGTACTTACTCGGCTTTGTACTTACAGCGATACGCGAAGAAGAACTTGTGCGAGATGGGAGGTGAGGACCTCGGAGAGAGATCCAAGCGGTTCTTATCGTCGCGGGGAAATTTTTTGCGTGTCGAGCTTTGCGATTGGCTTGATAGCGCGGCTGGTTATTTCGATTTCGGTTGGGTTGCGTGATCGCTTTCATTTGTAAATAATATGTATATATTGAATGAGAATACAAAATGTAGATAATATTAACTCACGTGATACGTAGCAAGTAGTCACAGATGGCTCGGCCCAGACCTGCGGAACACAAAAGAAACTTTCTTAGAACATTAAAAAATATTCTAACTAATTCTGCGATTAATATGCTTTAAGCACTCGTCTCTGAGAGCTCGGAAGCTCAGCTACACAGGAAAGCAAAAAGCATCATACATCTCCAGCAGCAGAGTGGCGGCAGTCAGCGAAGCGCGCAGCAAAATCGCTTCTTTGCAGGTCAATCAGGGAAAATACTTTTATCATCTCCCCACGCACATGTACACACGCAAAGCGGGCGCAAGCAGCCCCGTTTGAGCTGTGCGAGCGAAAACATTCCAGAGCTCTCACCCCCGACTATATACACGCGGGCATCAACACAGAGAGAGAGAGAGAGAGAGAGACGAGAGCAGATGCTATCAGCCCGTGGCCCGCTGTCTCTGCTCGCGCTCTGAGCTACTTTGGATTGCGACTACCCTCTCTCTCCTTGCTTTTCTGTGTGCTGCTCTCTATCTCTGTGTGCAGCAGCAGCAGCAGCAGTAGCAGCAGTGGCGGCGGCGGCAGTCTAGCTTGGAGGTATTTGATATTGACTTCTCAGAGGCAGTAGCGCGTGGCTTTGAACTCTGTCTCGCTTTCGCTGGCCGAAAGAGGAAAAAGAGAACCTGCTACTACCTACTATGTATGTATATACCTCTATCTCGCTCGCTCTTTCTCTCTGGGACTGAAGGGGAGACGCCAAGTGAGTGAGAGAGAGAAAGAAGCGCAGGATGTAGCTACCCTGGGGAGAGAGGCTGCGCTTCGTGCGTTTAATTAAAAAGCTTCGTACGTGGCTCTCTTGCAGACGCCCTCGCAGCTGTGTGTCTGCCGCTGCTGCTCTCTTTCTCTCTCACGAGAAAGGCGGAGGGAGTCGATAAACTTGCCGGATTCTAATTTTTTAATTTTGCGGCCACTTTCGCGCAACTTCATGAGCGTCTGCAAGTAGCCGCGGGTTTGTATATTGCGGGAGTCGCCTTTTTTTCGCGACCACCAGAGGGAGTTTTTCACTCGTTGTACTAGCGGTGAAAGATTCAATTTCATCGCATAAGATTCAATCGCGGGATGGCGACACGTGATTTTCGATGCGTAGTCGCGGCATGTCTGTACATCATTTGCGCGAAAAACACGCCACAATTATCCACGAGAGACTTCATTAGCCATTCGCCGGGAGCCAGCGAGCCAGCCGTTCCATTCTTTATTTATGGACAAGCTCATTATTTCTGTGCAGGTAAGCATATGAAAAATTCCCTCCCTTCCCGAGCTCTCACTCTTTCTCCTTCTTTTTCGCGCTACGCTCCTATCTCTTTTTGTCTCGCATTATTTTTCGCGGCAGAGCTCTCTCCGATTTTTCCGTCCGCTAATTATACATAGTACACGCGAACGAGAGCGGCTTTTTACACTACGCAAAGTTACATACTCGCCGCTCGTTGTTGTCGGTCATGGATTATTTATAGAATATATACGGAACTTTGCCACAATACACGCGCGTATACGTATTCAAATCAGAGTCGCACATCTCCTCGAGAAAAATCCACGCGATAAAGCACGAATCAACATACACGTATGCAAAGCGCGCGCGGCTGGTGACACAAAGGACGCACTCGTGCGAAAGACCGAAATTCCCCGGCTCGGGACCCTCTCACAGGCTTGCACATATGTTATGTGTATGCGTATAAAGCGAAAATCGTAGCAGACGTCGTTGGCATTCGCGGCGCACGTCTAGATCTATGGAAACGATACGCGCGGAGATGTCTCCTTTCCGCGTACATTCTTTCCTGTGCCGCCGCCTTTCCCGGAATTTCGAGTCTAGGGCTGGCCCGACTGGTGACTCTGCGTGTATGTATATTATATACCCACAGGATACGAGAGCAGTGGTGATGTATCATGCAGGACGAGAGGACAGTAGAAAAGAGAGAGAGAGAGAGAGAGAGAGCCGTCCGGTAGCCGCCTCATAACTGCGGTTTTAGTTTCGCTCGGATTCTCGCTTTCCGCGAATAAAGGAACACTTTTGGGACGCGCACACGGTAGCTCGCCGCTTTGCGCTGGACACCTGATATCTTTTTGAAAACTGCTTCTGCGCGTGCTTGCGCTCGGATTATTTCATTTTAAATTCCGAGCGCCGGCTTCTCAGCAAACAAGAAGATACACATATAGTACTCTAATAATCATCCTAAATAGCGTAATTCCCTCCGCATATTATATGTAATTTATACACTTTTGTGAGCAAAGGCTCGAGGCTCCCTCAAGACTGCTCGTATACTTATAGTTAATCCGCAGCGCAAACAAAGCGCGGGGCGACACCGTCTCAAACGAGATTATCAAGCGATTAAAGAATCCGCTGCAATTTCGCCTGGAAGAGCGGTAGGGAACGAGGATCAGCCCCGGGAGGCTCCTTTGTGCGATGCGCTACTCAAAGAACCGCGATGGATACATTTTTAATTGCTTTGAATATCACTCGGCGCCGGGATCTTGCTTATAATTAAATGTCATATTGCGCCCGCCGGCGCTGTTCGTCTTGTATACTCGCGCGAGACGAACGAATTCCGCGCTAGTTTGCAAATTGAATAAATAAAAACGGCAAAGAGTTTAGCTCACTCCGGGGAGAAAAACGCAGTCGTCCATTTGCGCAGTGCAGTGCCTGGTATATTGGTATATATATAGGAAACAGCGGCGCAATTCAAGCTCGCGCACAATAACAACACTCAAACACTCAATAACGGCGGCGGCAAGCCCCTAATAGAGATTTTACGCAAAAGCAAAGAGGCTCTCTCAGTGCGCGCGTCCATAAACAATGCTCGCAGAAGCGTGCAGTAGAGAGAGGGAGAACCGCGACGCTTTTCCATAGCGCACGAGCACATCGAGCGCTCGCGCATTGTCCGGCGCGGCCGCTAAAGTAAATCAATGCTTGGCCGTACTCCGGGGTGGAAAGCCTATTAGAGCGTAGGCATGAATTTATCTCTCTATAACGGATAATACAATCGTAAAGTTGAGTGCGGCGGCGGCAGCGGCGGGCGGCAGCGGTCCATTGATAGCGCGGTATCGTTAACCAGCGTTCCACAATCCCGGAAGCTCTCGTTCGGAGGGAGGCTGCTGCCGCTGCTGCTGCTGCTGCTGCTGCTGCTGCTGCTGCTCTCGAGAGCGCACACACAGCAGCGCGAGGATTATCGACGATCTGCTGCGCTGCGCGGCGTCCTCGTAGTGTAGAGCGACACTGCGAGCGGCGCACGACTCGGATGGGATGCGAGATTCCGATCGAGTTCTTGCGGCTGTGCTGAGAGGAGAGCTCGGCTACTACTGTGTGCAGGCTCTGTCTTTTGTTGTGCCGAGGAGGTTTAAAAATTTTCCGCGGGGACTATACACACTGCACACGTACAGAGCCTTGCTCTATGGAGCTGTATTCGTCGTCTTCGTGGGCTCATTTGTGCCTTGTTTTTGCACCGGCTGTATTGTGCGACGGATTCTTTTAGCGAGCATCGCTGGGTGGCAAGCCTCTCTTTCGTCTGCTCCGTCTTGGGCGATACGGAAATCCCAAAGATTTTACGTAACGGCAATCAGTGCCATCAATGCGAGACTCTCTCTCCTACGTACGACAACGACTGATTTGCATTCTACTCTCAGCTCGCACGGAGCCCAGCTAATTAATATCTCTTACCTGATTTTCCAGTACAACGAACACACTCCCGACGCCATACAAAGCGCGTAGGTGCGGTTCATTCGCTGTGCAACGATCACTCGTCGTCCGCCTCGAGCGAGCTTTCCATCTGCAGCGCAACGGCAGCAACATCAGTCTCCCCCTGCGTGTGTGCTATGCAACCGTGCACAAGATTTCACGCGCGCGCGAGAATCTGTCGCAACCGGTGTATAATACGTGACCGGCGAAATATTAGAATATCACGGCCCACGCCCACGCGCGCAATCAACTATATATGCGCATTGTGTGCAGTGCGGCGAATTTGAATATAACAACGCGGCCGTGCACTCATATACACCCAAGCATAAAATACGCGGATACATATCTTTGTCCGCGAGAGTAGGGGCTCGATTTTATTCGCAAGCGCGCGCGTGCGATTTCGCGGCAACAAGCTCGAGCGAGCGAGAGAGAAAGAGAGAGAGAGAGAGAGGTATATACAGGACCCCTTCGGGGCCTTGTCGCGCTGGGTCCCAAAATTTATCGCGCCACTTCTTTTTAACGTCCGGACTGCTTTATCGCGGCGTGATTCTATTATACAAGACAACGTCCGTTTTTAAATATTTAACGCGTCGACTGCGGGTTGCGCAACGGCTCTGACTGTGCGACTTTGTCGCTTTGTGGGTAGATTGGGAATAATTACATGTAAGTCAAATGATGTGTATTCAAATGGACAATTTTTCGCGCGCTTTTGTTCTGCATTAAAACGAAAACTTCAATCGAATTTTCGGTAGTCGAATAGCTGATGGTCGTCAAAATTAATATTCGTTATCATCGCACACAGAAAAGTACAAAATCGTGCAATCAACTGACGTACTATCAATCATTCTAATCATGTTGACAAATGCCGATCGTTATAACGTGCACCGTAGATAATAAAAGTAGTCTATTTGAATCGATTACTTTTGAATATGGAAAAATTGATTTTTCATCTTTTCAAGTGACATTTGATATTGCTTCGCTATGCCCAACGTAAACATTATTTAATCATGTAAAAAGCATCGATATCTGAGATAAGATTACAGACTATGAACAAACACCAATCTGGTCGATAATCGCGTATCGAAAGAGTCGAGTCCATGTATATAAAGTCCCTCGATGAATGTTAATACTGCGTAAACGCTAAAAAGTCCAGTGACAAGATGCGCGAAATAATTGTCGTCTTGCTATGTTTAGCAATATGTCTTGTCTCCAGCCATGTGACAAAAGTAGAAGATCCATTATTTTTGACGCCTCTTATAGAAGGCGAGAAGATCAACGAGGCAAGACATTTAGCCCGCGTTCGACATGACGAGATGAGTAACGTCGAAAGTTACGCTGGCTTCTTCACGATAAACAAACAGTACAATTCTAATACCTTTTTCTGGTATTTTCCAAGTCAGGTGCGTAATTTTAGACATTTCATTACTTAAATATAATTTTTTTCGAAAAAACGTAAGTTAAAGCTGTTATTTCTATTTTTAGAACAGTCCCAGGGACGCTCCACTTCTTTTGTGGTTGACTGGCGGTCCAGGTGTGACATCTCTGCTGGCCCTTTTTGCCGAAAACGGACCGTTTGTCGTTACAGAAAACCAGACCTTGGAATCAAGGGAATACTCTTGGAATATCAATCACAATATAGTCTACATGGATAATCCCGTAGGCGCCGGTTACAGCTTCACAGAAAGCGATTTGGGTTATCCTCGCAACCACACCACCATTGGACAGGACTTACTAAAAGCGTTGATACAATTCTTCGAACTTTTTCCTGAGCTACGAGATAACGATTTCTATGTCACCGGCGAATCTTATGGAGGAAAGCACGTACCTGCAGTCTCGCACGCAATCAAAATCCATAATCAGGTGGCAGAAGATAAAATTAATCTTAAAGGCCTTGCTTACGGAAACGGAATAACTGATTGGGTCAATCAACTGACTTACAATGACTTTTGGCACCAAGTTGGACTCATTGATCTTCACGAGCGACAGCAATTGAAGAAAATTGAGGAGGACATTCGAACGTTGGTGAAAAAAGAAGAATACGTAAAGGCAGTGCTACTGTTGGATACTATTCGCAATTCCTTGCACTACACTCCTGCGCCGTCATTCTTCAAGAACGCAACTGGATTTGATTATTATTACAATCTTCTGCAAACCAAAGAGCCGAAGGACACTATGCGTTTTGCCCCGTGGGTTCAGCGTACTGACGTTCGCAAGGCCTTGCACGTTGGAAATTTGACCTTTGTCACGGACTCCCAAAAAGTCAAAGATCACCTGATGGGCGATTTGATCAAGTCTGTGGCACATCTTGTCGCTGATTTAGTCGAAGACTACAGAGTCCTGATCTACACTGGACAATTGGATCTTACCGTTCCTTACACATCGACGGAAAATTTTGTCAACAAATTGAGTTGGTCAGGAGCCAAAGAATATCAGACGGCGATAAAGAAGAAATGGTGGGTAGCTGGCGAATTAGCTGGTCATTCAAAAACAGCTAAAAACTTGAACGTTGTAATGGTGAGGAACGCCGGACACCTCGTACCTGCGGATCAACCACTGTGGGCCTGGGATCTGATAACACGGTTCACCCACGGACAGAAAATTTAAAAATTTAATAAAATTGTTGCACACATAATTTTTCAAAAAAAAATATTATCTTTCGATTCTGACTTAATTAAAACCATCATCGTTGCAACTTCCGCGCAGAAAAAACATTTCCCTCTCTCGGCGTTGCACGAAAAAACGCATTCTCGTTTCTCAGAAGCTCTGCGGGTAAGCTTACGCAAACTCGACTAAATTATCAACGTAACGCGAAGCCCGCTGCGCATAGGTACAATCACAAAAAGCCGTCGTAAACAAGGGCCAAAAGCGCATCGTTTTTTTTTTTTTTTTTCATTCATCCTCCTCCGCGGCGCACTCGTATAACAAGTATGCAGGACTGCGTATAGCTCGTTCCTCCCCATTTTTTTACGAGCACGCGGCCGCGTGTATACACAGGCAGCGAATTTTCGTGCACAGACGCCGCTGCTGCAGCAAATCCGGCGTTCAAACAAAAGCGCGAGCTGTTTGCGCTGACCCCGTGTAGCTGCTGCTGCTGCTGCTGTTGGGCGATATACGTACGTGTACAGAAAGGCGGCTCTTTGCTATAAGCCTGTGCAAACGTGAGAGAGCCAAGGAGAGACGGACCGACTGCAACATCAAATATGAAAGCTCGCAATTATATAAAGCTGAGAGAAGTGCGGAGAGAGGGAAGCTAAGGAAGCCCTATTACCTGCGCGGTATAACACTGCAAACGGCCGCTGCTGCGGGTTTACCTTGTGCGCGCTAGTTGCAAGCCCGCTCGACATTATGTTAATATACACCGCTGGTGCGTTTCGTGCTTGCTGAGCTAGCTTGTGATTTGTTCTTTGCTAAAGTATATCTGGTATTATTAGATTTGCCGTTTGTCAATAGTACAACAGTGACCTATGGTGTACAAAAAAATTATGGGAATGACACTTTTTCCCTGAAATAATTTAGGCTTCCATCGCTCCCTGTCACGAGGACGTGTCGCAGCTGGAACATTTGATCGATGCGACGCGTTAACCCTCTACTCCGGAAAAGTAATGAAAACAATCCGTTACGCGAGAAAGGGTTATCGCATCAACGATGCCAAGAAAAAAAAATGACGAAACATTTCCCATAACTGGTTGCAATAGAGCCAAGATAGTTATCTCGAAAGCATGCGATTCGAAGGAAAAATCCAACATCGGCATTATAAAAATCGATAAATTCCAAAACAAACGTCCTCGCGCACGGCGCGCTCTTCCCATTTCTATCAGCAAATGCTACCTTATTACATCGGCCACATGAACCGCGCGCAGCCGCGGCAGCGAATAAACAAGATTTAGCGCTCGTTCGACGCAACTGTAAACGCTCGCAACAAATTGAAAACCTCGTACATATATATATAGCCTGTACTCTACTCGCGCATCGGGAAAGGAGGCCGCGCTCGCGCGCGGCAAAGTTCACGCTCGAATCGGTAGCTTTTAAAGACACACACACACACATATACGCGGTGCACAAGGCGTGGCATATTCCTTCCCTTCGTTTTCTCTCATAGCCGCAACGTTCTGCTGCAGCATTGCACTGACAAGCTGAGTTAGCGCGCGTCGTCCGGAGATAAGTATCCCTCCCCCCGTGTGCCCGCGCGCAAAGGTCTTAGAAAACTAATAGACGGCGTTAAGGCGAGCGGCGGCGAAATTGCGAGCGGCCTCCTTTATGCCGCTTTACGGCCGTAACTGCTCCCGCCGACGAGACATTGCTCGCATACTTGGCTACCTCTTCTGCCGCGTGTTCAATCCCGCGCTAATGTCTCGCAATGATTAACCTGAGCTATTTATCTGCAGCCGCGAGGAGAGAGCGAGCTTTGCTGTGCAGCTCACGGCTTGGCTGTATATACATATACAGCGTCTTGGGTTTCCGGTCGGTGGTTTTTTACGCTTCAATTGCGACGATTCTGCAGTAATCTGCATGCACAGTTATGTCATTTCGCGATTCCATCGTCAAACGTATGAGTCGATTAAAACCGCTTAAAGTGCCGGCAGCTTTGCCCGTTTGACCGAGTTTTTGTTCAGCTGACTCTGGAAAAGACGCTCAAGCGCGGCACAAAGCGAAACTTCGCGCACGATGCGCGCATTTCCCGGGACTTTTGTAGATTGTTGCGGCCTCGCAAAAAGCAGCAGCAGCAGCGGCTTCAAGTATTTGACATACGTCGTGGTGAGAAACAATTCGCCCTTTGCATTCCCCGGGGTTCCGCGGTCGCTTTGATTCATTCGTTATACGAGCGCACTCGCTCGCAGCTTAGCAGCATTTCAACTATTTACGGATTAGAGCCTCGAATATTTTCCAGGTGTTCGTTATACGCTCGTTCCTCGGCAAAAGTACACATGCGCGCGGACGAGCGGAAGAATCCAGAATGTTCGATGTAATGTCATTTCACCAGCGCATTCGCCGGAGTTGCATTTACAAACTATATACGTGCTCAAAGTGGTTGAAATTGCTTTGTCTTTTTACGGACGTGGATGTATCTGTTGAGGAGAATCGATTGAAATTGCTACGCTTGCCGGTATGCCTATACATGGCTGGAAAAAAGACGATCGTTTACATGGTTACCGAAATGAAGTTACATCTCATCGATTAAATTGTTCACACGATAGAGTCATTTCCACAGCTCTATCTCGCTCGAACCTCTCCGAGCTTTTTAAAAGCGCGCGCGCGAGAGAGACAAATGCCCCGTCACTAAATCTATCTCGCAATATATCGTTTATACATCCACGGTAGTCGAGCCATAACTCAGCTTCGCAGTCGGCATAATTCAATGCAGTGCTACTCTACTCGCGAACGGTAGTCGCGCGCGCGCGCGCCACTGCGAGTGGAACGTGCCGAACGTGCGTCGTTAATTGGCGCAACGCGGGTGATTTCTAATGGCGCGATGGACACGCAAAAGTCGAACGTCGCGAACTTTCCCACATTATATAGACGATCAGCAGCGGCGTCTATATATAGCTATATAGACGTATACGTATGAGCGTTGCGAGACTATACATCTGGCCGTGAGCAAGGACTCTCGAGTTAACGAACTCGGGGCATCCTTTCTCTTCGACACACACACACACACACACACACACACACACACACACACACACACACACACACCGCGAGCTGATCGATGCGCGCAAAAATTATGCAGTTCCAGCAGGGAAGGATATTTTTATAAAACCACTACACAAAGCCTGGTCGCGCTGCGAACGACAAAGTTGACCGATGAAAGCGTTCGTCACCAGTGCAGCCGCTCGGAAAACGGAATTTTCAGACGCCTGCGCGCAAACAAACAGACGTATACAAACGGAAGCGTCCGACAGAGGAAAAAAAGGAAAAAAAGGAAAAAAAAATCCATAGGGCGATTAACTCGGTAAAGGCTCAATTATGCAGGTGGCGTCTGACTGGTGGAAATGGTTCTTTTGAAGAATATAAATCCAGCGCGGAGGGTTAACCGAGCCCGTGATTTCACGAGCAAACATGAAATACCGCCTCTCCCGCTTCACTCGCTCTCGGTACATTTGCAGCCCTGTATAGCCTGACCCGGTGCGGAATGACATTCCGCGTTTGAGCGCGCTCGCGAGGATTATAAATTATTTAATCAAGCTCTCGCGAGGCTGCTGTCGGGGAGGTAAAAGGGGGCGATGGAGAAGAGAAAGAGAGAGAGAGAGAGAGAGAGAGAGAGAGAGAGAGAGAGAGTCGGTGGGTAAAAAGAAAATATTTGCCCCATTATAAACGCGAAGATGCGCGCGCGCTACTGTACGTTATACAGCTGGGTACGAGCTGTATAGGGGAGGATGCTGCGAGAGATGAAGGTAGAGACCGACATATTTTGTAACTTTCAAAGTTTGTTAAAACAACGAGAGACAGAATTTTTGCAAAATAAATCGAACGAAGACGACGAGACGAGTGTAAGTATACGGAAAAACAAAGAGACGAAGCGAGGGGTAACGGGAAGCAGCTGAGTGGTGGGGGTCGAGCCGCGAGAAAGAAAGAAAGGAAGGAAGGAAGGAAGAAGGAACGGGGAGGGTGGCTCGAGGCAGTAATAAGAACGACGAGCATAGTTTTAACTTCTCTTTTATGCCGGCATTCCCGGGGCTCGGCGGCAGCCGCCCGCTTTGTGCGAATGAAAGCACAAATTGCTGGAGCGCCTTCGGGGAGACATTGAGACACGACGCCCAAGACCTTTGCTTCCTGCCCGACGCCGCTCTCGCTTCTCTATGTATGTATATTCCGCTTGTACTGTATCCTTTGCGACTTTGTTCTGGCGTTTTTCCTCGTTTTATTGCTGCTGCTGCTGCTGTTTGCTTAATGCTATCCACTCGCTCTGCTCGAGCGGCAATTATTTTTTTCGAGTCTCTGATATATCCCCAATAATATGAAAGATTTATTTATTTTTTTAAATATAAAACAGATCTATGGCTGTAAGTGGTAACAGACGGGTCGGTGAGACTGCGAGAAGTTGGAATATTCCTGGACACGAGCATAAGCAGGTGGGAGGGAGAGGGAAAGACGGAAGAAGTGTAGGTGTGCACTACTGTAGCGCGAGAGTCAAAGCGTTTTTGTCCGGCGACTCGCGCGCTGCGCACAACTTAAGATGTGTTATCGAATGTTTTATTCATAAAGCGCAGAACAAAGCCCGGCCTCGCTATCACGAGGACATCTCTCGCCCAGTAGCCGGAGAAGAGAGTCCTATCTCTCCCTACGCAATAACACGTCGTTGTCGTCGACGTCGTCGTCGTTGGGATCGTCGCGTACCTGTTCCTCTATCTCGCCCTAACTCTGCTTCTACTTTCCGTATTCGCTTTGTCTTCATCGCAAATGAAGCGGCTGGAGTTTTCGTAAGCGCGACAGGATCATTCGTTTATGCATGTATCGACGCTCGCATTGTGTCGGGATCGAAAAAATGCCTTCAAAAGGGTATTACGCTCTTTTTCGGCAAAACTCTCAAAACTGCGAGCACGAGATATACTCTCAAAAGACATCTTCCGCGCAATTTCCTGAAATAACACGCGCTCGCCCGCCTCCCTCGCATCATCAAAAGCCACATCCGCGCACCGGAGAGCCGCTATTCAAAAGCGGCAACAACCACTTGTGGGTCGCGGGAATTGCTCCGATAAAAATGTTAGACCGCCGCGCCGCGTCTTTTCTTGCATCGCAAAGAGCAAGGGGAAGACGCGCGTCCGCGTGTGCTGTATGTGTACATTCATAAACACACACACGAGCGCGGGTCGGTGAAAAAAGAGGATTCGATGGCTCCCACAGATAAGCCCGCGCGAATACAGTAGCTCGTCGGAGAGAGAAGAGGGTATATCTTTGTCATTTGTATTTCTCCGCGGGGGCGCCCTCGAACGACAATGAAAGCGAGGAGTAGCCGCCGGAGCCCTTCTTACAGTGCCGAAAGCCACACGGCTGCGCGCTTCTTGACTTTTATACAATCTGCGCCGGCTATTACAAAGCCACAGGGACGGACAGGATGTGCCCTTTGAAAATGGGACAAATCGCCGTTGCAGCGACTCCACTTCACGCATATAACGAAGTTATATTTTCGCATGGCGATCTCTCGCGCGAGCCTTGTAATCAACTCGGCCATATTTTTTTCCTCGAATCTCGGCATGCATATCGAAAAAAGAAATATATCGCCTCGGCGCATCGACAGGTTCTAAAAAGCCTTACGAGCGCATTCCGCGAAAGAGGCGCGCTCGCGCACTGCTTGACCGAAAAAGCGAGAAGAAACACGAAGAAGAAGAAGAAGAAGAAGAAGTGCAGCGCAGCCACGCCTCCACAAATAAATATCGAGAGAGAGAGAGAGAGCCGGAGAATATAATCCCCTCTCGTCTCGGCCAGCGTAATAACTTTTGTCACAATCCCTTATTCAATCTCTGGTGGCTCTCGCTCTCGCTCGGCAAAACCAACAATTTCGAGGTCGCGCGCGCGATTATCTCCCGGTGTTGCACACACCTCGTACCCGAGGTTTTTCCTCGAGGGGCGCAAGCGCGCGGGCGCGTGTACGCCACACTCGCCCCCTTGACCCCGTTAATTGTCATATCGTATCTGAGCTCTCGCAGTTTCGCGCCTCTCTATATCTGCGTGCAGCGCACTGTGTTCGAGGGGGGAAAGGAGAGAACGTGGGTGGATCTCGCGAGAGAGCAAGGAATGATTTACGAGGACCGGCGTCCGGGCCTCGGACTCCAGAGACGCCTCGCTGATAGCGTCAGAGCCACATAAGTCATCGGCGAGAGAGAGAGAGAGAGAGAGAGAGAGAGAGAGAGAGAGAGAGGGACTATATACCTAGGGCTCTCTCACTCTCCCTCGCTCGCGATCTTTTGTACACTTTGTTTTCTCTCGCCGAGCGTCGTCGGAGGTGGATGCGCGGCTACTTACCCCAGCAGCAGCGGCAGCTCGATCCGGCGGGAAAGGTCGACTATATTCTTAATCTTCTTTGGAGCCCCATTATCGAGCCTCTGCTCCAATTATAACGAGCCGAGATATATATACTCCGGGAATAATAATTGGCTCCGCGCTCGCGCGACAGCCGAGGCGATCGATCGTTTGTGAAATTTTACGAAAATCCTCTTGAGCAGATAAAATATACGTATATTGAAAAAAGCGGACGTATCCGCAGTTATCATCTCCGCGCATCTTCGATCTTTAGCTCGAGTCCTCTTTGTGGACGGTAATCCAAGCATGCCGATATCCGCGCCGCGGCTTTTGCAATCCACCGCAGACATTCGGCGGCCAAGTCCGGTCGCGCGATTTCCTCCTGCGTAATCCACCTGCGCGAGAAAGGCCTGCCGTTGGCCAACGTCATACACATATATATACCTACATACACAACGCGTTACGCAGGTACACAGCTCGCGTCGGTCAGCATAGCGTCGCGGATGCGCTCGCTTGTCGTAGAGTCGATCGAAAAAGCCGCGGCGCTGCATACGTGTGTGTGCGTTGCTCGTACATACGCAAGCGTCGGACGATGCTTGCCGTGTCCCAATTAAAGCTGATTTTCTCCGTTTCCTTCCCGGTATTAGTGTCACGGTGAGCGCGCAATCTCGGAATCTCTGTTATTGTAAGCCCAGCACTTGCCGCTGCCACGTCCCCCTGTTATATACGCGCAGCACACACTGCAGACACATGAATATTACATGCCTCTTACCTAGCGGAAAGATAATTGTCAAGGAGCTCGTTCTAAATAGCCGAAGAGACGAAACGGGTGGACAGAAAATGCATAATACATATATAACGCGATCAGCGCTGCTCGCGTATATGTATATATAGCGTATCATCGCATACATATATACACGTGCGCGCGTATAACAATGTGAATTTATTGCGCGTGCGAGTGCGAGCGTCGCGCGTCGTTCGCTTTCTATATTATAACGTATACATATATAGAGGAGGTTACTCTGCCGCGCGCGTCGTTTTAATGCGCAACGAGGCTTTACGATTTTTCTTTCCAGGAAAAGCCTCCGGCGTAGCTCTGCCGTGTCCGAGCGCGCTACCATTCCCATTTTTTTCCGAGCTCGCGTGACTTCCTTATGCGAATTATACGCGCGAATGCCATTATATGCGGCCATCGGTGTGCGAAGGGGATCCTCTATGAATGCAACGCGTTACGCGATCGCGGGATCGTCGAATCTTCGAGTCGAGAAACAGCGTATCGTGTTCGTGTATATAGCAGGACGACAGATGCGGTTCGCCGTTCGGACGTTTTCTAAAAACGCGCAGACGGTTTCGCCTCGGAGGCATACGACCCATTTCCCGGACATAAATCACACTCGCACAGACACGTGCGGCCACACAAGGATCGTTACGGCATTTCAAAGGTGGGCATTATCGACGGACCTCCCTGCAATTAAGCCGCTATGCGTGGGGGAGACAATCAGCATCTTGATGAGACTCTGAGATCCAATATGTGCCTGTATAGATGTATGTATATGCTCACGAGGAAATTCGCCCTCGAAAAAGTAGATCGGACAGGATGCGCAAAAAATCCGATGGGCCAGTTGGGCTTCGTCGTCGGTTTTTTTTTTAGTTATAGAATAGATAAATTTCAAGAGAGAGAGAGAGAGAGAGAGAGAGAGAGAGAGAGAGAGAGAGAGAGAAGGATCTCGGATGGTCCTTATGGGAGTCGAAAGACGACGGTTTTTTTAATGATCGGGAAGCTTAATCTCTAAATCGACGCGGGGATGATGTATGGCTTGTTTATTAAACGGAGAAGTGGACGATTAACTTAAAGACGGCGTTTATTGCAGACCCGGCATTATACGCGACAATCTGCATGAATCAAAGTTTAGGTAATTTTACGATGCGCGCGAGCAAAGTGGACAGGTGACTTCGGATTATTTTCTTTAGATGTAGAGCGTGAAAACGGTAAGTCGTGCGGTAATTACGCTCGAAACGGAGAATAAGAGAGATTCATTTCCTTCTGGGAACTCGATTTTCGGTGGTGTTCTTTATATTTTACTGACAGGAAACGTGCGAGCCAAGAAAGGCAATAATCTCGAGCACAGGATCTTGGATTCTCCGGCCGAGATTACTCGCGTCGTTGTGAATACAATTATGAGAGTTTTAAAATACACGATAAGCCCAAAAATTCGTGTAAACGTCACTTGCGGAGGGGGGATCGAGCCTAGTAAAACACTGAGTACCCTAATTGATGCGATCTCTTTTACTGATATATGAATAAACAATTAATCGCAGATATTCGTCTTTTGTAACGAGCTCTCGCGACCATTTGCATCTCGTATTCTTCGTACGAAAAAGAAGGCCTTATCTCGTAGAGATAAACCATGTCGTAGAACAAATACTCCAAGATATATACTCTGCACACGTGTATACGCACAGCCACACGGCGAAGCAAAGGCGCCGCCCCTCGTTTAAATCGGCAATTTTCTCGTATGACCGCAAAACCGCAGGAACAATAAGGCAGTCGAGCCGAAAGTGACGTTAAAAATACACGGCGATTACCAGAACGCGTATAAATCTTCGAGTGGCTGCTGCACTAGGCCAGTCGTGCTGTGCACACGTGGTCCTCTTAATTAGGGTCTCGCTCTATAGTCACCCCCTCGATCGCCGGCGATATTTCTTCGTTTTCTTCTAGCTTCGGCCTATAATACCTGCAGTAAATTAGAAACGGTGTATATTAGCCTTAAACCCAGTTTGCGCAGTGTATAAATGCTAACGCCTGTCCATTATCACATTTTTTCTGGTAATTATTATAATTTTTATAAATGTATCACAAAATCGTCCGAAATCTTTAATTCGAATTTTTACTCGATTACAAGCCAACGCATTTTTCTTTTTTTTTTATATTACGACGTCGCAGAGAGCAAATTTTCCAGAGTTCAAGCGGTCGTACAATTATGCGCACGATTGTGAAGTAACAAAAAGAAACGAAACAAGAAGAGTGAGAAAGTTGGGGGAAAGAAAATAAAAGACTCGTGGAGGGTCCAAAAGTGATATTCCTTGCGAAATCGCGTGCTCGCGAGTCTTTTACTTGCGGGTGTTAGGCGTATTCGTTATACACTCGAAATGTGAAGTGTAGGCAAGACTTCCTATATACAGCGTAAACCTAATAATACGGTCGTTTCACAGCAGGCATGCCGTGTCTTTCACGCGTTTCGCTTCATCTAATTTCGCGAATGTGCATCAACCTTTGCACGTGGCAGTCGCGTTTCTCAATTTATCCCGTCGCTCAATCACTCTGATTCAGAAACTCTCATGTATTGATCGATGAAAAATCGTCGAGAACGAAAAATATGCTTCCTTCGAAAAACATAAACAACGATAAATCCAAGCGCGTGCGCGGCAAAAACAAAAACCGAGACAACGACCGCGCGCTCCGACGCAGCTGGACGTCGCCGTGTATTATATGCCTCGCGTTTCAATATATCTCAATTATATCGTAAATAAAATATGAGCGTCTAGTTGCGCGCGGGTCCGTTAAATTGGCAGCTGAGGTGTCCGTCCGCTCTCTCTCTCTCTCTCTCTCTCTCTCTCTCTCTCTCTCTCTCTCTCTCTCTCTCTCTCTCTCGGACTTTTCGTAAGTACGAGCTGCGGCGGCGGCTTGCTTTATTTTTTCCGGCGCAGCAAACTTAAAACCGAGGAGGAGGAAGAAGAAAGTTGGTAAAGTCTTTAGGCAGCTGCTTGAGTAAGAGCCTCGCCCCGGATTTGCGTATTTAAGAAGCTCGAGATTTATCAGTGAAGTACCTGGATTTGGCATGCATCTTTCAGCTATGGTTGTTTTGCGCTTGAAAGTGCAGCGTTTCTAATTGTCAGGATGTATATTGTACGGTTTATATCATGCTGGGTCATTATTGATGGACGTAATACGCTCTTGAAATTACAAAACTGTACACGTTCTCAAAATTTCGCATACATTTCTACTGAAACGGCGAAAGTATCGAATATATTCGCATCGTCAATAATCAACGGTATACCTATCCGCGAAATTTCGAAAACTCGCCCACTCCAACGAAACCGTTCCCTCTTTCGCAGCACCCAGCCGTCAAATAGCAATATCATTGTGCCCGCGATCCATAAACCACGCACATGATCTCTCTCGAAGAGCCGTAAACCTCGGAACCAAACATCCTCCGCGAGTGCGCTGCACGTACCAGCGCACTTAATAACCCCTCTTTTATAGATTTCCTATATGCACGACCCACGTCCGCGCGCTATCTCCTTAATAACCTTCTTGAATTTCAAGGTCGCGACGTGACGAGGCGAAACTACATGTGCAGAGTCTTGAACGCTAATCGCGCATACACATGTATACCTATAACACGTGCAAAAAGTGCTCGCGCGGACATCTGGCTCGGTTATACGTAACGGCCGCATAAATTTCGAGTAATAGACGACGCGCTCTCGCGTTTCCTTTATACGTACACGCTCCAGCTGTATGAGAATATAATACGGGAAGGTGTGTGCGTGTGTCGTAAAAAAAAATTGCAGACTAATCGCTGCTGCAGTGCGGAATAAGCTGTCAGGTCATATACTCGCGATCGATATACGCTTCTCGCGCGAATCACCTTGAGTTAACTCTAAATCTTATCGGTTTCATCGGTTTTATATGTTGTTATATTTTATACATTTATTTATCTAATTTAATTTTAAATCTTATAATTCAGTCGTTGACGTAAGTACTCAACAAAGGTATAAACGGACTAACTACATTTTCCTCCAATAAGAGGCTCCATGTTTGTCAACCCCGTCACGGTATTTTTTAATTCATTAAACTGCGGCATCGATCGATTCCCACCCCGAAACTGATTTCCGGACCAAATTTTGCCTCTTGCCATTAAAAGGGCGAAGAAGCGGTGCTAAAGAAGAAGCTATATAATATTGAATCTCTCTTGTACTACCAGCGAACGCCGGCATATCGAAAGTCTTACCCCAGGCTGTAACGCGCTTTATTTTGCGTTAAAGCGACAAGTTTAATATCCCGGGCCGCGTGAGAGATGCCCCCCGACTTGAAGACTGCGGAGGTGAAAGTTTAATACAATTTCATTTGCCGCCACTGCTCCTCGCTCTCGGCACTGACAAACTCTCGCCGCTTTTTCGCGCGCGCGTTCGAGTCTATATAGGCTGTGTGCTGTGCTGTATATACTGCTGCGGCGGCGTAGGTACTCCCCCTTGTTTCACTCTTTACTGCCGTCGAACAAGGACTATTTATAATCATAAGACTTGCGAGAAAATTTTCGCTTTCCTCGAGCCTGCCAAGAGCGACCCTCTTCGCCCTCTCTCTCTCCCTCTCTCTCTCGCTCTCGCTCTCTCTGTTCTGACATTATTAACTGGAGCTTCGCGTGAGTATTCGGAAGCGTGTACTGGGCTTTATTTATGCTTTTCTTTTTTAGCTGAATTATTATATTTTGGCGTCTTGCAGATACCGCTAGATAAATTGGTTTTTCTTTTTGGCGAATATATATATAGTTTTGAAGTAATAAACAAAGTGATTATATTATAATGCATACAATCACCGAAATTTCCATCAGATTTATTTCCGCGAGAGATAATTTCATCTCCGCGCGCAGTCAGCAGCAGTTCCACATAATCAAGAAGAAATATGGCTCGGAAAAGTTTGACGCGCAAAAGGATCGATCTTAATTCCAGCCGCTCACGCGGTGTATATATAATATATATACAATACCAAAGGGGCAACAGGAGTTGTTCAGTCGCACTTTCGCGCACAATCACGACTCGCACGTCAACGCGCTATTCCGATCATTTTTCTCAGTCCTCCTCTCCTGCACCCTCGCTCGTACGCACGTAATACGTAGATGTATTCCACGAGAGCCGTTCGTCTCGTCGTTTTTTTTTGTCCCGAAAAAATCTGCCGACGTCAGCACTTAAAATCTGAGAGACGCGAGAACTGCTTAAAAATTCACGTCACAATGAGAGCGCGCGATAATTTGTTCCCAAGCGAGTTTCTACTATGCATAGGTAGGTACTACGCTCTTTCATTAGTTTTTCTGAAGATTCATCCGAGTAATGGAAAGCCGAGCAAAGACAATGGGGGAATAATTTTCAGAGTCCAAAAAAAAGAAAAAAGAAGCGAAAACGAGCAACATCAAGCTAAAACTCGCCCCGACACGGAAAGAAACAAAGATTCAATTTCCCTTCTTTTTTTTGCCACCCGCCGCCGGCTTCTGGGTAGAGACAGTTCTGCACATTTAGTGAATAATGCAGGAGCAGCGAAGCAGCAGCGGCAGCGCATTGCAGTTTGCCGACGAGCGACGTTATACTCGGCGCGCCGCGTTTCCCGAAGGAAATTAGGAAACACGAGGCAAACAGAGAAGAGAGAGAGAGAGAGCAAGCAGCGAAATGCCGCCGCCGTCGCCTCCTCCTATACGAGCCTCCGGCGCTACTCTTGCGCGCTGCACCAAGAGTCACAAGTGTAATATTCACGGAATAATACAGCCATGGAGCGAGTAGAGCTATGGGAGCTCGGCTTTTCTTCCTTTTGTTTTTTTTTTTATTTTCTCCTCAGACGCAATGACGCCAACAATTAGCTGCTTCCGCGATAACAAAGCGAATTTTCAGAAATAAAAAGGATCAGAGAAGGCAAAAATACGGTTACGTTGTGCGGGCACTGAAGAAGAAAGAAAAAAAGATAGCCAGAGTCAGAGAGTCCCTTTGACTCTTATATACACTCTCAAATCAGATTTCGTGTCACTAACTCCCACAGCCTCGGGGCTCTCTAATCTGATGTGGCTTCCTCGAACCGATTTGTCGTCCGTTAAGTCCGCGTCACTGACGCAAACATCCCTCAGTGCATGCATATATACATATACACCAGGGCAGTAGCTCGCTATATACACTCGTTTAACGTGGATGCGGGTCTGATTACGCATAAGCGCCTCTCCCCCCCCCCCCCCCCCCCCCCC
>CM053172.1:54309288-54332019 GCA_012977825.3 Pteromalus puparum
TGTATGTGTGTGTGTGTGTGTGTGTGTGTGTGTGTGTGTGTGTGTGTGTGTGTATTCAGTAGCTCTATCTAGCCGAGCACATCGGCTACGGCGTAAAACCTGATACACGCCGAGGCTGCCGCGCGGTTATATGCACATCCGTCCGCGCGTGCACAAAAGCCGAGCTGCGACGTCTCAATTTTTTAGCGGCGCGAGATAAGATTGTGCGCAGCCGCGCGACGCCGCCGAGCAAAATCGATTCCGCGAAACGCGCGCGCGGCGCGCCGAGTCGCCCGCGGGAGCTGCATTAATAATCGCCAAGGAAGATTCTCGCGAGTAATATTGCTTCTTCTTCGTTCTCTTATTATAATCCTCTCGGGCGCCGTGCCGCATTGTTGTCGGGAGGCACTTTGGCTTTCGCTGATCCTACGTTATACCTATATCCTCTTCTCTTGCGCTTCGCGGCTACTGTGTGCAGTGTGTCCCTTTGGCCATGTGGTATATATCTCTTACCAACATTCTTGGCTACATAATATTATTCATGCGTCGATAATACTCATTATGACGGATGCACGGACCGCACGATCAATCTCTGCGAGGTCGAAACTCGTGGCGGCGCTATCGACCGGAGTAAAAAAATACGAGCAAAGGTCGAGCCCACACGAAAAAGGGTCCAAGGATGATCTATTGCGCGGAGCGCGGAATACACTGCACGGTTCCGTCGCACCGAAGCGACGCTATACAGCGATCTATTCCTTCCTTCCTTTTGCTCGCAAATCATTTTGCCCATTAGCCCACGCATACGTAGCAGCGCTCAACCGCCCGCGCACTCATCATCGCCGAGATAATGGAGTGGGCGTTACACACGCGAAAGACAGAGAGAGAGAGAGAGAGAGAGAGAGAACGAGAAAGGTGCCGTGGACGTGCCAGCTTGGATAACCAGTCTAGCGGACTCTAGCATCTGAGGGAGGCCGCTGCTGCCGAACAAAGTGTGCGCACGGGTCTTTATTGACACTACGTGGGATCTTTCGAGTGCTTCGTGTACTTTGGGAGCAATGAGCTTCTTCGAATGACCCGAAGGTTTCAGAACTGATTTTGGAGCTGCGGCCCGCAGTAGTAGCAGACGCTCTGGTCGGACGTCGTTAAATTTCGCGATCCTCTACTACATCGACTATGCGTTTTCGAAAAGAAGCGAGTCCCAGCAAGCAGTGGCTCTCGCCCCCGTGAAAAATCGATCCGCACCCGGCGTTTCTTCACCTCCGCTCTATACCTCGGTAGAACATCCGGCTGCGCGCGACAATAGAGAGCTCTCCTCCCATCAGTGCGGTGCGACGTATGTGTCATCACCGCACGCGTGGGAGTGACTGTCGCGCAAGTCTCGGAGGGGGATACAGCGGCCGAGCTCTTCATTGGTTCGAAAATTTTAATAAGCCCGGCCGCGGATAGGTCGAGCCAGTACGCATGTCCGTCGCGCGATGTCACCGCAGGCCTGGTGACACTCGGGCGACGATGTCGTGCCCCCGACGCGACGATTCGACCGGACCTCCGAAGGGAGGTGGGAGGCTCGGAGCTACCTCTCGATAGGTGGACAATTCTCCGAGGGATCGACGCATGCGCCAAGGTTCATCGCGTCGTCGACGATTCCTTCTTTTTTATATCTCGATAGACAGATGCGAGGGCTCTTTTTTCTCGAGCTCTTGACTTGGACAGGCATTTTGATAGGGATCCTGGCTGATTTGGATCAATCGGCGCTACGTATCCAAATTTCGAATCGTAGTTGTTCGTCCGAAAAATCGATTCCCGGGTCACACAGAGTATAGTATAGTCACTTATATAGGCTCTCTCTTCTCCGGCGGAAATCCCTGGGCAGCAGCAGCTGCTGCTGCCTCCCTCCCTCCCTCCCTTGCTCCGGGAAAAATGTAGGCGAAGATCCGAGAAAGGCGGAGGTGACCCGGGAATAGAGGTGCCACGCGCGAGGAGTCGAGTCGCGCGTCGCAGCCTTCGGAGGATCGATACGGAGCTCGCGCGTGTCCCCGTCCGCCATTGGTCATAGCGCGCGGAGGGAGAGAGAGCTCGATATTCTCTTTCGTCCTCCCCCGGCACGTTATCTCTCTCTCTCTCTCTCTCTCTCGTTCTCCCGTTTCTGGCCTTCGGTGCCGGAGGTCATCGCTATCTCTTTTGCCCGTACCACCGCGCCGCTTTTCCCTCACTTTCCGAGAGGAGCCCTTCCCCTTATTCGCCACCGCCGCCTCCTGGTCCTCTCTGCGGCGGCGTCTCGCTGCTCTGTATCTACTCCACCGCTGCCTCCTCGACCCTTCCGCGGCTCCTCTTGCTCGGACTGACCGGCTGAGGCACTTGGGAAATATTGTTTTTTTTTTACCAAGTTTCTGCTGGATCCGTATAGTTTGATCCTCGATGACTGTACGGTGTACATCCCAGTGCTGTTTGTTATTTAAATATAAAGCAACGGATTCACATTGCGCGAGTTGTTCCCGCGTAACCACATTAAATTATCATCGCGCCTCTCTCGCGGTACCTGCGTATACTCGCCCGGCTTTGGTTGGACGACCAAAAAAAGAACTCTTAATGAATTATGCAACTATACGAGCTCATCTCATTTTTCTCCACTCTCAACCCTTTCCCTCGTCCACCTCGTATTTCTCTCTCTCTCTCTCTCTCTCTCTCTCTCTCTCTCTCTCTCTCTCTCTCTCTCTCTCTCTCTCTCTCTCTCTCTCTCTCTCTCTCTATCTCTCTACCCATGCGTCGAGTCTCCAGAGTAACCCCTACTCTGCTATAATGTTTGCACACTCGCGCGAGTCCAGCTGACTACTTCTGCCTTTCGACTTTTTATTTCAGTACGGAGAACAATCTTGACGCGAAAAAAAAAATGCCTGTGTATTTCGAAGTTGACGCACGATTTCGCCCTGTGAGATTGACTTTGCGCGTAATGTTATTTTAGACCGGCGCTTTATTACAGTGTTATTCAATTAGCCAATTAAGTAATCAGGAGGCGCGAGTTTCGAACGTATGTGCGTATACTCGCGCGCTCGCGAGTTACTTCAAAATGAATGCAATTTCACAAGGATTGATTAACGAACAATGCGCTCATAAATCCACTTCACTTACTCCTCTCTCCATTATTCTCCAGCAAGGATTATATTACCATATGCCGGCCGAAGATTAAAAAAAATGTCAATGCATGCAGCAGCAGCAACAATTCCCAAAAGCAGTCGCGGCGGCGATGTGTGCGCGAGAGCCAACGTAAAAATCGGAGTAACGGATGCCTCGAGTACAGTCGACTTGGGAAAAGAAATTCATGAGAAACGCCCGCTCATATTCGTCGGTACAGATGAAGCAACCCGATAAGCCTCGGCTGCGTTAATAAGAGAGAGACACGTCCTCCATATTTCGCCACAGAAGAAAAAGCGGCCGCCACCGGGACAGTCCCACGCGATGCGAGACTGTCAACGCTCTCTTTCCTATAGGTGTACGAGAGCGTAATGCGTGTGTCTCGCGGAAACGCCTGCTTGAATATGGATGAGAGTCGTCGCGCCCGGACACACTCTCATGCTCACGCGCGTTGCCGAGGAGGAGAGGGGAATAAGACAGTGCGTCGGGGACATAATTGCGCCTTAATTAACGCTAATATGTTAAAATCGCGACGGCTCCCCTTTGTCCATCGCGCGCACAAGAGAGGATTGGATTGTGCGCCGTCGCTCGTCAGCTTGAAGGAATAGAGGAGGGAGAGGGGGAACAAAAGGTAGATTGTGAAGGAGAAGGTGGAGCAGGTGCTGTGGCGCGACTTTGATTACGTTACGCTCGGTCCGAGGCACCTGACGTGCGCTCTCTCGTATATGGACGAGACGTGCCTGCTTCTCTTGCGGTACTTTAATAAAAAAAATTAAGTTTCAGTATCGTATTGTACCGACTTCCACGAGTTCTGTTTACGTCGTCCACTCGCATGACGCCGATAATTAATAATGGAAGCGAAGACCGTATATACGGACGAAACGTGCATTTTTATCATCATCCGCATAAGATGGTAATGGCGATTCCTATCTAAATCGCCGATGCAATTAGTTCGAGATCTCGTGCGGAGATTCGCGGAATTTTAATCGACATTGAATCTACAAAGTGCAGCAGTGCTTCACTTTTTGCACGCACGCGTTCGCGCGCGAGCACGATTGTCTTTTAGAGAAAATGACTTGCCCCGCGCGAGCGTTCTCGACTTCTGCAAACGTGGCTCTTCTAATAAATTCGCGTTTTTTCTTTTATCCTCAACTCGAGTATCGTCGAATCGATCGTCTTGCTTCCGCTTGGAGTCCATCCATAGCTCTTTGTTAATTTTAACGACTTCCGCTGCCGTAAGCATCTTCTCGCGATTATTATTATTTTCAATATATCCTAGCAACTGCGCACTCGCGAATATCTATCAAAACCGCAGACACGAAGGCTTCACTGTCCCCGATAAAGACGATGCCGCCGCATTTCCAATAAAAAAAAATCGCAGTACCGGCAAAGCCATTATCCCGGTAATAGTCAAGCCTAAAAGGCCCATCGCACCAAAATCCTGTCGTGCAGCACAGGGTGGACTGCACTCTGTGGCGCGCAGCCTTCGCAAGAGGCAACCTCGGCGACTCTCGAGAATGCAAATACATAAATTCATGAGCGAGTAACAAGCGAGTGACGCCACGCTAGCTTCCGTGCGGCAACGGCGGCGGTGGCGGCGGCGGTGGCAATCGTATTCATGAACCGACACGGTAATTAGGGACACTAGCTCGCCTCGCAACCGGAAGTCGTCCCGAGAATCCTCCTCTCCGCGTATATATACACCGCTCTATGCTCTTGCTCTCTCTCTCTCTCTCTCTCTCTCTCTCTCTCTCTCTCTCTTGGCCACTTGCCGCCACCGCCGCGAATAATATCGCCGGAAATACTTATGCATTCCGCGCGCGGCAGTTCGCCTTCGCATTTCGTAAGGAACGCGAGAAATTTCACCTGCGGAGACACGGCAGCGGGGGGATAGGGTGAAAATATTGTCGTATATCCTTTGAGGGAGCGCGAGCTTCCGCAGCAGATTACGGATTCAACGGTCAACGCGTGTGCGCGACTGCGATTGTTATTGAAGAGTATATACCTATATAGAAACGCACAACAATTCTTTCATCCCGATCGCGTGCAGCCACATAGAGCCGTGCGAACGACCTCTATAAGCCGTATTTTCATTCGGCATCGGCCGACACAAAACGCGCAGAAAGTTCCTATATGCCATTCAAGTCCCGATGCCGCTGCTCTCTGCGCCGCGGTGAAAGGTCCATTAGAGCCTCCGCCATGCAGCCGCTCTCGGTGGCGAGTATATTTTCCTTTTTCCGCGCATGAGCTCACTTAATACACACGCGAGCGTCCGAGCGAGTGCTTAATGAATATTACGGGGCCCCGGTGCACGCGCGCGCGCGCGATCGTAACGTAAAGTCAGCCGTGTAGGTACCCCTCCTTCATCTAGTAGTGGTACTTTTTAATCAATTCGATTTAATTGGCTTGTATATACTCGCAGCGCGCGCGAGCGCCGTTCCTTTCTTTTTATCATTTCCAACTGATCGTTTTGCGTGGAGATATGAATTTTCGCCTTGCGAAACGAAACTCTGCGTGATTTACAATGAATATAAATATCATTGGCGAGATGGCTGTTTTATCGAAAAAATCTGTGTGTATTGAGAAAAAAAAACGCCGCTGCTAACGAGAGAAGACAAAGAGACGACGCCGTATCGCAGGGGAGGGCGGGGATACACGACTCGAGTGCGTATTATATGAAGAAAGCGAGAGAGAGAGGAAGCCAATTATTCGAGCCGCGCGCAAGTGCCAAGGGCAATGATAACTCCAGGCGGCGCATAATTTCGAAGAGCGCGAGCGCGATATTGGCACAGTGCGTTAATGCGCCGCCTCTGCTGCAGTGTGTATAAGAGAAAAAGAGAGAAGAGAGGGAGTACGTAACTCTGGCGGGCTTTATAATGAAGATATAACCGCGAGCCGCCGAGACATCTTTACGTTCTCGTGGTGCGCGTATGTGGAGATACCTGCGTGTGTATATGTACATACTTATAGATAGAGTCAGTCGGACGCCTTGTTATACGTGCGTGCGTCGAACGAAGGCGGGGGATACGCAGATATATAACGAGCCAGAGTCGATACAACGACTTGGATGCATCGATGAGTATATGCTGTGCTCGCCATGGTGCGATGGGTCGCTGCGAGATTTTGATATGCGGGGATGAAATTTTCGTTATTTTTTAACGCCGCGCTGCGTGGAAATTATGCAGAGATATACACCCACGGTAGACGGAATCGCATATATACGTTAAAAATCTCGAATTGTCGGCGAAAATTGAAACCGATACAGCATACCGGACAGCTGTGCAACGATGGAATATTTGTAATTTCGTTTGACAGCTCGAAGCTTGTTCCAGCGGGCAAATTTAAAACAATCCAAAGTGCGCGCTTTCTCTCACTATACTGCAACTCCGACGCTGAATTCACAAAATTAATTTAAAAGCGCGCTGCTGAAACTCCAACACTCGTATATCCGTGTACGCATAAAACGAGAGTGGCCGCCGGGCGAAAAAGCGACAATTCGGACAATAGCATTACTCATCGATTTTCCCGGAGTAAAAGCGAGCGAAAGGGCAGCGCGCGGGCGTGTATACAGTGCAGCAGTGGCGAGAGAGGCTCGTTCAATCGGATATATTCATAGCTCGCGCGCCGGGGATTTTCATTTTAGCGTTTCTGCCAACACACATACATATATATTCACGCGCGGAGATTAAAACCGATGAGCGTCGACGCGTCTGCAGTGTCTATAACGCACTGTGTTCATTTGGACTGGCCCTTAATTGAACGCTGTTCAACGCCGACGAGAGTTAAATAATTATTTCCGACGAGGCTCGGCGATTTTCATTTTCATCGCGATTCGCCGAAATGCTGTTATATGCATTTGCAAATGTAGTTTTGATTTTTTTTCCACGTACGTACGCAAAAATCCGACTGTGGTATGCGTATCCGGTTGTAATGCGTGCAGACAGCGTTTCCCACTATAGCAGTAGTAGCGCACGCCGGTTTCACGCTCGAAAGACTTGTCGAAATATTGATTTGCCTAATGACGCGCGGCTCGTGTCGGTGTAACCTGTACAGTATATATATATATATATATATATATATATATATATATATATAGAGTGTAAGCGGTCGGTTATAATGAGTTTGTATCGCTCTCCTGTATATAGTAAAAAAGACGCAGAGTTTGTTTGGATTTTGCACGTTATAAAAAGGATATACGCCCGGCGATGCATGCAAATTTATGCTAACGTCGTGCGAAATCTGTTTGATCGAGCGCTTAATCACAATTTCAAATTGAATCAATCGCCCGCGCGCGCGCGCGAGAGGGAGGGGAGGCTAATTTATTTTGATTAAAAAATTAATGGCTCGCGTGGTGCTGGTCCTGTTTTCTCAAATTACGCATCGAAATTTCGTGTAAAATTACAATCAATTGCCTTCTCTCTCGCGCTCGTCATTTTTAGCTTGTTTTTTTTCTCCTCGACGCGCTGTCATCATCCGCGCGATTTTCGCCCCTCTCGCACAGCATCGAGTGTGTGCCCGGCCGGTGTGTATGCGTGAAATTGCTGCGCATTTTCCCATTAGGTCGTTGTTCCGCGGCTGCGTTACAAATTATAGGGGCGATGCGCGCGCGGCGTCGGAACACTTCTAAACGAGCAAGACTCGCCCATCAGCCGCGTTTCTCACTTTTGGAGATAAGCCGCTTTCGAGGCTTTTTTCTCCCTCGTATCTCAATTGCTCGCTATTTTCGACGGTTAATTAGTAATCGACGACGTATATGCTCTTTATACAGTTCTTTATCTATACAATAGGGATATATTTTTATTAGTTATAGACGCGTACCTGCACTGTTTTCAATGTTATCAAAGTACTATAACTTGTAATCAAGTACGAAGGTTGTGATTCGAATGAAAATAATTTAACGTAGAAACGAAACCCATTAACTCCCATTAGCGGATAATTCGATCCAGGTCGTCTATTAAAAGCCGCTACTGTCTCCTAATACGCACAAAAGTACGCATCCACGTCGCCAGGAGTCAATGAATCCGGCAGAAGAAGCAAATGCGATTTTAATGTCAAGCCTGAATAAGACTCTGTTCTTTCTTTCTCTCCATCCGCAGTCTCCCTCCTGTAACGACTCGTTGAAAGTGCGGCAGCAATCTCGGTATACGAAAAAGCCGTCGCCACACGTATACCCACACCCCGATTAAAAGGTCTCGGCCATTAAAAGTCTCTCTCGCGCTCGCGCGCAAGACTCGTTAGGGGCTGTTAGCTTTTTTTTTTAATATCGCCGTTGTTTGTCGCCACACTGTCTTCCTTACTTTCGTTTGCCTTTATTTCTCTGCGAGTCGACGCGGCTTAAAAGGATTCGGCAATAAATGAGCTCTGGGGTGAGCATAAATACACGGATTACGAGACTGAGCTGATTGAGGGTGAAATCTCGTAACTGCACAAATACTGCAAGCTTACAGCGCGTGTAGTTCATCAGTCATCGGCCTGAAGGAAGCGAAAAAAAATCTCGTATAGCGCAGGGTCTTCCGCGACTAATTTCCGCATAAGCGCGATTCGCAAATACCAACAATCGATCATTCGTACTCGTCATAAACCAGTCGATCGATCGCTCGCGCTCTCGCTCATAAATCGAGCGTGACGCGGATATTAGCGTTTCTCGCGGGGAACAGAGAGAAAGATACTCTCGCGTCTCTCGGGCCCCTTTTTTCCGTCCGCATATACAGCGCACAGCACAGCTAGAAGAGTAGCAAGAAAGCGAGGACGAGGCTCCGGCATAATATAAGTGTATCTAATTACCCAGGCGTTTACGTCAACGTTTACCGTGATTTACGGCAAAATTGTGGCCAAGCGCGACCTTCGCCCGCGATGCGGAGACGAGTCGGGGAAAAATGCGGGAGAGGAGAGAACGATGCTCGAAAGGATTCGGTCATTTATCATGAAGATAGAGAGAGCAAGAGAGAGAAGCGTCCCGCGAGCTGCCTCGGGCCCGGCCATGGGAACGAAAGGGGGCGAGGAATATAATCCCCTGGACAGACTAATCGCAAACGCTCGCGCGCGAGCGGCTCTCTGCTGACTAACCATCCGGGGCATTATATCCCAGAAACAGCCGGAGCGCAAGAGCGCATCAGAGAGAGCGCGAGAGAGGGAGGACATTGCAGATGCGCGCTTGCAAATAGTTAGTTTGGTGCGAGAGTCGCTCTTTCGACTGCTCACGGACATGCCTGTACAGTCTGTACACCTCGTACGTTTCGAGTTGACGGGTGCGGGAGGCATAGGCACGACCTGCGCGTTGTTGATGCATCGTTCGTGGGGGTGTATGGAGACGAGCTGCAGCGGGATAATTGATGGGGTCTCTGCTGAGAGAAAAGCTATTTCCCGCTCTTTTTTTCTTCGACGATGCAATTGATAAATCTCGTCACATTGAAGCGGATATGAGAGAAGCTCGGCGCGCGGAAATTCTGGTGGTAAAACCCCAAACTTCGACAAGAGAAACAAAAAAGATGCCGAGGAAAGTATAGCAGCGAGACGATAAAGAAGAGCGGAACGTCATACGGGGAGAGGCAAGAGCAACAACAGCAGCAGCAGCAGCCGCCACCGCCGTTGTTTTGCGCGTGTTGTTAGAGGGTACACACATAACGCCTTGGAAATTACAGAGTGCCAGGTCCATCCATCACCGGGCTTTCGCAGACCGAGAGGAAGCGGGACGAGAAAGGACCCAGGGAGCCCAGGTAACGCCCCGGCGTTTAAGTCGTTAGCAATTTCCTGCGCGGGACTAGTTTCGACGGTGCAAAAGGGCCCCCAAATTCCATATGGCCTGATAATGCTTGCAATATAATGCGCGCGTGCAAGAGTGGGGCAGAGGAAAGAGCGGACGATTCGCCAAATCGATCGGCTCGATCTTCACGGTAATTTTTTCCGAATGTCCTTTTTTTGCGCCCCCATCGAGATCGATTTAATGCTGCGTATCCTCTTTGCGCGCGACGGCTGTGCGATGTCTCGAGAGCGTGCGAGCCAACTCGTTATTTTCGATCGAGAGCGTTGAAACAAGGCTCGACTCTCTGGCCGTTACTCACACTATTAATTAAGCGTTGATCGACAATTTTTTTATTTGCATAATAGTGATCTTAAATATGGGTAAAAGTTATTCTGTTTGCAGTGTGCAAAAAAAAAACTATAATGTTAGCTGTTCTGTTCGATAAAAGTTATGTGGTTTTGACTAATAATTTCTTAGGCGAGCTGATATAATAGACCGTTCTATAGTCATTCATCGTTGATTTTTCATAAAATAAATATACTTTTTGCGTTTGGACTAGTTAAGCTACACCAAGATAGTCTTACGAATTGCCACTCGAGGGCAGCAGCTACCAATACGCGAAAGCAGCTCCGTTAGTAACCTTGTATGGCTGCCGAACTACCTTACCCTTGGAAGGTAATACCGACCGAGTGTAAAAAGTTTTCATAATAACCGATGAGTTATCAATAGAGCGGATTAAAAAATGTTCGAACATTTGTTTGGCATTCTAGGTAAAGAAAACATGATTTTTATTTATACCAGTTTATTTACACACTCTTGAATTGTTACAACTATCAGTCACTTAAAAACAACTCAAAATGCGATTCGTACAATTAAAATTTGTCTTTTGCGTGAAATTTTTCATTTACCATAGTAGTGCGGTTTATATTTAATATTCTTGTTTGTCAATACGGTTTTTCAGTTTATTGTCATCGCATATTTATCATTTACACATTTAAAAGTACATGAATGTATAATACTGATAAAGTAAAGATATAATAGTATAGCTTTTAGCAAAACTATATAGCTAATCAATGTGAAAAATGTTTTTGAAGATAAAATATGAATTAACTGGATCGCAAATATATTGCAAATTGTATTCGTTGAACATTGGGGGAAAAAATATTTCTTAATTGTAGTTTTTATATTTTGTACGATCAATCGAGCTATAACTAGGATACTAAATAGTAAAACGTAAAACTAACATCCTAAATAAATTAATAAAGCTAGTTATTGTTATTATCACTATTAATATTGCTGCTGTTGCTACCACTGCCTTCGTTTATATCCTCCTTTCTCTCGGCGTTCCCCGAAGTCTTCTTGATCCTGGATCCCTCGTATCTCTCGTAGCCGTCTATCTGACCGAAAATTTTTCTCCCGGGAATCCTCTCGTTATCCTTGACGCTGACTTCGGTGCCAATTTGAACCGGCCAAGGAATCCGGCGATCGTCTCCCGAGCGCGCTATCTGATTCTCCAATTTTCGATCGTCACTGCGCATTTTCTCCTTGTAGCTGCCTCGGTTTCTCTCATAATCTCTCGGTCGATCTTCTTCTCCTGGAAATGGGTATTGCGTTTGAATTTTACTTATACTATGCTGAGTCTGACTATTTCAAGGAAATGATTTTGTTCGAGCTATAAATTTACGATTGATTCGTTAGTCGTTTATTGAAGTGAGTAGGTCATCTATAGGTAGGTTATTTCTGGGTTGTTAGAAAAATAAAGATTTTATTCAACTTCATACAGTAACAATAAAAAACAGATAAACAAACAGAAAAGAATGTTGCCTCTCATAAATGAAATTTCGTACTCATGACAGTTAGCAGCGCCCAGAGAACCGCTTGAAATTATAACGAAGAAATAAATTAATCAGCTGTATATACGATTTTTGGTTTAAAGGTATTTTAAGTGTGTATAGTTACACGTCAAAGACTATACCTGCAGCGTAAGGAGGCCTCCTGCGATCGTAATAGCTCGATCTCTTTACGTAATTATCGTAATTATCGTAGGGATAACGTAGGGGTCTTCTACTGGGCTCGACAGCATTCGGCGTCAGTCTGTTCCTATCGCCGTCAATTTGTGCCTCCGGACCACGTACCAGAGGATCGTAGGGTCTCTGGTAGTTCCTCAAATCCACCGGTTTCCTCACGACCTCCGGAAGTGTAGCGTAGTAGATAATCCTCTTGGGTTTAGGCGTAGGTCTGTATCTGCCGTAAGCCTCGTAGTCCTCGTCCTCGTCGCGGTAGCGATCGTAGACGTGAGGACTTTGGCTGCCACCGGCTCCACGGTAATAGTAGTCACGCTGTGTTACACCGTAGAAATAATATATCGTTATAGACTAATAAACAAGTATTTCAAACGAGCATTTATCATCGACTTTCGAATATACAGCTCTTACCTGAGATCTGTAACGATTAGGGTAGTAGTAATTGCGCGGAATCTGCACATCAAAGTCGTGCTCCCTCACGATGTTCCGAAAGATCGGCACGTCGTACTCGTCGTAAGATCGGGCGATCGGCATGTCTCTGGACTCTCTTCCCTCCGGCGGGGGAAGTCGGGTCCCGTCAACGCCAGGAGTCCCCCTGGCCCTTCCACTGGTCACGAAGTCGGTCTTAGGCGCGTAGTGTGCCCTGATCATCGGCGGCAGATTCGCGGCTTCGTCGCTGTCGAGGCCATCGTCGCTGTACCGATCCGGTACCATCTGGTCGAGACTGGGCCGATTGCGGAACTGCACCGAGAGCGGCTGCTTCGACCAGTTCTCGGGCGAGCCCTGATGCATCCTGGCCTCGCGTACGCTCTTGGATCCGGCGATTTCGAGATCGGTAGCGTCGACGGACCGCTTGACGGGTGTACGCAGACGCTGACGACTCGGCCGACTGATGGCGCGTGTCACGAAGGGCGAATCGTCGAAGCGCATCCAGGCGAGATGAGTCGACGGGTAGTAATCGGAGCGGTCCGCTGGCGAGACGTCCCAGTCTGCGCCGGATGCCGACGAGATCCCGTAGACGCCGCTACTGGCTAGCGTTAGCAGTGCAAGGCTCAATGTGAATTTAAGTCTGAAATAAAATTAATTCATCACAATGGGGAAACCAAACTTTTCCAAATACCTTTTCTGATCCCAATCTCATNTCTGCCGTAAGCCTCGTAGTCCTCGTCCTCGTCGCGGTAGCGATCGTAGACGTGAGGACTTTGGCTGCCACCGGCTCCACGGTAATAGTAGTCACGCTGTGTTACACCGTAGAAATAATATATCGTTATAGACTAATAAACAAGTATTTCAAACGAGCATTTATCATCGACTTTCGAATATACAGCTCTTACCTGAGATCTGTAACGATTAGGGTAGTAGTAATTGCGCGGAATCTGCACATCAAAGTCGTGCTCCCTCACGATGTTCCGAAAGATCGGCACGTCGTACTCGTCGTAAGATCGGGCGATCGGCATGTCTCTGGACTCTCTTCCCTCCGGCGGGGGAAGTCGGGTCCCGTCAACGCCAGGAGTCCCCCTGGCCCTTCCACTGGTCACGAAGTCGGTCTTAGGCGCGTAGTGTGCCCTGATCATCGGCGGCAGATTCGCGGCTTCGTCGCTGTCGAGGCCATCGTCGCTGTACCGATCCGGTACCATCTGGTCGAGACTGGGCCGATTGCGGAACTGCACCGAGAGCGGCTGCTTCGACCAGTTCTCGGGCGAGCCCTGATGCATCCTGGCCTCGCGTACGCTCTTGGATCCGGCGATTTCGAGATCGGTAGCGTCGACGGACCGCTTGACGGGTGTACGCAGACGCTGACGACTCGGCCGACTGATGGCGCGTGTCACGAAGGGCGAATCGTCGAAGCGCATCCAGGCGAGATGAGTCGACGGGTAGTAATCGGAGCGGTCCGCTGGCGAGACGTCCCAGTCTGCGCCGGATGCCGACGAGATCCCGTAGACGCCGCTACTGGCTAGCGTTAGCAGTGCAAGGCTCAATGTGAATTTAAGTCTGAAATAAAATTAATTCATCACAATGGGGAAACCAAACTTTTCCAAATACCTTTTCTGATCCCAATCTCATTTGCCATGTTCATTGAAAAACGGATGTTATTAAAAACGTTAACCCATAAAAATTCTAGGAATTGGTTAATCGTTCGAAACTACGAACGAGTGGAGCGCGTTAGGTTTTAATAACGCGGCTCATCCGTGCTTCCTGATCTATCTTTTGAAAAAAAGGACATTCCATTCAACTTCATTCCCCCATAGCACACGGACTATAAACTTTCCCTACGCGTAGCCGTATATACCATGCACGTATACACGACAAGCTCAAGCGCAAATAACTTTCGAAGCGTGAAAATTTCGGGTGAACGACACACACGCGCGTCCCCCCCCTCTCTCTCTCTCTCTCTGTCTCTCTCTCTCTCTCTCTTTTCACTCCCCATATACCCAACTTTTTACCGAAACCAACACAGAGCAACAAAACAATAGCCAGAAAGCAGCGGCACACTGCATCTTCCTTCCGGTGCCCGCAGCGCGCGTTAGCAGATCCGATCGTCGGACTCCCGATTCTCCGTGACAAATATAATTTCCCATGTGCTTCCGCGCTATTATTCCAAGTTCCGGCGCGCCGGCGAGACCAGCCGGGATCCCGCGATTGTCCGGTCAACGCCGCGTACCGGCGCGTGTAGGTGTACACTGTTTGCCGGATTTTATACATATAGCCAGCTGCGTGTGTTCGTGTCGTTCGATGCGAATTTCTCTCGCGGTGTTTTTCATTCTGAGTATTCGATGATAGATGTACTGAAAATTATGACGAATTTCAACACTCCGGTGGGACTATATGCGCGATATTTGGGTTAGTTGCGCACTATAGGATCGATAACGATTGAAAAAGAACGAGCGTGACTCGTCTATCAAAGACATTGAACGTTGAAATGCTTCTTATCAATCACGAAACCGTATTTTTCTCTCTCGCTTTCATCCTTGCGAATTTTCATTCAAATTTTCGATGACCCATTCCGCTATCTGGGACACACTCGTATAGTTAGGCTCGCTCCATGTGCGAAATCTTTTTTTGATACCCTGGCTTAATGAGCCATCGTATCGATGAAGAAACGTTTATAGAGGCGCAGGAAGGACTTAATTCGTAGGTTCCGCGATTTCCCAACTTTTCGTCATACGACGCGAAAACACATTGTCATTATTAGGTTTCTGATTCGAGTTACACGGGCTTACGTATAGTGCACGTATACGCTCATACGAAATAGGGTTTCTCGTTGAGCACTGTTACAAATCTACAATGTGATAGAAATAATGATAGTGCCTGATGTTTGACCGGAGCTGTTCCTATCAATTTCAATAACAAACCATACTATATATATTTAAAAATGTTTAAATCATCCTTAATTCAGCGTATTTCAGAATTGAAATTACAAGCACGTTCAAATTTTCGCATTTGTACAAAGAACGGTACGCGCGAACTTTAATCTATGCAAATGATCTTTTCCACAGTTCGCTGGGACCGGTTACGCCGAATATACACGCGTTCATTTGCTTTCCGCGTGTACCGCGAAAAAAGCGCGTACACGGTTCAACGATCGACCGGTATACCCGCACAGTTACAAAAAAGTCTCTTTGTAACGCTGTCTCAGAGTTCAAGATTCGCGAGTAAATAATATAAGAAGAAGAAATCTTTAAAGGATTGAGCCGACGACATCCACAGTTATATGCCGAGATCTACAGTTAACGACTTGTGTGCAGAACGGAACTAATTTGCGCAAATTTGTTGAAAGAATATGTCTTCCATGAACCTTATTCACCACATGGCAACAAATATGGATTCAAACAAAAATATGTGATTCTATTGGAAAATTCGTGAAAAAAATAGAAATACCAAAGAAAAATTGTAGTACGTGAAACGTGAAAAACTTTCAAATAATAAGACACCCTTTATATTGATACAAAGTTGAACAGTTCAACAATCAATTGTACAACGCACTACATGAGTCTGAATTATGAATATAAATAAAATCAATTGAATTGTAGCCGAAAATTAAAAGAGATGGTGAGAAATTGTTACAATATTCATCAATGCAAATATACAAATAATATACGTTATAATTCAAACTTACCTCGACATGGTGTCTCGTTGTCATCCGTATAGTATGTTGACTGTTCGAGTTGTCTACGACGACTGAAGCCAAAAGAGCTCCGTGCGCGTCCTTTTGGCTCTTTAGCTTCAACGCGTTCACCCCTACTACTTTACACTACGCACACCTAACGTTTTCATGAGACCATTGCTCTTTTTTTTTTATTTCATAACCAGTTTTCTATAAAAAGTATCATACTACTTAGGTAGATCCATAAAGATATGAAATGTACGCGTAATTTGCAAGAAAATTTGAATACTTTTTGTAATCGTTTATATATATTTATATTTTACTTCCTGCTTACAAGCATTTATTTTTTATACAGAACAAAGAAAACTTTTAGATCCGTGTAAATAATAAAGGTAACAACTTCAAATGTTATTAGGACAAGCATAAATAGTTGTTAACCTTACAAAAATATCATTTACAGTCAGTCAGTGTGTGCGCTTCAAATTATCATCAGTATACGGATCTTTTTTTTAACGTACAACGTTTTTAACGAGTCAAGTTTACGTGTAAGAATATTTTTTTTATGGCATCTCTACTACTTACTTCATTCCATAATATTTCATTCTGATATTTCGGGTTTTATAATTGTAAATGAATAAATTGTACAAATAAAAATCAAAATCTTTTACACAATATATAAAATAATTGTAAAAAAGTTATGAATTGAAATCATTAAAATATTAATAATAAATTAATTAACAAGAATGAAAAAAAGTTAAGCAATTAAATAAGTACTTATTGTTAGATCAGCCAATTATTCAAAATTCACATAACCCGCCGTTGAAACGAGGCAAGTGGCACTCCTGTAGCCGATGCGCGCGCTACGGTCAGCGATGCCAACTGCATCTAACGTAAACATAAATATCTGCGATAATCTGCGTCCTGCGACCTGCGATGGCAGAAGAGGGAAAGAAGATTTCGTTCGGTTTTTCAAAATCCATCAAGAAACCAGTTCTCAAAAATGTCGTACCGCAGGAGAAAAAGAAAGTTGATTATATTGAATGCGTGGATGATAAAGCTATAAAAATTATAGGGTATGTATTACATTTTGTTCAACCTTTATAAAATTCATAACCTCAAAATAATTTGTCTTGCATATCCGTGTTTAGTTTATTATACTTTTACTTATAATCGTCTGTATGATCCTCGAAACAAATAAAAGTTTATCTTCTTTAAGAGGTACATGTTTATTTAAACTAATTCATATCTAATACTTCTGTATTTATAAACAGGGGTGTAGAGAAAATAGAGGAACCCCTAGTAATACCAATGCTTGGTTCAAAAACTTGGCATGACAGAATTATTAACAAAGTTGATGCCGACATATTCGAGCCAAAAGTTACTGAGCCTAAGATCAAAGATGAGGCGATGCCAGATGTTCAAGTCAAGCAAGAAAAAGTGGATGACATACCCAACGGGGATGTTCCGAAACAGAATGATGTGTTGCCAATGGAAGTATCAGAAATAAAAACAGAGCCTGCCGATGCACCATTAACGTTAGAAGAACAAGCTGCCCGAGAGATCATAGCTGATCTCAATTCCAATGATAATAAAAACAAGGAATCGAAAGTTTTCACATTACCTATTACAGAAAACGATGATCTGCAAGGTAAAGAAGAGGTAAGTTGTCCATGTTTATCATATAACTGTTAATTATGCTAGAAAGAACATTAACAATAACAGTGAGAAATTAAGAATAACAATCACATTTTTTTTTTTGAGCAGCCAACTTTGGATGATTATGAAAACATACCTATAGAGGCCTATGGTATGGCAATGTTGCGTGGAATGGGATGGCAACCCGGAAAAGGGATTGGCAAAAATGAAAAGTAAGGAAATATCTTGCATTTTATTAAATTGTTATAATTCAAACTATTTAATATTCAACAGAGAAATATTGTATCTTTGTAAGAGCTTCATCTTATACAAATTATTACATTTTTAGAGTTGTACCTCCAGCCATACCAGAACTGCGGCCTAAGGGAATGGGACTTGGCGCAGACAAGTTGGTTGTTCAATCATTGAAAGGGAAGGGAAACAACAAAGACGGAGAGCAATTGAAATTAGTCACGGGTGCCTGTGTGAAGGTTACAGCAGGGAAACATGGTGGTAGTTATGGAAAAATTGTAGGATTTGACGAAGAAGCTGCTCGATTATTCCTGAAGTTAGAGCTTGGCAGTGAAGTACTATCAGTAAATGAGGGTTTCGTGCAACCAGTAACCACAGCGGAGTATACACAAAATTCTAGAGTACTAAGTGAGTTTTTATAATATTATAGTAGGGGCTTTTAAATCATTGTAGATTTTGATGCTTGCGATCAAATAAGAAAAAGGAACTGTAGTTATTTTAAAAGTCCCTTTGATCATATTTGTTTATACTCGGTCTTATAGTTGGCTTAGCATTTAATATTATACTAAAATAACTTCAGATACAAAGACTTACGAGGGATACAAGAATGACGAGGTCAGTAAAAGTGACAAACCAAAGGCGGAAGCATCCAAGAGCTCTGCCGATGACAGCGAAGAAGATCACAGAAAAAAACGGAGTGACAAATCTAAAAAGAAGTCTAAGAAAAGAAAATGTCAATCTTCAGATGATGAAAGTAGCGTAGATAGAAAATCGAGAAGAAAAAGAGATTCTTCGTACAGTAGTGAGGAGGAGCAAAAACAGAAGAGATCGAAGAAATCAAAAAAACACAAGAGCCGTGAATGTTCTTCAGAACGATCGAGTCGAAGAAATAAAAAGAAAGATAAAGACCGTGAAAAGTCGAGGCAGAAAAAATCTGATTATTCTGGTTCATCCGAAAAATCAAGACATAAAAATCGCAGAAGGTCACGGTCACGCAGTGATTCCCCGAGGAATCGTAGAAGAACGCGATCTCGAAGCATGTCACCGAGAAACCGAAGACGAGATCGCTCCCGTAGTTAATCGCCAAGGCGGTAAATGTGATTTAATGAAAATCCTGTGGATTTATAAAATAATTATTTTCATTTTTACTTACATAATTTTTTTACAAGTTTACTTCGATCATTAATTTAGGAATATAAGTAAATATCTGTACAGTTGATATTTATTAACGAACTCCATGATCTTATGAAACTTATTGCAGAGACTTACTAAGTGCATAAAATCATAACCTACTATTTTGTAGGAAATTGAATGTAAAATTTTGTTATTTTAAATTTTGTATGCTGCAATCGTAATAGATAATTGTAAATGGAATTTGTTTTGAATTTTAATCTGAAAAATGCATATAAAAAAACGATATTTTAATAAAAAATAATTATCAAAATCTCGAAAACATTTTGTACAAAGATTATCTAACCTTTTGCGTAAAATTAAAAGCTGTAGTTTTAGCGATTAGCCTCGATTGTATACCTACTTAACATCTTATCTCTTATTGAAAGCGAAGAGCTTTACACACAGTCCGACATAACCTTAGCATGATGCAAAGTTGTAACTTTGCTAGGCAAACCGTTCGAGCAATGTCGAGTAAGTACACGAACAAAAAATTGATTTTGAATTGAATTTTTCTCTTTAAATAATTTAGAAACAATTTATTCATAGCATTTCGATTGGCCTTGGCCCAATTATCGGTCACCAGTGACAAAGGGGCAAACATCAATAAAGCAATTTCTTTTATTGACAAGGCGAAACAACAAGGAGCCGACATCGTTACTCTTCCAGAATGCTTTAATTCACCGTATGGAACAAGTAAGATTTTTTTTATGTATATACAGCATAACAATAAGTTCGTATCAATTTCAAACATATATTTATGAAACACTTGTTGCAGATGCATTTGTTTTGCGAAATTTCTTATTATAATATTTGTCTTTATTGAATGCTCAGTAAGTCGGGCTTGAATAACGAAATAATCATTTCCATTATCGTTCATTAACAGATCATTTTGCGGAATATGCCGAAGTCATTCCATCCGGCGAAACCAGCATTGCACTGGCTGATGCCGCCAAGAAAAATGGAATCTACGTGATCGGCGGAACAATTCCAGAGAGAGATGGAGATAAACTATTCAATACATGCACCGTTTGGAATCCCAACGGAGAACTTATCGCCAAACACCGAAAGGTAAAGATTGTCTACTCATCTGTGCCTGCGTTATTATCAGATGCTTGAACAATCAAATCATTATTATTGATTATCATTATTATTTTACTCGCGTCTCACTAAACCTACTGATGCTACTTATAATTTCCCTTCTGTTATCAAAATATTTTAATAAAAAAATATATACATTTTTTAAATAACAAGAGCCTTTGCAGACTTAGAATGAGATTTCGCAAAAATAATGTTTTTCATTTTTCTCTAGATGCACTTATTCGACATCGACATCAAGGACAAAATAACATTCCGCGAAAGTGACACCCTCAGCCCGGGAAATGAGTTAACAATATTTGAGGCCAAAGGTTGTAAAATTGGTCTAGGTATTTGCTATGACATCAGGTTCGAAGAGATGGCTCGTCTTTACCGTAATCGGGGCTGTCAGATGCTGATCTATCCGGCGGCCTTTAACATGACCACGGGACCACTGCACTGGACACTACTCCAAAGAGCGCGAGCTAATGATAACCAGCTGTACATTGCGTGTGTATCGCCTGCACGAGCCGAGGGTTCTGGCTACATAGCTTATGGACATACCCAACTTACAAATCCTTGGGGTGAAATTCTGGCCGAGCTTGACGCTATCGAAGACATGATCGTCAAAGAGATAGGTATGTATAGGGGCATTCAATTATTTTATGAGATTGGAAAGTGTAAACAACATAAAATATATTTGAATGTGTTATTTTCTATTTTAGATTTGAAGGTCGTCGATGAAGTTCGAGCTCAAATACCCGTATTTAGTCAGAGGCGCACAGATCTTTACGATACTGTCTGGAAGAAAGATTAAAATCGGAAATATGGGCAATAAGACACTACAGAGCACCACTTTACAAATGCAAAGACATTTCTTGATATCAATATACGTTGTATACTAATCTCTCTGATACCTACACGAAAAATTGTTTACCAATTAACAGATTATTATACTCATTTTGCTACAATGATGTATTTAAAATTACACTGTTATTTTTAATATTATTCTGCCTGCGTTTTCATTATTTAAAATGGGATCTTTTAAGTAACAGCGAAATTAAGTATCATTTTAAACTACCTCTCAGGCTTTTATTATGCCATTGTCGCAACAAACATTTCAATAAAAGATAGGTAACGATGTCGCGACAACTGTCCACACAAATCAAGCATGCATGTGTATTCCTAGATTGATTCCTAATTGTATAATTTTCTACAATACCGTGATAGATCGTGATTAGGATAAACTTTTAATTTAAAAAGTTTTGAGTAGGTATCAATAAACTTTGTAATCAAAAACAATAAATATTTTCTTAAAAACAACAATTACTCTTGAAATTTCTTTACAAGGGAACAATAAAAAAATGTGCAGAAAGTGGGTTATCTATTTTAGGATCGTGCTGATAAGGCAGTGTTATCTTATTACCGTCTTATCTATGGTATTGGCTCTAGAAGAAATTTAAATAATATCTGACATAACTTGAAAAGTAGTACTAGGTTGGATGCACTATTGCATTTTCGCTAAATCAATCAGTGCAATCATGTTGAGTAAGTAACTTTCAAGTATGGTTATAATTTCAGATAAATAAATTCCGTTTTTATAACTTTTTACAAATTTTATTAATTTTTTAGCAATTCGCTTAGCTTTGGCGCAAACGCAGGTCACCAGAGACAAGAATAAAAATATAAAAAATGCGCTCTCTTTTATAGAAAAAGCAAAACAATTAAAAGCTGATATAATCGCCTTACCTGAATGTTTTAATTCACCATACGGAACGAGCATGTTAATTTTTTAAAATCTGAATATAAATATTTAAAAATACTGATTGACAAAATAGAATTCTCAATCAATATTGGTATGTTTAACGCAGCCGAGTTTCCAGTATACGTTGAGGTCAGGTCATACCGACGCGGGCGAGACTAGCACAGCACTATCGGCTGCTGCTAAAAAACACGAAATTTATGTAATCGGAGGGTCCATCCCGGAACGAGCTGGTAATGAAGTTTACAATACATGTATGTACCGTTTGGAATCCTGCTGGAAAACTCATCGCCAAACACCGAAAGGTATTTCTACTAAAAAATGACCTGTCATTATGAATGGTAAACGAAAACGAATATTAACAAGTCGGTATATATATCGTATAGTTTCAACTCGTAATAGATGTTATCGCTTACTGCTTTTCTTTAAAACAGACCCTGAGGTTATGCACAGAAGTCAATTTCGATAATAGCAGCCTACCGTAATCGACTTACAGATACACCTATTCGACATTGATATCAAGGACAAGGTAAAGTTTCGCGAGAGCGATGCTCTTAGCCCTGGGGAAACCTTAACAACCTTCGAGGTCAAGGGCTGCAAAATTGGGTTAGGTATTTGCCACGACATTCGATTCGAGGAGATAGCCCGGCTTTATCGTAATATGGGATGCAAAATGCTAATCTATCCGGCGGCATTCAATATGATTACGGGGGTGCTACACTGGAAGCTACTGCAAAGATCACGAGCCAATGACCTACAAATGTATGTCTCATGCGTGTCACTGGCACACACGGAAGGACCTGGTTATATTGCATATGGTCATACGCAACTTACTAATCCATGGGGGGGGGGGGGG
>CM053172.1:54332705-54360068 GCA_012977825.3 Pteromalus puparum
GGGGGAGATTTTAGCTGAACTTGACGCTGACGAGGGCATGTTAGTTGAGAACGTAGGTATGTATTCGAACGGTTTGTATTATATTCTTCTATTGTGCGTTTACAATGATGAAAAAATAATCAATGCATCTTACCTTATTTTTTGTAGATTTAAAAACCGTCGATGAAGTCAGGAGTCAAATACCTGTATTTAATCAACGACGCACTGCACTATATGACACTATTTGGAAACAAACTGAAAAAAAATGGTCTTTTTATTTCAAAAATGAATAAATAATAAACAAATAATATAAACTAAATGAATATATAAAATTAAAAAAATATATAATCATACATATGATTATTTTTTTTAAATGTTGCTTTTTGTACATTTTAATGGATTTGCGCAATATTTTGATAATCAAAATGCAACGGATATTTTTCTACAAGAAGATATAAAAAATCTATAAATTCTTTTATCTATTATCAGATGGTTAACTTGAAGCTCCGTCTCATTGACCGTAAGCTTGTTCAAGTATTTATTACTCACTTTAAATTCGATTATTATTGGTGCATCAAAGATATGGATACATGGAACGTGTTAAACTAAACGTTAAAAGTAACATTAATGCTTTTACGGTTGGTAAAGTATAACTGTTTATTCTACAATAAATGTACAATGATTTTATTTTACATAAAAGGCCACTTGATGATCAAACGACAGGTAATATTATTAATAATGTGTTGAAGATTTAATTATTGTTAATGACGCAATTCATTGTTTGGGTCATGAAAAATTTCACAGGTACTTCTAACGCTTGTGGGTATCTTTAACAGACTTCCCGTTTTGATAACAAAACGTATTATATTTATTTATGTCATGTTGAATCATAAGTGAAGCTTTCAGTATAACATGTATCGAGATAAATGTGAATAGGCAAGCGATATTATGGTAACATAAGTATAAAAAAAGCCAATTTTGAATCCTAAATAACTTTGAAACACCATAAACTTTCATAATCATCGCTTGCAATGTATATATTTAATGCATTTTCACAATATAGCTTAACGATTTCCTAAAGCAGCTTTTGTTTCAGACTAAATATATGTATAACGAAAAATCATTGCTGCATCATCTATGTTATCTATGTTGCATTTTTATACATGTAAATCTACAGTGATAATTTTACATTGCAAAAGTTACATCGCGTATAAAAAAAAACTTTATAAAATCTTGCTGATTTTGGAAATACGAGCAATAAACAAAAGCAGATATACACGCTATTCTATCAATACTCGTACCGGCTAGATATATTTTTTTTTAAGAGGAAAGTTGATTGCAACTCGCCTAAAATGAGATGTAAGTGATTGTGGGTATAATCACGAGGGTATTCGTCAAATATACAAATACAAGAGCACGCACGCATAAATATAAGCGCTTTTTGGATCCGAGGCTATGATCGATTGAGCGTTTTCTATATTGCGCGGTTGTGAAAATTGAGTCCACTTTAACCCTCTCGTTAATCAATGTATCGTACGTACAACATGCGTGGTGCGTGTTTTGTGATGAAATATGCAAAATAAGCCCGTTATTCTGTCCATTTATCATATTAATATAACTTCTGCATCCTTCCAGCACTTTCATACAGAAGCCAATAAAGACTTCATTTTTTCTTGTGAATGAAAACTTGTGAAACTAATAGCATGTGCGCCTATATATATCTTATCACTATTATTCCAACATCGAGATTGGATTATTCGTGCCACATAAAAATAAAGAAGCTTAACATTTCTTCCCGCAATATGTTGTATTTCATGGTACAAAAAATCTGTAGCTGTATATTATCACAATTATTTATTCATACAATGGCAAGTACAATAAGACTTTTAAAGTAGAGATTACTTGTAACTTAAAATTTGAATTCATTAGAATCACAAGTATGTTTGGTAAATTATTTTATATTTTTTTAGTATCAGTGGATTTGTGCTTCAAAAGCATAGCACAAGTTGTAGGAAAAATTCGAATACTACTATACCAGTCTCTTATGTTGGACTTAAACTTGGAACAATCTTTTGTAGAAGAGCATGGGGAGACTAATTGTGTGTGATTTAATACGAATATTTTTACTTGTATGTTTCTATTAGCAATAAATGCAGCTACGTATTTTTTGTAATTTATATAGTTAATTTCGTATATTATATTATAAATTGTATGTATTATATTACTCTCTGCGTACAAGTTTGCAAATGATATGTTTATGCAGATTTGAAAGTTCCATCTACATAGAAATGCTCTTTCCATTAGGCTATAATCATTTATTCTATTCTATATGAAATATAATTTTCCTAATAATTTATTTACTAATGTATTCTGCTAAATAAAGGAAAACAAAATGTTGACAATTTCAGTGGAAATTCGATTCGTTGATAAACAGTTCACAACATTAATGTACATATATATATGTGATATTGGTAAATGTATGTATATATATTTGTATAGACTATTATAATAATATAAACATTAAAAATATGTGGATTTTTCTACTATTTGAACAAAGTAATTTAACGTTATTACATTTTCAAAAGCTCGATTTTAATTTCGAATAAAATCCGGACGTCTATAGAACACTGAATCAAAAAGCAACTTGTCGCTACAATCGCTAAATGCGTTAAAATGGATAATTCTTTGAAAATCCATCATTTGATGCATATAATGTCTCAATATTTAAAATTAAAATCAATCGTTTTTCTTTAGTTTCTTTAAAATACTATTTAAAAAATGGGAGCTCACAGTTTCAAGCCATTATTGCATATGTCTTGTATTATTTTGGCGTGGAACATTAAAAAATTACTTTTTTTTTTCAATTCATTAGTAAAATCTTTAAAATCGTTTTGTCTTGGGTATTTTCAATTTTTTAAGCGTACGGAAAAATTTCGATGTTTCTTTTAGAAAATCATTTTATGAGATAACAATAAAGCTCCCAATGGCTAATGCGATTTACGATAAAAAATATATATTTAGAGAGAGCATTTTCGCTTGAGTTATAGGTTTTTCGATTTTAACCATCATTTGTGTACATCTTAATAAAGGTGGACCTTAAAATTATTTTAAATTCAACTGATTTGTTCTTATTTCTAAATAAATCTAAAAGTGCAATTATAATATAAATATACAAAAATTGAAGATTTACGTTGTTAAATAAGTGAATGGTATCCAGAAAACGTCGCCTTATCTGTTGCCATAAAATTTTTTAATTGATAGGTTTCATATATGCAGGATTCAATTTTATATCATTTGGAGGATTATTGATTTAACCACGTACACATCAAATAACTTGTTCACTATATGATTTCATAATAGCAATCGCTAAAACAATTTTTCCACGTACTTCACAAAATTTATTTATTGATTGGACGTAATGCGATTTTTCCGAGTACAGTAAATTTTTGGACATCTCGGACACGTGATGTACCCTTGAAATTGTGCATGCCATCGAAGTAATAAAGTTAAAAGTTATATATACTTGGAAGACAAATACATTTACTTAATAATTGATAACGTTATTCAAACCAAGCTGCAAAAGGTATATTAATACATTTTCGTGGAATACGGTAATCGTTGGTAAGCATGCGTAATTTCAAAGGTAAATTCACAGTTCACTATGATTCTTATAGCTAACAATGTGCGATTAATGATTTGTTCGGAGGGCGTATCACACGTGTAATTACGTTGTTCAAACGATACATTATTCAAATATAGTAACATATAACTAATATTAAAAGGGCAAAACTAATCCTGTACGTTTCTCAAAATAAAATACAACGAATGAAGAATCCGTATAGGGGATGCTGTTTTATCACAATAATAATAGTTTTTTGCCAGTTGGTTAATAGTTAATCAATCTGAATACTTGAGCGCATAAATTTCGCCACGTACGTAAAGGGGACCATTGAAAATGAGAAATTGCCAATTTTCAGCGTTGCTAGATAAGTTTAAAATCCTATAATTCACGGATACCTGCCGTATATGTATACTATACCGTATATATCTCGGGGCGCCCACGCACTGCGCGGCGCGAATATGAATCAAAGTGTCAAAGAGCAGTTTACTATCATCGGCCCTCTGTAACAAATCACTTTCTACAAACTCTTTCTCTCTCCCGTGAAAAGCTACACGCGTAAACCGATAAAAAATCTACATCTCTTGCACGCACGCGCCTTTACATTGAAAAAATCACTCCACATCGTATAAGTATTTTTATAGTACCTGTATGTATATTGTATAATGTATTATATGCCTCGTTGCGGCCGCCGCGAAAGTAGCGCATATATTATAAGCAGCGATATATAACGGGGCATACAGTGAAAAGCGCTGCATCAGTAAAACCAACCGCTGCGGAAAGAGTTTCGACCAGTTGACCTCTCTCACTTTCGCTCGTGGGCGTCAGCTGCCTCGCTCACTTTTCATAGCACGCCGGCGGCGATGCATCGCTATAGCGTCAAGGGATGCGCGTGCTACACACGGACTTTTAATAACCCTCCGCTGGCGCGGCCGCTGATTTCTCCGAGGACTGGCTATAGCTGCTTCGTGCTGAGCTTAACTGCAACGAGAACATATTACGTATAGAATATAGGTTTAAAAAAACCATATATGTATCGATCGACCCAATACGAACGGCAAGCTGTGTACATCAAAAACACCTCTCACTTGACACACATTATACGCGATCACTCGTCGACATCAGGAAGCACTGCCGAGAGCGGTACTTACCGATAATTTTAGCCAAATCCAGCCGAGTTGACAGTTGGGAAGCACTCGGAGCCGGCAGCAGCAGCAGCAGCATAAGCCTCTCGAGAGACAATAAGAGTTAGGAGGCCGGTACGTATATGCCGAGCGCTCGAAGCGTCGTTAACGCGAGCGGCAGCATCAGCCCCAAGCCCAGCAGCAGCGGCAGCAGTTCTCGCTGTCGCTGTTGATGGACGGACGTCGAGCCTGCGGCTATGATCAGGTCGGGCTCGTTCCAGTCTGCCGCGGCGTCGGTGCCATCGAGGCACTCGAACTCGCAGCAACGCTCGCCCACGCGGAACCTCTTGCATTTCTGCGGACAGACACACCGGACCTCGTGTGTAGGTGTACGTACGTATATGCATATGTATTGAGAGAGAGAGAGAGAGAGAGAGGGTTGAAATTCAATCGGCGGTTAATTGCCCTCCAAAAGTGCGATGCGGTTATCTGTGGGAGAGAGCGGATCGAGGGATGGAGAGCGCGTTAATAATGTATTTGCTTTGCGCATCAGACGCGTGCTGCACGTGCGTCGCATAACCGAGGAGAGCATTCCACGCGTTTGTGTGGGATTACGTGTAGTGTTTCGCTACTGATGCCTCGATGGACTGTTGTGTGCTCTCATGTCCACGTCTGGCTTTATTGAAAACGACGTGATTTCGTGTCCGACGGAGGTGGTGCGCTGTGTATATATAGTGTATATGTGCGAGTAAACCTAGCGAGATGGGAATTTGCGCGAAAATAGACGAAGCGTTCGATTTTCTGTTTTAGACGTCGCTGATGGAAAACTCGATTATAAATAGGGAGCTCTAGGGGCGCGGAAAATAGAAGGAAAAATTCGGCGCTCTCGTCAACGCGAAAATTGCTGCTAGCGCAATTTGAATGAATTTTTAAACTCGCCGACGTGAGTTCGCTTTTTTTCTCTTTTCCGTCTATCGAACTTTGCAAAAACAGCTCCACCGCAAAATTTACAAATAGCACGCGTCGACGATTAATTGACTTGTGATGGATATATAATAGTATATTTGTCACTAACGTAAAATTTTTCATCCTAATATTATGCATAAGCGAAGGGGCCGTATCCATTAATTAGCCTAACATGGTTAATCATTCGCCAACACACATTTTCCATCGTACTTAATTCAGCGTATCAGCTTTTGCTTTCAGAAATCTGAACTGCGCCTCATTACGTAGGGTGAGATCGATGATCAACGAAAAGTCTCATATCCTTGACCATGCGTGCAGTCGTCAATCTAAATATAAACCAATCAAGCGGAGTATCGCAGTATATGTATAGCATGAATAAAAGTATAAAAAATGGTCACCGGAGGGTCGAAGGTAAAATACCACATCGTTTCGTCGTAAATCGGACCGTTTATACTTTTAAACGAGCGAAACACGCCTGCATGTTTCGTCGTAGCAGAACGAAAAAAACAGCAGCACAGGGAAGAATGACACACAGAAAGCTCTCGCGCTCGTTTGATCATCGCTCCTGACAAGGGTGAGCTTCTTGATGGGTACAATGCCAACTCCATATGAGAAAGCTTCAAAGAAAAATCGCAAGCGGACCCGGTAATAAATAGGAGTCGCCGATGTGCACGGTTGGTTGCAGCTGCGCTTTCGTGAATTTCAATTCTTTTGAAGGTATTCTATATATAAGACCGCGTCGATCTTTTCTGTATAGTTTGGAGGATACATCTAATTATGTATCTTAAATTGAGGTTTAATGAAGAGCAAATATGTGAAAGGTAGTCCGTAGAACTAATTCAACTCAAACATCGAGCGTTTTTTCAAACCCAACGCAGATCTTGTTTGAGTACGAGCAAAGTAAGGAGAGTCGAAAGCGTGTGTGTTGCTCCACGCGGTAAGCCAATAATGATGTGTGGTTAGGAGAATGATTTTGACCTCAAAGCGTATCCGATTCGATGCGACCTTGAGCGAAACTGATCAGTTTAAATATTCATCGAGAATTTGAATATGCTATGGATATTTGATGTTACGGTCGGCATAACAGGGTGAATATACACATCTCGATGAGCTCTGCACTCTCCGTCTACTATCTCTCAGTGCTATTATAGGCAACGTAGGCATATTCATGTTACCTATTCAAATCCATGAATGGAAGGTAAATAATTGGTTGGAAAACCACCAATCAATATAACTAAAGGCCGCATGTAATAAGAGCATTTGCGCAAAATTGGACGCAGGGGTGGCACTCAAGAATTTCCTCGAACTATACACACTTTAGAATATAACTATACGTGCAAAAAAAACTAATGTCGGATTGTAAAACAATTTTTCCTTGAAAAAAAAAAACATGTATTGTATTTATTGCGAAATTATTTTCTCAATATTTTCCAGCGCGTTATTGCATGATAGAATCTTCGTTCCGATTATGCATTCCATTATGCATTCTTGTCAATGTCTATATATATATATATATATATATATATATATATACATATATATATATATACCATACACCTGCACTCTATGTCTCCTTCGAAGGTTTTCTTCAAAGAAACGTAGTGACATTATACCTCGAAAGCTTCCCTTTCAAGACTTCACTGGGGGGGTAACCCTATTCACCCGGCGAATAAGTGGCGCGAAGGTATATGGAGGCTTTCGCGTACATACTTATTCGAAATATGCTGGAAGTTCGAAATTTCAAAGTTCCAAGGGAAATCGCTTCGTTATTAGATTCACATGCATTATAAACTCCGCTCGCACTCATGCAGCCGCAGCCACACACCACGGGTATAATAGATGTTACAAATTTCGAAGAAAAGCTCGCAACTTTCCCGACGGCGAGAGCCAGTTTATTCAAGCCTATCCAGAGCGCGAGCAAACTGCGAATCAATTCCATCGGTCCGACTATTCGAGAGATCAAAAATCGAACCGTTAATTTTCTCGGAACCTTCGATTTTCCCTGTCTACGTAGATTGCACATATCTCGAAGGGACGACTGTGCAAGCACGGGGACTGGTGTCCGTACGCGGTGCCGTGACCCAATTTCCTATACATCCAGATTTTGCCGCACGACTTGGCCAGCCGCCCTCTCCGCTGATCCACCAGCCCGCCGGCAACGAATCCGCGTGTGTACAGCGCTCCCATTCTTTTTTCCTCCCGGAACGTATACACCCCTGTTCCACATATATGGGAAAATCTTAAAAAAGCATTCAGTTATTAAAAAATGTGTGTCTATTTTTTTTAATCAAAGCTCTTTTCTCGTCGTACTTTTACCCTAGTGCATTTTCTGTTTTCGGTCACAACTTTTCGTTGGATAGCCAAGAGGAGTCGATTCCGAGTTTATAATTATTGTCCGCGATGTGGTGAGAGACGTGATCTCACGACCTTTTTATCGACTCATCTCATTGCGATTCGGCACTCGATGCATTTTTCACGAATCGCCGAAAAGCTAGGTAGCCGATGTGCGGCCAAGGGATGAAAGTTTAACGCGGGGATTAATCTTTCACGCGAGCTCGAGGCATAATGAAGATGAAAGCCACGGCCGATTCGAGCTATAAACGTGTCGTGTTCTAAGCCGTGCGCATGTTATATTTATACCTAAGACGAGTATTATATTACTATATATAATTCATCTTTTAACATTGTTCAATCGGAAAATTTAATTACGTGGAGCTTGACTGTATGCTAAAGTTTCCTCGTAAAAATCCAGGCTGTGTGTTCTCTTGATTAAAAAACCTTTCGCGAACAGGCTCTGATCGATGCGGCACGCCTCGGAATTTCGATGAATGATTGAGAGCCTGACTTTTTATCCCGCTGAATAACCCAGCCAAAGGTTAATACAAAATACACAAGTTCAGTTTCGAAAATAGAAGCCGTGTCTGATGAGCCGAGGTGTGTGTGTGTGTGTGTGCCAGATGCCAAAATAAATATTCTCGGCAGACGAAAAAAGATAACGCGTCTTTGTAAGTTCCTTATTATAGAATCAACACGTACCAGTGGCGATAAGTAATAATGCTCCAATAGAAATTACGCGAGTACAGGTCCCTTCCGTTCTAAGTTGGCTGAGCTAAATTTTTGACTCGCCATCGATAACACTTAACGAGCACGCATGCACCCAGCCAGCGGATTCCAAAAGACAAATATACAGGATGTAGGTCAGAGACAAAAATAGCGCTTGTTCGTCTCCTCGAAACCGATCCAGGACGAACGGAAAATAAATCGCTGGGCTTCAATTAGCATACAGTGTTTTTGGCTCGAACCTCATTAGAAAAAGTTTGATTTCCCACTTGAAAAAACTTGGCGATAATAGCCACGATTATATATAGAAGTTCAAGTGCGCTGTATAATGATGTGCGTCTCTTTAAAACCGAAGTCATAAGATCCGCACGGCTATAAGGTTAATTGATTGCGACGTCGGGGCTTCGGCTCCTTTAATCGCCGGATTATCCAACAAGGCTGAGGTTCTAGGATGCGTTGATATATAGGCTGGCTATATGGATAAGCGATTAACTCTTAATTGACGGGCGTTGATCGAAACTGCCACGCGATGACGCACTTCAGGTATTTCGGTAGCACGTGATTATGGGTCGAGATTGACCGGATACGTTACGCCCGATTCTAAGAAAACCAAAGGTTTCGAACGAGATACATTTCCATGAATTATGATTGGGAATATTAGATTAAGTATTAAGCACCAATTCACAGAAAAAAACATTTTAATTTTGGTAGCTATTTTTGCTATTTCTACTTGACCTAACTCATGGAATTGATTTAGAAGATGTGCAAAAAACTAGTGAAAGTAAAAAAACAAAAATTCCTTCTGTTTTTATCTTGGCCATTTAAATATTACGAAAAATAGCGATCATTCAGCGGTATTTACACAATATCTGGGAGCATAAATGGAAAATGCATATCACTATACACGGACACAGTTCAGAAAAGAGCTTCAATATAAAAAAGACAATTTACAATAGTTTAAAGAAATTCTAATATTTAGTCACAACTATCCACATGAATCAAGGACATTTATATTCATCACGGTGTCATGATGCGCCCAATCGAAAGAGTTTTTTCGTCAACTATCACCAACGCACAGTTCACTGGTCGAGCGGAAGCGACTTATCATCTCAGGCTGCCTTGATAAAAGGTCAGAACAAAACATTGCACAACTAGATAGACTTGCAGTAGTCGCATTCCATAGCCAAAACAAACACTGCTGCGATAACCCTGAACCGAGTAACAAATCGACCCACACACTGCAACGCATCGATCAAGATTAATCATTTTTTTTCAATCCACTCCTCTCCAGAAATAGTATACCGACGGCGATGCGGAATCCAAGAGAAGCATGTCGTCTCTTCGAAACAGCTATCATACTGCGAGTTATTTACCCTCGTGATCGAACAAGGTCAACATATAGAATTTATTCTAATAAAACTGACGCATCGACGCAATACCTCACACGCGTCTTCGAGGAAACGGCGATTTGAGCACGTGCAATACATTACATTCGGAGCATAATGGTACCGTTTGATGCATAGCCCGGCTGCGAGTAAAAGCATTTTGACAAGGCTTAAGGTAATGCGGCGGCTGCAATGCATTGAATGCGAATCGAAGTAGGAAACGGCCTCTGCGTATATATAGCTATGCTAGTCACTTCGAGCTATTTGCCTGCCCACCTGTCACATCTGCGATTTGGATTTACATCGTCGTCGATATTTTTTCTAAAGTGAGAGATTATGTGATTAAAAGTGTTCCATGCCAAACACGCGATTCTGCATTCTAATGTAGACGAAAATTGAAAGTCGAGATTTATACGCGCGTCACATAACGAGTCATCCATTATAAAGTAAAATTATTCGAGGTTCCGCACCGCAGCCTCCGTCGAATCAACAATGCTACTGTCATCTCGCATTTCCATTCGTAATAGCGGTAAATCTTGGCTCTCGCGTTCTTACTCCGGGCAGTAGTTAGACCCTGGATCTAGCCAGACTGACCGGAGTTTACACTGTTCGCTGCCTGGTGTTTATTCAGCGAGTCTATGCAAACAACGATAATTAATTACAGCTAGAAATCACAGTGTTGTATTTCAAGATAATTGGCAAACACTACCACAGTGTGCAATCGAGCCAAATTTTTTACGTTCCATTTGATTGATCTGCTTTTGAAGAACTGGAGAATGGTTTTCAGTAGAAACGAGTTTAAGTCGGAGCGAGAAGAATCCCGAAGAAGAAAAGAAGTTCGTTAAAAGTGGCTTTCTCTTCAAACGTGAATGTATACAGTATAGCCCTTTTACGGAGCCGCTAATACCTCTGCGCTGTTTTACGCTGTTACTGATTTAATACCTAGATGAACAATTGAGCTGAAGCAACGCCAATCGGGCATCCACTGAGACTTTAAACTTTTTTCCGAGAACTATATAGCGCACATTCTACACCGTTTTCTTTAACTGCGCGGCAACCGAAGGAAAGTTACACGGCACGAATGCCCTCTTCAGCAAAGTTTTCTTTCACCTACTTCACGTTCAAAGCTCTAATTAAAACGAAAAAATAATTCAAATTATACCAGTGCGTTACGTATAATCGTCGAGTAGAAAGCTCTACCCGTATTCTCGTATATGATAAAATAACTGCAGTAATCAAAACCAATTAAAGCTGTACAAATCAAATCTGCCATAAATACAAGCAATAAATAATTCAGTATACACAGCCAATCGTCCGTCAGTACTGCATGCGTATGCAGCATTCATATATATATCCGTACACAGGGGCACCAATAGTCGACCTCGGATCGCAATTCAATTACAAGCATTTGATTTGAATATGGCCAACACGGCTTTGAAGAAGACCGGACGGACAATCGTGCAGATAGAGCGCAAGTTATCGTTTTGAATAACGGAATTATACGAGATTTGAAAGGAGCCAGCGCTCCAGGACTCGGTAACAAAAGACATCCGCCTCGTAAACCGAATCAACCGCTGCTCGCGAATAATGTGATTCCCTGAAGTTTACGTTGACGCGAGACTAGCAAATCCTCCGGATTACCGGTCAACATTGCGATGGATATAGTCAGCCCGTTACTCGGCATTTATCGCTCGAACGTATATACGTTCGTGCCCGCGAGTTTCCAATGTTCTCACGTACAGAGGAATGATGGAGACTGATCGAGATGAAGATAAACCTTTGTTTCACAAATGCGCTGTATATTAACTTTTCACATCTTATCGCTCATTGGTTTTAACAAGAGTTTTCATAAATTAGCACGCGAAAAGCAAAAAAGTTAATAAATTAACTTGTGTACGTCACGCGCCGCGAACGAGAATGATCCCGAGCGCGAAATAATCGCATATGATGATAACCTAACGAATTGTGAGAGGCGACGAAATTGGATGAGCAAAGCGCTATTTTTGCGCTACGCGCGCGCAATAGAGAGAAGAGAGAGAGAGAGAGAGAGCCGCTGCTGAGAGATAAAACGGAGAAAGAGCCATTCCCAGAGCATGTGCGAGTCAAATAACAAAACGGCGACCTTGATTTGAATTAGCGTTCATTTAAAACAGGCACTTAACGCTAAGCGATGCGTAGTGCGGCACGATTTTCCGCAAACATTCAAAAGTGCTGCGGTCGGTAAGCCGCTTTCGTGACGTCTCAGCATGAAAGTACGCCGAAGACAAAAAAGAACGTATAAAAGGAGCGAGAGGCCGTATAGGAGTATCAAGGACTTGCGCGTTTAACACTGCTCCACATATGGACTCAGGTAAATTGTAGGCTCTAAGCTGCTCGTTTGTTTGCGCTCGATATGGTCTCTAAAAATTGCAGTATACATTCGGTGTGTTTACTTTTTATTCCGATAAGGCTGCCAAGACCAATATAAAATGTCGACCGGTGTGTAGTTTATATATGGACTATATACGACATGACTGGGATGGGAATCTCCGGCGAAGACAATTTTAGCCTTTTAAGTAACATTTATAATGCGGTTAAAACTTGACGCGCGAACGATGAAGAGGCAGAGCTTATAATATAGTTTAGTACTAAAAACTTTGAATATTTTTATTAAATCCTCAATTATGCGCCGCGTCTGCGTTATTCAAAGGCGCATGCGAGCGAGCAGGTAAAAGTGACGACTCTAATATTAGAGCGACCTCATTTTTTTCCCTATAAGAGACTGGTCGAATCATCGTATCCGTTGAATTTGGAAGCTATTTTGCGCTCGATAATCTAATTACAAGGACGACAAGCAGTTGTTTCGATTTCCACGATGATAAAATTCAGATCGTCCGCGAATAAAGCGAAAATACGTAATTGCTCGGGGTTGCAGGAAAATTGTAAAATCTGCGTCAAACACGCAATTACCGCAAAATGTGCAACATGCGACATTTTATAAATAGCCCCGACTGCGAGGCCTTTCATTAAAACGCGCGAGTATCGCGTGTTAATGAAAAATATGTATGTGTCCGAGGAATTAAAAATGCTCATTACCACTTAACGATAAGTCTGAAGTCAGGGGCTGATGCGTATATAAAGCTTCGTGATTTGTATTTAACCTTTTAATCCTTTTCATATTATATTCGCACAAATTATACAACATTGACATTGTATAATAGAAGCAAAGCTTGAAAATACAGTATAAACCCAATTGCCGCACTTGAAAGCTCAATACTCAATTACCTCCAAAGGCCTGAGACCCTGAAAAAAAAGCCACCGTGACGATGAATAGGCCGAGGCGAAGGTTCGTCGCATTGCTCCTGACCTATTATAACGAGCGCACGAACGAGCAGTTCTCGAGCGCAGTTTATCAGCTCACAATCTAATTGCCGCGACGATCGAAAAAAGCCGCAGCCGGGAAATTTCGCGCGCGCCCTTTAAATACATCTGCGCGGTTGCATCGTGCCGAGAGCTTGAATAGACCCTGTCCCTCGCACAAGCGGAACTTCAGATTAAATGGATTTCCCCACTTTCAAGAGTGCTAGAAGTGCAAATCTGAAGTCGAGGTCTCGTTGCTGATGGATACGAGCGCGGAGAAGATAGTCCATATAGATTCGTCGCGTCGTACTCAGGAGTATATATCGGGTGGAAAATTTTATTTGTTCTAAAGTCGGGGAAACAATTTTATGCGGTGGATATTCGAAATTGCTCGCTCGATCTCGATGAGGCGTAATTGTGATCGCTTCGAGTAGAATAATTAATTTTGTAATCGGGAAGATTCTTAGTGCAGATAATTTTCTCATTCCGGCTTGAACGACGGAATAGCTGATGTGTAATGAAAAAGACTCGTTTAAGTGCGGGGATTGTTCTGCGCAATGAACCGGGACGAAGATTTTCGTAGAAGCCTTCGTTTAATTTGCTTTAATAATGAATTTTTTAAAAAGCCCTCGAGATTTTGAAAAAGCTGCTTTTCACTTTTCCTCATCTCCCCGACGCGTTCTTTTTAAACCGGATAGTAATGCGGAGGGTCGTTTAGACTCTCGCAACGAGTTCGTACAGTTTCGAACAAATACGCGGCTTAGCTCGAAAGTTGAGTTTTTGAATAAAAATGTTCCCCTAACGATATTTTAATGTCAAACTAAAAATACTAATTACACCCACCGTGACACGCGCTGTCGTCAAAAATTCCGAAATGCGTCCACACACACACACACACACACATACATACGCACATCCACATGCATATAAAGCCCTGCAGCTCGCCGAGAGTTGCTTGCGATATATCTATAATAGATGAAAAAACGAGAACCGCAAAAAGCTGCTCCCTCTCTCTCTCTCTCTCTCTCTCTCTCTCTTCCAGTGCCAGAGAAACTGACATTCTCGCCTCTCGGTATGTACGAGACACAGTGTAGCAGCGCGACAAAAATGAAAGATCGCAGCGCGTCGGGGGACGCAGCAATGCGGCTACGCTGCTTTGATTTTCAAATATTCGATGCGGCACTTACGTAGGGTGGCGTGCAATAAATGGCCTGACACCACATTGGCTCCGAGTGGTAGCAGACGCAGAGACTGCAGACGGCCGGTCCAGGGACGTAGAGCAGTCCGTGTCTCACTGTGCCACCCTGGAAGTCCGTGCAGTTCTCCTCGAGCGCATCTGAAATCGGGGGAGCGCAGTAGAGGCAAGATCGGAATATGCCGCATGAGTATAATGTATGGCGCAGCGAGACGTGCATATTATATATAGCGGCACACACGTGTGAGAAGCTTGCGAGAACAAACTTTCAAACAGACCCATTTTTTATCTGCGGTAACGTAATAACACCTTTAATGCGCAGCGTTATTTTGCGTTCTCTCGAAGACTTATATATAGATTGTATACGCAGCGAGAGACGGATGCACTAGTTGCGGAAATTTCAGAACAATTATATGATGCTCAGACTCAACTTTTTTCGTCGCGTTTTCGAGAATTATTTGCTGCGAATAATTGTTTCGGCGGTAGTGTGCATAAATAATTTACGGGCTAACTAATTCACTCGGCGAGAGAGCTTCCGTTGTGTGCAAGTTAACTCATTAAAATTTATGAAGGTCTTACCTTTGAGTAATTAAAATAACTTTCTGTCGACGCGCTGTGTATGTATATCAGCGCAGCGAGCGTCTCCCGGCGTTGCTTGAAACGCGGCGTAATTCAACAAGATATGATACAAACATTTTTATCTTGATACACTGGCGGTTTTATTTCGCAGCGCGACAATATCAAGCCGTACAACCGTATTATCCAGTCGAAGCTCGCGCTCGTCGGTGCTACAACAATAGAAGCGGATTAATTTTGCGAAATGCTCGCAGTGTTTGATATGCTCTCTCTCTCTCTCTCTCTCTCCGCGCGAGCGCGCGTAAAATTTAATCTTCGATCTGGGTCAATTATACAATGGAAGCAAGAAGCGCGGTTCATTTTCGGTCCATTTATAGCCAATGAAAAAAGTGCTCTCTCGTAGGTGCATCATTCTTCCCTCGAAAACTTAAAACTCGAACTGTATAAATCACGCGGCTCGGCGAAAAACTCGTGGAAAATCACGATCCGCAACGACTCGGTTGAAAAAAAAAGAGGAAAAGCCTGACTCTTTATCCTCCCAAGCCTCTCGCAGTCGAGTCTCGCGCTGCCGTACGTTATAACAAGCGCGGATATAATCACCTGTTTTCACAAGAAAGAGCAGCAGGGTAGTGAGATAAAAGGTCCCGGCCATAGTCGCGCACGAAGACACAAACACAAAGGTTGCACAAATTGTGGATTCGTTGGTTCACTGCTGCTGCAGCTGCAGCTGCTCGACTGAGAGGTATCCGAGACTCGCCGGGGAAAATCGAGCTGCGGGTATATGACACTGACGGAGCAGCCCCAAGCCGACCTCAGTTATTTCGCCAGCGATTTTCTCGAGCGCTCCGCGACTGTCGACGGCTGCATCGGGAATGGCTGGTGCACGGCACTGTTGCCTCCTTCTTCCGCTACTACTACTGTAATGCGGACACACAGATATATTGTACATGTGTACATTATAGCATGCGCACGTGAGCCAGAGAACACCGCGAGGAGTCGAGTGTGGTGAGACGTATGCATTTGTCATTGAAGGGGAAAGTGTCTATGGGCGCACTGCATTGCGAGAGCGGAGCGCCTGATGGCAGGTATAATGTTGGCTGCGAATAGCATAGATACAGTGCGAAAGCTTGTGCAGTGTGTGTGTGTGTGGGTGGGTCAGGTACACAGTCGAGGCTTCGTGGCCAAGGATGAATCGGCCGAAAACAATTAAGCCGCTGATGTATATATATGCATTTGGCTCAGTAGGTGCGCATTAAGCAAGGATTATTCTGAATAGCTGTGAAAGTGCAGGCTGTTTCTATTAATTGAAATCTTTTTCTGTTTCTTTCTCCCCGCGAGCTTTTCGCTGCTGCGGATTCGGTGGAGTTTATAACCCTTATTATCACTTCGCTGTATATGATTTATTTGTCTGTTGTCTGTGTCAAAGTTGAAATCGAGCTTTTTATTCATCGCGGTAAATGATGTGTACCGGCGGATACTACTGATGCAGCAGTTCAGTGTTTATATCATAACTGAATTTTTTACGATGTGTCGGTTGAATCACTGAAAATATTTCGTTTCAAGCGAGAAATTCCGTTAAAAATAAAAAAAATTCTAATTCATTTATCTATTTTATCAAACGTTTAATAATTCGTAGACTCACTTCAAAGATAACGCCACACAACAATTGATAATCAGCAAACGGGATTCGCACCGAAATTGCTTTTGGGAAACGTTTCTGATTTTCACGGAGACTTTCTTTGCAGCTTTGTGCTCACACGTAATCTGTGCTACAAGTTTATTTATGAAATTTTCTATAGGTAGCGTATTGGAAAGAGGTCGGAAACCCATTTTGCTTTTTCGATGGAATTACGACTCGTTTACTTTCTTCGCGGAGTATGCGATCGGGTTTAGAATATTCCCTTTGCAGAGAAAATCAAGTGAATAATATCGATATGACCTATACTGCGCAGCGCTCTCCAAGTGCAATATGGGCACGTGGTTCGTGAAATTTTCGAGTGGAGCTCAAGTCCTCTATTCGATAGCGAAACAGTCAATTACTGTGGTCTATACACTGCAATACGCACTGTTTGACAAGAACCAGAAATAATAACAGCGAAAAGACCACGGTATACTTTTCTCATTCTGCCAAACAATCACGAAGCGGTAATAAAAACGGGCGAGAAGAGCAATAACGCACGCGTTTTGTAACGGATGAGAAAAAAAAATTGCATCTGGATAAGGCAGCTCGTAAAGCGCGGAGGGATCAAAGCCAGTCTTTAATAAAAGGAACTATACAATCACAATTGTGGTAAGTTGTACAGTTTGAATACAAACTAAACACCTAACCTCAAGCTATATGAAAGCAATGAAAATGAACCTACACGAATCATCACCTCCTCTGACAAACAACACATTATCGTCTTCTGCCATGTTGTAACGTCTTTGGTATAAACTAATCATAACCAAAAACCAACAAAGCCAGTCTTTAATAAAAAGAGCTATAGCAGCGCGATAAATCTTGACGGGGTGTGGAACAAAATCAAAGATATCCCCGGCACTAAATATCCTGAAATTAAACACGCGTGAGCTGGAAATTGCTGATCTCGCATGGCAAAAAAGGGCTGAGCGAAAAACGAGTTTCGTATAACGCCGGCAACGCGACGACAACGAAGACGCGAGGGAAAAATGGAGAAAAGAGAATTCAATGCCCTGGTATTGCAGCGTCGCGCGTGCAAGCGATAAATCACGACACTGCAGCTCTTACTCGCGATTTGCGCGCGAGACTGTTACACTCGTTATTGGCGCAACGCGATGCATGTGCGAGCATAGCGAGCACTTTTATGTGGGAATTTGAGCGGGATGCCAGCAGTTGAAAATGCTACTCCAATAATCGACTGAGAGAATAAAGCTATTGCGTGCGTCTATTACAGTGACGGGCAAAAAGTATAAAATTATTCATGATTTTGATAGACAGTAATATGCGACATGTAAGTATATATAACATATCGTCCAATACAAGCCATAACTCGATGAAAAGGCCTTTTTGTGAAACTACCGCGCGACACACCACAAAAGCTTTTCAGACGTCGGCTGAGAAGCGCTTTTCTCCCCCCTTCCCCAAGAAACAACAATGCTCCGCGCCTCGACCGAAGCTCCGCTGCATACATGTAAAGGTTTCGCTCAAAAAAGCTACAGTGCGTGATGTCTCGCAGCCTAAACTCGTGTGCACACTTTACTCGTGTATATATAGCTGCTGCGAGACTGAGAGCCGCAGTGAGGAAAAGAAACGAAAGTACAAGTGCGTGATGCCGTGTGCGAATGAGGCAATGAAGTGCGAAGTGAGAAAAAAGTATGAGAGAGAGAGAGAGAGAGAGAGAGAGAGAGAGAGAAGACTGGAGAGTATACCTTCGAGCAACATATTCCGTGATGCTTGTCGCGCTCGCCCTCTCGACCCTTACGTTTACCCGCGCAACCTCTCGCTTCCGCGCACCATATCGTCTATAAGTACTAAGCGGTACAATACAGCGAGTATAGCGAGTATACTGAGAGCGACACTACAATACGACGGCAGTTTGTTCGACCCCCCCCCGCCCCGGAGTCAACTCCCTGCGCCACTGAAAGCCGCAGCGTCCTCGGCAATGCCTCTCTGTTTCTTGTTGTCTCCTCGTCGTCGTCTCGAGCGCAAAACGACAAAGACAAACTCTAGCTCGTCATGTCGCAGTCATACAGGTGATGCGGTCGTGCGGAATGTCCAAATCTGCGAGAGAATCGAAGTCAGTCGAGCTGGTATGCAGCTGGTGCTCGCGGGGCAGCGGCGCGCGCGCGACTGCTGATGTCGCAGCGCGACCCGACCGAGGCAGCAGTGCTGCTCGGGTCGATCGAACGAAGCTCCTCTCCACATGCCCTCTCTCGGAGGGTGGCTGAGTGGGTGGCGGTGCCACCGCTGCTGCTGCTGCAGGAGAGGATGCACGCGTTCTCCTAATACTGCTATAGTACTGCCGAATTTAAGAGTCTGGGTGCAGGAAAGCTTTTTCACGCATGTGAACTATGTGCGCTTTTTTCTTCCCTTATAAGCTTCACTTTACAAGGTGTTGCTGTTGTTGTCTCATAGGTGCGCGATGCTTGATTTATTATAATTAAAAAGCTCGCTCTAATTGGCCCGGGCTTTTTAAATTTTATCCGACCCTGTGCTGAATATTGTCATTTGGCTTTGTTTTAAAAGCACGTCGCACACACGTAGTGCGGGTCCTGTGTTTTACCGGAATTAATTCGCAGCTTCGTTTTTCAGGCGCGAAATTAATGGGGAAGTGTTTTTAGCGCTGCAAGGGCGAGACTTAATAATTGCGTCCTCGCAAATGGCTCGAAAAGCGTGGGCGGTTGTTGGAATAACGTCTAATGCATTATTTTTGCATCTGGCTCGAGTTTCGCGCAATTTTATCAGGTAGGACGTGTATTGAGATTCGAACGTCGATAGGGACGGCATACAAAATTTATCTCGTAAAACTAGGTTGACGCATTCTAAATTTTCCAGAAACAAGCCCAACTTCTTCAAACATCTGGAGCGCGGCGGCATCTGAGTTCGACTCGCGACGCGTACGTGTATTCGCGATGGAATGAAAAAGAGTTTTACTTCGACGAAGCTTCCAATTTCCCGGTGCGCCCTTCGCTCTGTGCTCGGTTCATCAATGTCTCCGCTTATTTCGAGTCACGTACCAACTGTAGTTTTGAGTTTACTGCCAGGGGGCTGGCTGTTTATCTTTTCATTGCTCTCTCTCTCTCTCTCTCTCTCTCTCTCTCTCTCTCTCTCTCTCTCTCATCATCAGTTGATTAATTGCGCAGTCGCAAATTAAAAAGGCACGATTCAATTGTAAGTTTATGGAATTATTGAAATAAAACGTTTATTTTCGCATAAACCCCGAGAGAAAAAATTCAGAAAAATCAGTCAATCCGATCTGGGAAAACCGCACAGGAGTGTGTGCTAACCGAGATTCCGTTCGTCACTCTGATTTCAAGAGCTTGCCGAGTACTTGCAGAGATCCTCGGTTCATTGTTAACGAGCTGCATTCACACCCCCGGAACGTTGAGTGACGCGTAGCCAAGTGCGCGTAAGCCGATGAATTATCGAGTGTCAACGAATTCACCATGGGGAGTATACAAAGCCTTGAGATTATATACGAATGATTTTTAAACTGTAGAGATTATTGCGAGTTAAAAAAGTACGATTTTGAATTGAACAATAAATCGCTGTAATGTGATTACAGGATTACTTCTTTGTTTCTCAACAACGAATATACTTTTAGGTATAATGTCTGCAATATGAATATAATTTTAAAAATTTGAGAATAATCATGCAGATATAAATTTATTCAACAATTCAATTGAACGTGAAAACAGCTCCTAGTAATAATTCACGAAATGTCCATGTAGAAAATGCCACTCGAGTGTTGCTATGGAAACAAAGTGTCGCACCGCCTTGTTTTTAATCTAGGCACGGAATCATTACTATCGCGTTGAGAAGGTTAACTGATGTATTCATCATTCAAAGGATCAAAAGTTAAAAGCAAGTTTTTATCTAGCATGACGTAGAGAGCGCAATTATATTGGCACTTTCAATATAATACCCAAGCTCTGAGTCTGTTTAAATGATGGAAGGACTTTCGATTAACGCCAGTTGCAATCGCATAACGTGTCTCGCTCGAGAAAAGGTAGGTGAATTGTTATTTGATAAAGTTCCTCAAAAGTTTTTTAATAAGTAGTTTTCATGAACAAAGAATGTCAAATAAAAAGTTAAAACTATTTACGGTTGCTGCGAGGACAGTGAAATCAAATTTCAATTATCATCGGAGACAAACTTTCTGGCAAGCTGCTTCATATTCGATAAAGAGTAGTTTTAATTTGTTCGAACCGAAAAACTGCATCTGCATGCAAAGTAGTACATCTCTTCTTAAACTTTGTCGTTAAATACTTGAAATATAAGCTTCTTGCAAGTTTAAGCTAGATAGAGTATTCGCTAGGCAAGGTTAAGGCTTTACTTGAGGGCTAATTCATTAATGTGATAATCAGGAAGAGAAGCGTGCTCAAGAGCGAAAGCGAAATCTACTTTACCTCGTCGCGGATTTTCTACGAGAGCAAGGGTAAATATTATCGACGTCTCCTAGATCATATTATTTTCGGCTGTTACAAAATGCGCGTTTTATTATTATTTATTTTAAATATCAATTTTTATTGTCGAAAATTTTTCAGATGCACCGATGCTTGTGAAGTGTTTGTCAAGGAGGCGCATCTCTCGCCAGATATCGAGGTCTGCGACAACATAGATCTTGAGACAATCTTACTGGAATATTCCGAGTATTATTTTGCAAAGTTTAATAAGTATCCCAAAATCTGCAAAAAAGGCGAGGCAAGCTTCGCGAATCCCACGTGCGTTTCCATTTTTGTGTACACTAAAGCAAATCCGCTTTGTTGATTTAAATAAGAAATAATAAATATTTGTGTGCGAAGGTCTAGGAAAGATAAAAATAACAAAAATGTCAACAAAAGCTACCGTAAACCAGAGGAAGACAACATCTCGACGAGCGCAGTGGAGAAGTCCAATAAGAGCAATAATTCATCCAAATCCGAGCCAAACTTCAATATCACGGTCACTCCACTTTTCCCACTCGGTAACTTACCAATTGATTTGTCCAAAAACAACACCAATGAACCGGCAGATCTGGGAAAATTTTTAAAACCGCTGGGCAACCTTTACCCATCGGGATCTGAATGGCGGGAAATTGCGGACATTATTGCGAAGGTGGGCGTGATAACAAAGTCTATAAATACTTTGATAATTAATTAAACGAAACTTGCGAATTTTCAGGAAATTGTACTCGGAGATTTAAACGTTCACTGGGACGACGTGAAAGGACTCGAGAACTGCAAAAATCTTCTGAAGGAAGCAGCCGTTTATCCACTCAAATATCCATGCATGTTCAACGAAAGACTGACACCCTGGAAGGGAGTACTGCTTTACGGCCCTCCGGGAACAGGTAATAGAGTTTCTTTTCTTCGTGGAAACAAATTTTCATGCAAGCGAGCGTTAAAATGTAAAAGTTCAAATTTTACAGGAAAAACTATGCTGGCGAAAGCTGTTGCCACAGAATGCAAAGCGACGTTTTTCAACATTACTTCTAGCTCCTTGATTAGCAAATGGCGTGGTGAAAGTGAAAAATACGTTCGCGTGAGTAATACTAGGCCTATATAGTTTAATATATTAATCTATAGCTGGTTTCGGTAAAAAGTAGCATCGAACATTTTATTTATATATGATGAAGGTGCTCTCGGATTTGGCAAAGTTTTATGCTCCGTCAATTATATTCATCGACGAAGTTGACTGGACAGTCAGTGGCGGAAATAACGATGTGTCAAACAGCAAATCCGAGCCAAGTCGGAGATTCAGAGCAGAACTTTTAGCTCGATTAGATGGACTCTTGTCGATGGAGAACGCTAACGTTTTGTTGTTGGCAGCTACTAACGTACCTTGGTTCGTACAATTGATTTCGAGTGTCTTTCGCCTCTTTTTGTTTCATTGTTTGTAAAAATTCATTTTCAATACAGGGAATTGGATACGGCTTTACTGCGACGATTGGAGAAGCGCATTTACGTGGATCTTCCTAATGAACAAGCCAGGAATCAGATTTTCAAAACTTATTTAAAACCACAGCTGTTGGAAAAATCACTGTACAGTAAAATCTTGAAAAATACCCATGGTTACTCGTGTGCAGATCTCAAACTGCTGTGCAAGGAGGCCTGGATGATGCAATTGCGTCCTGTATGGGCTTACTTGGAAAATGAAAACTTGTCTCTCAAGGATTACAAAAATGACGAAGGAATCAATGATCTGAGTCATCTTGTCAATGCAATGACAGTCATCAGGCCCATCGCTCTAAGTACTCAATCAAAGTACGAAATATGGGACAAGAGTTTTACGAGAGAACCCATCGAATGCGAAGATGACAGGAATTCAAATGCCAGCAAGGTTGTTAGCAATGAATCGACGCGCAGATACATGTGTAATTACAAACAAGGAGCAAACTCGAATTTCAGACCTAACAGTGATTCTGATCATAAAATAAATTTTAGTTCCAGACGTGAAAGTGATTGTGAACGAAAAGATAATTTAGGTTACAGAATGCCCAAAGTGTCAGATGTAATGCTATGCAGTGATACAGAAGACAATGGATCGCTTGAAGAATATTAGAACTATGACTCTTGATTACTTTAAATGAATTTCCACTCTTTTTTGTATAAAAAGTTATTTAATTAAAATTAAATAATTAAACTTATGAATAATTTACATTAAAAATAAAATTTTAAGTTTTCCTTCGATGTTGACCACTCTCAGCCTGCTTCAAACCATGATAATACCCTGTATCAATATAAGAGTATAGTTTAAAATAATTTATGACAATCTTGATATTATCAAATACTATTGTATGATTCAAGTTTTGCCTTACCCGTATGAAAACCGCTTATGTACCATGACATTAGCATGCTTGACAAAGCATCGGCATCATTCTCAGGCAAACTACAACAATGACATAAAATGAATGATGTTTGCAAACAAAGGTAAGAATGAAAATTATAATGAAAATCTACCGAGCCATAAGTTGTGGTGGCAGTGGTGGAGCAGGAGGCATAGAACCCATGGAAGGATTAAATGAAGGCCCAGGGACGTACATATTCTTCAATGACTTGAATTCATCACTGTCATAGTCCATTTGATTTCCTGCAATGCCATTTATCTTAGGAGCTTCCTCAAAATCCATGGAATTGACATTTGGTTGTGCTGATAATGCTTCTTTCGTTTGTGCAATTTGACTTTGCAGACCTTCTGATTCAATGAGAGAAGACAGTTCCACAGTTTCTGTATTGTTGTATCCTAAAATATATCGTAATTTATAATAGATTTATGTTTTGATTACACAGAAAACTTCAGCTATACGTTAAATTGGCTATTCTATCTATATCTGTACCTATAAATTTGACCATGCATTTTCCTGTATTTTCAAAGATTTCTTTGACCATTGCTTCATACAATTCACCATCTTCTGAGTACACTGCTCGACAAGGAGATCCAACAACCCATTTCTAAAAAAGAAAAACAAAGTCAACTGAATTTAACTTGAAACAAAATCACTATTATTTACCAGTCATTATACGTACTTTTTGATTCTTTTGAGACTTGTGAGCTTGTCGAGCTGGCTTCTGAGACTGTGGTTTCTTTGGCTTAGTACCATTATTCTCACTATCTAGACCTATTCGTTTCAAAACCTCTTCTTTTGCCAAATTCACTGCCTTATCATAAGCCTTGATGAGAGCCGAGTCATCCCAAACATCGTCAGATGCTATAAAATAAAACTTGTTCTACATAAATAAGCTACTTCAAATTGAATAAACCCCTGTTTGCTTGTATCAATGTTTAAAGAGAAACGGTTAATCACAATTGTGGTAAGTTGTACAGTTTGAATACAAACTAAGTACCTAACCTCAAGCTATGAAAGCAATGAAAATGAACCTACACGAATCATCACCTCCTCTGACAAACAACACATTATCGTCTTCTGCCATGTTGTCTACTTAAATTCGAAAGAACATTAATGACTTTCTCTACTTTTGAATCAACTTCTTTGATATAAACTAATCATAACCAAAAACCAACAGAGAGAAAACACTAAACAGTCAATAGACGACATTCGCAACGTAACGTTGCTCGGAAAGTAGTGACTCGCAGCGGCGAAAGTAGAAACTTTAGGTCGAAAGTAAAAGTAATCGAATCGATCTTAGTTATTTAAATTTAAAAAAGTTTCAATGCAATTGCATATTTACGCAAATTGTTAAAAATTTTTCAACTAACGTCACATGTATCATAAAAATTTAAACTGATTGAGTTAGTTGTAAAAATAGTGAAATTACATTTGATAATTTGTTATTCATCTGTTAACAATCGCAAATCACGATGATCAGTCACAAATGTCACAATTTCTATGCAGCTAAATAATATATTCGCACAAACCTGCACTGCTCACAAATGGTTTCACCAGCTCCATTTCTACATTCTCCGCACGCAGCACGTACTCATATAATCTGCAGTTGAGCCATAGACAAATTCTCTGTAAAGACTATTCCGATCGTGGCTAATCTGCACGATTCGCGCAAGAGTAGAGAGCGCCTGACCAAAATTAGCCAGAGCTCCTTGTTTACCCCTGTCGGTAAGCTCGTGTCCAATCAGAGCCAAGCGCACGAACGCACCGTCGAGAGCATCCCTCTCGACACAGTCCACGAAATCTGAGCTATAGCAAAGCTTGTTTAACCTCTCCGCGCGTCGGCGGGTTCTTATTGAGAAATCATTTCAATAATTAAGTATACCGATCCCAAAATTTTTCTGCAAGCACTCGAGAGCTGCTTATAAGACAACGCATTTCGAGCGCAAATATAGCAGAGTCACGAGACAGTAAGTAGAGCAGCAGCAGCCCGGCGACGAGCAACGACGTCGAACAACACACACGCAGACATGCAGACGTAATGCACAAGTGCGCAGAGCGACGCCGCGCTGCGAGTTGTATTATTGATCAATAAGAGCGAGACGGAGCGAGAGCTCGCTGCTGCCGCTGGCTGGCTCTACTACTGCTCTACTACTACCACCACTATACTCAACGGGCGTAAGTGTAAGCCCCCGCGTGCAGCTGTCATATTCCCGTGCAGGCGATTTTCACGCGCTCGCGTAAATCCGACGTCGCCGTCGCTGTCCTTGCACACGCGTGCCAGTCCGAATTGCTCTCGGATCGAGCTGTATACTCTCTCGTAATACGCTGCAGTACACGAGGACAGTCGGTCTTCTTGTCGAGTGTGAAAGGAAAAAAAGAGCAAGTGAGTGTATATACGCGGGGTGAGAAGAAGGAAGAATCGCACGCAGGGTGAGAGAAAGAGAGAGAGCCGAGCTGGCTCGCAACTCTCGCAAGGGTGCGCTTTTGACGATCATGCGACGGCGGACGGCCAGTTTCGGAGAATAGCGAAAAACACGGTAATAGAAGAGCCGCCGCAGCTCGACTATAGTGCGGGTGTCGTGCAGTGAACTGCGAGTGCCGTCGTTTTAGCGAACACGTCACCGAGGCGCCCGCTATTCGTATACACGCGTTCTCCGTCGTGGTTATTGCGCGGGCGTGGTGGTGTGCGGAGAAAGAGAGAGAGCCTGCAGCAGCTACTTACTCGCTGCGGCCAGCGCGGGATTTGTTCGAGCACCTCGGGAGCCTTAAGCCGGACAAGTGGAGTTCCTCATGCAGACGCTACGCAAGAAAAACAGCCCATGCAAGTGTGAGTATTCGCCGACGTTTCTGAACCTCTGTCTATGCGCATATATATAGTATTGTCATATCACCGGAGCGGGGATACAGTTGATCGAGTCCCCGTTGACGTATTCGTCGAATTCTTCCTCGGACCCGGCTCGAGCGGCCTCCAGTGAAGTGGAACGATCGATAGTCAGGCGCTCGCGGCTGATGTCATGTGTGCGAGAGCTAGTATGTGCCGTTCGCGTTCGGCTGTATTGAAAAATGTCCGCATTCGCGTAGGCGTATATGTGTGTGTGTGTGTGTGTGTGTGCGTGTGTGTGCGTGAACGCGGCGATGAAAGAGTATAGAAAGAAGACGTTGGCCAGTGGCCGCGCGATTGTTTTCAGCTGATTCTTTGATCCGCGTTGTTTGGGGACTGCATTACCCTCTCGCGCGTTAAGGGTTGATTCGCGCGCCGCGCCGCGCACAGATGGCGCCACAGGTACCTCAAGCGCGTGGGACATATCCGTGTCAGCGGATTAACACTTTTCGGCATGTATATAGGTACGTACAGAGGAGCTCACTGCAGTAGTTCGAGCATTTTTTGTCAGCCAGTTTGTTGTATAGCTGTATGGAAGACTCGAGGCGGAGATGCGATTATTTTTATTGGAAACGAGTATACGTACATTATGAACTGCTGGCCGACCTTTGCGAACCGTAGCCGCAGTGGAAAAAATAGTTCGCGTGACTGACTGGCCGATAAAGCCGCCGCACTGCTGATACTTTAATCAGCAAAAAAAAAAAAAAAAAAAAAAAAAAAAAAAAAAAAAAA
>CM053172.1:54360552-54491604 GCA_012977825.3 Pteromalus puparum
AAAAAAAAAAAAAAAAAAAAAAAAAAAAAAAAAAGAGAGATTGCAAGCCATCGATCGGCTTATTTAAATTATGCGCGACTTTGTATCTATATAATAATGCTACCGAGCTTTCTTTTACGACGTAGGATTTCGAAATCTAATCTATTAATTAAGCTTTATTATCCCCTGTCACGCGCAACATTTTCTCGACGCTGAGAGCTTTTTACTTGAAAAAGAAAATTCGTATCAAGATAACCACGCGTACACGCGCACATACTCGGGCGCAATTGTGCTTTTCAACAGCGATACTACACCTTCAATTACACTTGAGTACGTACGCCCTCATCGCGATATTTTCGGGACACGGATCGACGTATTCGACGTCTAGGCGGTGCGCGCATATCGGACACGCATCTGGCGCGAGAGGTTCGAGTGCTCGAAAGAGATTGCATAAAGAATCGGCTGTGGAGAGAACCCCGTGGATCATCGAGTGTCGACAGTTGGCGTTCTCCACTCGAGCGCAGGGGTACAATCGTACATATATGGCGCACCTCGCAAGAGCTTTCGCCGAGTGAAAGCTTAGTCAAGTGTCTTATTCGTGCGCAGACAAACTTGTTTTTACGGACGGCCTTATTGTTCTTCTCGCTTCTCTCGTTGATGCTTCATGGCGAAATGTGTGTCTATGCTATTAGACGTCGCGGCATTGTGCTGCCGAGTAATCATAACGTAATTACACGCATGTAATCGCTGCGCTCTTATATAACGCAGAGGGGTACTGGAAATGTATTTTTACGATTGGTTTCTGAAGATCACGATATAGACATTATTTTGAATGCGGACCCTGGATCAAGTTGTATTGTTTCGAGAGAGCATTCAATGTGATATCGATTTACTGAAATGGGGCTGACCGTATATGGGATACTATGCACGCGTGACATAATTTTATCATTCGAACATCTTTAACACGTGATACGTGTCGATATATCGCCACATCGTACTCGTGACTCATGGCTATACTGATTTATTCAACTTTCATGATAATGAACGTATAAAAAATGTTATGTTGTACAATACAAGCAAAATATGCATTTCCAACAAACACGAGCTTCTCCCTCAATATCCCTCGAAAAAAAACGGTGCTTTGAACTTGACAAATACATCACAAAAGATTTATTCTGTATGATTAGTTCTAGTCCGCGGGAAGCTTAAAATGCGAAAAATTCAAAGCTGTAAAGGAAATCCGTGGAGCCATTCGCGTTTCTTCGAGCAGACGTAAATCGATCTAGCTTGTCGACGATTTAATTCGTTTGTGCCTATATCGCTGTTATATCGCTGCAGCCCCCCGCGAGGCAAAACTCAATTTGATCCCCGCGCGCTCAGCGTGATTGCATTTGCCGAGCAGACGAAGAGAGAGAGAGAGAGAGAGAGAGAGAGAGAGAGAGAGAGAGAGAGAGAGAGAGAGAGAGAGAGAGAGAGAGAGAAAGCCATCTATATACAGAGCCACAGAGTTGTCTGGGCTCGTCTGTGCGATAGCCGACCGCGTGGAGCACGGCATCGCTAACTGACAATAAGTTGCCGGCGAATAGCTTCGTTCTCTGCGGGACAAAAACCGATGGGACTGCTGTGAGCGCTCGGTAACAGGGTTTCGCCGCAAAGTAACTTGAAGTGATACCGGCTGCCGTTCGACGATAGTAGTCGCGCGTGCGCTACAGCTTCATTAATAATTCAAATTCTCTCTTCGGAGAATTCACCGCTGTGCGAGCGTCAATTTCAATCAAGTAACTGCCCAGAAAATTTTTCACTGAACCCCATGAATTTGTAATGCGTAAACGTCTATCAAACCTCGTTACACTTAGCTACTCTGCGGGACGCGTCGAATAAGCCGATCAACTCTATACTCCCTCTCCTTTGAACGCGGAGATTTATTTGCACATTATTGATTATCTTTCATCAGCGTGCATCGAGGCAATCTTAACACTTTGCTTGTAATTTTGCTTTCAGTAAAAAACGAACCCACCCGCTTTATGGGGGAAGGCGTGTCCTTCAAAGCGAAGCTCATCGGTATTTTAGAGGTGTCAGAGGCTCGCGGCGATCGGATGTGTCAAGCCGCACTAGCCGATTTAAAAATGGCTATCCGAGCCGCTGGAGAACACAAACAACGAATCACTGTCCAGATCAGTATCGATGGGCTTCGGTTGAGAGACGAAAAAACAGGAGTACGTACCTTTACGAATAATACATGCTGTAGTTTTTCATATACGATAAACGAATATCGTCGAATAATACGCTTGACATCATCGCTTTCAGGATTGTTTATACCATCATCCGGTACACAAGATATCGTTCATAGCACAAGACATGAGCGATTCTCGAGCATTTGGTTATATATTTGGGTCTCCTGATACTGGGCATCGATTTTTTGGAATTAAGACTGATAAAGCAGCTAGTCAGGTATTGATCAACATGGATTTTATTCAATTCTGACAATATGATTCGATGAACCACTTTTTATTTACAATGTTTACTGTTCAATAGGTGGTCATTGCCATGCGCGATCTTTTTCAAGTTGTGTTTGAATTGAAGAAGAAAGAAATCGAATTAGCGAAGCAGCACATTGAGCACAGCGTAATTAAATGCGGCACTTTTGCACTCGAGCGGACACACGACACGAAGGTAAGAAATAAAGAACAACGATATTATTTATTATATGTGAACATCAAGAGAATCATTATAAACAATGCATTACTTTTATCAAAGGGTGCTGCGGGAAGTGAATCGTCACTTCATCGAACGGGATCCGATAGCGATAGAAGTAGAAAACACGAAGCGCAGAGTGGAGTAGTAGCAGATTTATTAGACTTGCAATTTGAATTGAACTCGCTTCAACAAGGAATTCATCAGATGGATAAAATAACTCCTGATAATCCAAGACCCGTGGAAGATCCGTTTGAATCGGATCCTTTCGGGGACTCATTCGCAAATATGAAGGTATTTCTCACGTTGTTTCCATTATAAATGAAGCATGCAGGATTAATTCTTACTCGCATTTTTCAGATAAAGGAGCAAATACAGCCAATATTACCTCCTCCTCCGTCATCTTCTAAACGAGGTCACTTCGAAAGGCAACAAACAGTACAACAGACACCGACTTCCGGTACATCTAGTCCAGCCAATATAGTCAATAGTAAAACGCCACCACCTCAAGGTTCGGTACATTGGTTTGACAAGGAAACAGAAGATTTGTTTAATGAAGGTGAATTATCAAATCTAACTAGGAAAAATTCTTCAAGCGACGAAGATAAAGAACCGGTAAGACGAATAATTTATTGTAATAATAAAATTAAATAATAATTCTCCCGAGACTTTATGCATTACAAACATATATTTTACAGAATTCGGCACCCCTACCGCAAGACCGTTATAAACAAATAGACATTTTCTCAGAGTTAGATCCTCTTGGGACGGGAATTAAAAAACCTTATGTGGATAAAAAAGATTTTTTCCAGCATTTGAAAAATCCACCGAAAAAAGTACTGAAAGACTTAGCATCGACGAATTCAGAAGATACGTTTCCTACGAATTTTAATATAACTTCTGAATCAGCAGAGTTGAATAACAGCCAAACATCTGAAAATGAATCTAATCAATTTGATGATGGCGAATTTGCTGATTTTGATAAATTTAAAGAAAAGGGCATTTCAACGCCGACAGAACGAATTTCCCCTAAACCTCAATACAAAGAATCGAACAAAAGATTGATTCAACATCAATCTTTGTCAGTTTCTTTGCCACCAGAAGAAACTTCAACACCCAAAACATCATCTTACGGCTACTCGATGTCTAATTCAATGACATCTAGCAGATATGATAATAAGGATTCTTCGGAGAGCATACAGTCCTTGGTGAAATTACCGAGTCCTAAAAAATATTTGCATTCAAGAAGCAAAACTGAATATTCAGATTACGGTGGGAACAAATCACAGTCGATTGATAGATCGTTCCCTGTTGACTTTTCATCAACCAGTGACTCGCCAGCTTCGCCATTGAGATCTTGTTCATCTGGGGCTAATTCTAGGTTATCAAGTTCAAGTGCCGAAATGGAAAATGTACCAGAACCACCACCGCGAGGAGCTGGAAGTATATTAATAAATCCTCCACCTTTGCCCCCTAAAAAACATAGTTCTAGAAGTGGGATTAAACCACCTCCAAGACCACCTCACGGTGATGGACATTTCCATTACGATTTCTTGGAACGAGAAGAAGGATCACCTTCCCCAACGCGCAAAATAAGAGGTACGGATTCGCCTAAGAGTACAAGAGGTAGATTTGACGATAATTTTAGTACTCCCTTACCGGAATTACCGAAAGGATTTTCCAATTCGAGTTTTGAAGATTCTTTTAATACAATGATACAATCGCCTAAATCTGTAATTGATAATCCAATTACAAACAAACCAGAAATCAATTGGGCGAATCTCACAAAAGACATAACTTTAAGCCAACTGACCTCAACTTTTCTAACAGATTTAGCTGATAACCTAGGAATGTCGGTGGCAGAAGTAACAAGTCTAACTTTACAACAGTTAACGGAATGTATAGAGTCACTAGCAAAGAAAGATAGTTCAACGGAAAAAAAGCCCAAGATTTCGGAAAATACGTCCAACATCGCCAAGAATGTGGAAAATAGCTCAACGACTAAAACGGATACATCTACATTTGCGGAAACATCATTTGTTGCTAATGAACCACTTTTCAAAGCTACGTTTGATCAAGAACCGAAAGTAGAAAATAACAGTAATTATGATAAATATGCCGTATTCAGGGAATTATTAGAAATGGAACAAGTTAATAACGAATTTCATACACAGAAGTCCAGCGAGGAAGAAGAGGCCATCGCATCTGAAAATCAGGATGAAACAGGTGATATTGAAGATGATGCTCAAAGTGATGAAATTGATGAAACGATCGCTTCTCTTGCCAATTTGACAGTGAAACTGCCACCAGTTTCCGAAAGTCAAACAAAAGAGGTTGCTACGTATTATGAAATGAAATCAAATGATGAACCTATTGAATCTCCAAAAGAAAACGAAAACATCAGATTAGGCGAGACTGAATCCGAAAAACAATATTACTCTAAAGATAACGTAAATGAAACTGAGTCGTCAATGTCTGATCTTACAAGAATTCAAAGTGATAAAGAAGAAAAAATAGATAACGATGAAATTATCGAAGATACTACTAAAAACTATGAAGATTTCAAAGATTCAGATAATTTTGTAATAACAGCAGAAGAAGTAAACGAGCTATCTAAGATTGTTGACAAGAAAACGGAAATAAAACCGTCAGTTTCTACATCCAGCGATAAGTATGCAGCGCTGCGTGAAATAATTGAGGAAACAGAACCAACATCCATAAAAACTGACAATATAGCCACCTCTCCAAATAAAAGTTCAGTGAGATCATCGGCTGAAGTAGATCTGCAAGGATTATTTTCTGATAATTTTAGTCAACAATCTATTTCTGTGACTGCAAAAATTACAACGAACAAAGAAGAAGACGTGAAGACAACTGTAATGGATATTTTCGAAGAAATAAAAATGCTGAATACCGATACGCATCGTTCGAAGGAAACGAAGCCATTGCCGCCATCTTCTAATTTAGAATCAGTGTTTTCTGCATTCACGGATATCAAACCGGAAAAAGAGAGTTCAAAAGATGATGAAAATTGGGCTAAATTTGAATCGAACGTTTTCCAATCCGACAAATCTTCGGCTGAAGGACAAGGATCTATAGGAGGAGGTACCTCCCCTTGGTCTCCAGAGGGAATAGAATTCAATCGTGAACCACCGATAAAACGGAACGTGCATCGGCACTCTGGAGAAAGCGACAATGAATGGAAAGATGACGAAGAAAGCGAAGAAAGCAACGGAAGATCGAAAGGTGAAGGTTCATGTTGCGTCAGACATCCGCGATATGATCTGCCACCTTTTGAAGAAAGGCCTTTTTATGATGAATCTGTAGAAGGGGATAAGGATCGTGTGTTTCGTGAAAAAATGGTTCGAAAAACAAGAGGTGCACCATGGGTCAAAAGTGCTCATCGAACGCGCGAGCCTATGCCATGGCACGATGAAGCTAGGTGGGAAGAAGAGCGCCGGCGACATTTGCATCGAAAAGTTCCATACAAAGACGAGGAAGAGTATAAGGCATATTGGAAGTGTCGACCGAAACAAAGACCATGGAATGGAGAGAGAGAAGGTTTTTGGGGACCCGACCATCCATTCTATGAAGAAGAGTGCAAAAGAAGGATGGCTTTATGGACTGAAGAAGAACGCGAAGGTAGAGAAAGGTTTAGTAGCCAGGAAAGTATGGGATATGAAGAAGATGAGAGATGGTTTAGAAGAGAATATGAAAGAAGGCGATATGAAGAAGATGGCATGTTTTGGAGGGGTCGTGGCCCTGAAGGAGAATACCCACCCCCACCAAGAGAGGCCTACAAAAAACACGATCCGCATTATTTCCGTGAAGGTAGAGATCGACACTATGATTATCCTCCGAGCTGGGAAGAAGAGTACGGTCCGAAACGTGCTGAAGATTCTCCTAGATATCTTACTAGAAAGAAACATTGGCCAAAGCGGCCAAACAGTGCGAATGATGGAAGGGAAATGATGTATGTAGATATTAGACCAAAGTGCGCTGTGTCGAGATCTGAGTGTAGCGACAATGATTCTGATCCATATCATCGACCATATAGATCAAGAAGCCGAGAAAGTTACTGGGGTAGTGATCAAGAGTTTGAAAGTTGGGGAGAGAGGCCATATTGGTCCGAAGGACCCGATGCTAAGAACGAAAGCCTACATCGAAAACGAATGAATAGGCACAGATCGCGACCTCAACCGAAATCTCAAAGCTCGCCATTCGAAGATGATTTCACTCAGAGCGTAGATCGTAGTGAAGCGCCAATCGACCCCGTAAACGCAGAAACTCGCATTCGTCCAGAAGTTGAAATGAAGCAACCGACCAGCCCAAGAAGTCCTAGAGGCACAAAAGAGCAACAGGCACGTAGGGAACCAAAATCATACAAAGCTTCTAGCTACTTTGATGACGATCTCACACCTACGGCAAGTGCTTCAAGCGACGCCTCAGATAGACAAAGAATAGGTTCTGATTTAAAAGTAACACCCGAAGAATTGCCTTGCGACGTAAAAGATCCAGTTGTTGATGGATTCGCGTCAGAAGATAGCGGAAGAGATTCGTTCTTTAATGGTGATCCAAGATTTGATGATGATGCATTTGCTTTTCGTTCTGAGTTAGAAGACCAAGTGCCCGAGCATGCAACTAACTTACCGATGAAAAATTCTAGGCATTTAAAGTATACCAATAGTAGAGGGAAAGGAGACCAGTATATCAAAAAGTCTGAATCTATAAATATATTCAGTCGCGAAAATGATCCGTTTGATGATGACGAATTCTTCAATTGATCAAAAAAGTCAACTGATTTCTTTCGTGCTACGTCAAAACCTCGAAAAGGGATCAGTGCATCTTCATCACATTCACCTTTGCATCATTTATACAAGATGCACCGCTTTTACCCTTTTGGATATAAGTGAAGTGCGTATTTCATTTTGCGACTGCATGGAAGAATAATATTTTTGTACCGCGTGAAAGCGATTGTTCTCCCGCTTTTCTTTCACGATATGTAGAGAATTTTTGAAAACCTGCAGTTTAATTGATTCTGCGATTGGTAAACAAATATAATTTTATTATTGGCATTTATACATGAGCAATATATTGTATGAATGTATTTAGTTTAGGATGGAACAACATGTGCAATTTAGGAAAATTAAAAAAAATTCGTTGAAAATGTAAATGATAAAGATCTTGTTTATCGTGTTTTTCAACTCTCGGGAATTTTATGTATGATATTAATTGTTAGTTAAATGTTCAACCAGCAGAGTTTTTAAGAGTGCGGTTAAAATTGGATGAGAATTTTACCAGAGGATGATCGCATGCCATAGAATACATAAGTTTTGTAGAGATAAAGTTGTTTTGATCCTGCAGTCGATCTACGAAATGTCATAAAATGAATCGACTATAAGGAGATAGGGGCGATGAGCTAAACGTTTTCGGAATGAAGTAATAAAATATGAACTGACTATAAAAGAGTGACTCTCTAAAATGTATATAGTTATTAATATTTGTAAACCTAATACCTTTGTTATTAATAACACTATCTCTAATCAAACTGTTGTTTTAAATGAATAATCTAACTCGAAAATACTTAATTGCATTGATCAGTCTCATCAAAAACTTTTCCCCTTCCAAATACTCAAACCTATTTTACTCCTTTTTAATTGATAAATTCAATTCGACGTATTTGAAAAATCCATGAATCACTTCGCAAGCCCATTCAAATGATTATAGGTAAGTTGACGATTTTTAAACATAAACTAAATTTAATAAATAATGAAAAATAAACAGTCATTCGGTTCGCACTTCAAAAAACATATGACTGTTTAAAATATTCACCCATATATATATATATATATATATAATAGATAAATAAATTATATATTTACTTTTACTTTTTCAAATGCGGTGAGAAAAAAGGTATATATTATTATTTTCGATATTAGTCTTTACTCGAAGTACTATAAATAGTTTGAATATCTACTTATTGCTGACGTTGCACTTGATGCTTGGGAGGTACTTTAACACCTTTTTTCCCGAGACTGCAAAATTTTTGAAGTTTTGGGTCAAAACGGTTGCTGCCTCGCAAGTCTCATCTCATGTATATTAAAATGCTCTTATTGTCGCTCAACTATATTAATAATTTCATTTCATCCTGATTCTGAGTAACACTCAAGCAAAGCGTTCACTTATTTGAAATTCAATCGTATGCAAATTCCCTGTGCGGTAACGATGCGCACAGACGGAACGAGCCATGGCGCGAATGAGATTGAAAAGAGATCTGTAGTACCGCTTAGTAAACACTTATCGATTTTACCAAGCCTATGAAATATTAATAAATCAGGCCTTTTAACTTTCTTTTTCGCTATATACGTGCTTCCTGCTGCACATATTATATATCTAACTATTTTAAATGCTCGTCTAAAATAGTTTCATTCAAAACTGTTGGTATTCAAAATTCCTTGAAGAGCAAAATCGTGTAAAATATAATATCCAGGTCTGACTTTTCACCTTCTTTTTAAAAATTGTTTCAGAAGCGATTCTAAGCTTTATACAGCGCACATGAGAACGTAAGCTTTGAGTGCGTGGATATATACGCATACATCCACACATATTATATATATATGTGACATATACAGCTTGTGAGCATTATACAGTTACACGTGCACTCGCTCTTGTCGCTCGGTACACTATTGCGAAAAACTCTTCCCATCCCTGAAAAATCCAGCAGCACAGAACAAGGCCGGGTCGACAATCCCAATTATAAACATTTCCCGTGCCCTTTTGGAGTTGCATTTGCGGAGTAGAGTATAGAGTGAGTGAGCGCGGCGCCCGCAGTTCATTTTGCCAGCCCTCGCGCGCGAGCTGGCATACAAGTATAGAGGCGCTTAGTCCCCTCGCATTCTCTTTTATAACAAAAGTACTTTTCGTGCCTCAAGTGCCCGCGCTAGCTTGTGCCCGTGTGTATAAGTAAAACGGAAGCTGCGCGATTGTGAAAGAAACGAGAAATCTTGTGCGTATTGTTTTAGTCGCTGCCATTGTGGCGGAAAGTTATATTATACGGCTGCAAATCATCAAAAATATCTTATCTCGGATCTGGTTAAAATCAAAGTTTAGTCGCGCGATGATTAATTGCTACAGCGCATCTAATAGAATCGCGATCGCCGAGCCACTTTTTTACGAACCTCTGAATATGCATCTCTGAGAAAGTGAGAACACACTCAGCGGCAGAGGCTTCCTTATTATACACGAGACCATAGCTGCGTTGACTGATGTGCATAATACGTACACCCTCGAGGTCGCGCCACGCGCATCAGTCTGCATATTCATAAACACGGCTTAATGACTCGGTGCGCGCGCTGCAAAAAAATAAGGCCGAAGCTAGCGCAGGGCGGCATATAGAAAAAGAATAAGGCGAGGGTGATAATTTGTTAGCATGCGCGCGCGCTCGTGAGCGCGGGTGAGGCGCCCCAAATGCGCGCGAAATCCGGTCGAAGTGTGCGGAGCCCGCGCGAGAGCGAGCGCGGGGCGCATTGTTTCCTTGTTTGCCAGGTGTTTCGAGTACTCCCGTGGAGTGCGCGACTGCGCCATTGTGCCGAGAAGTCGGTGGCGAAGCGGTTCAACAAAGCCGGCGGTGGCGGCGGCGATCTAATGCTCTTTTATTGTGCATTGTGCGGAGCGAGAGGGAGGGAGAGAGTAGCCAAACCAAGAAGCGGGGAACTCGCAAGGCGCGCGCGAGTTGAATGCTCGTAGGTATATGCGGGGGGCGAGCGATATGTGTGTATTTGCGGTATGCGCGTATATATGTGCGCAGCTGAACCTGCTGTAGTGCATTTGTCCGTACGATTTCCGACTCTGTCTGTCTCTCTCTCTCTCTCTCTCTCTCTCTCTCTCTCTCTCTCTCTCTCTCTCTCTCTCTCTCTCTCTTCGGTCAGCACAGCTTGACGGGACTACCGTGTTTCGCAGAACAATTACAGATCAAGCGAACGGATGAGTGTTTGATGAAGCTCTGTCGAATACAATAAATTTAACAATACCGACAATGGATTTAAGGCATATAGGCTGCACATAGTCGCATTATAAACGAGATTCTCGGATTCGGGTCTATAAGCAGTGTGTGCAACGACGAGTTTTATTTAAATTTTCTTACTGCAGAGATCAAAGCAATAATCGAAAACATAGTAGTAGGTATGTATCGCGAAAGGATCGTACGCCCACGGATGTTTGTTATGGGAAAACGTTCATATGCGAGTTTTTAGAAACTACAGTCTATTATTTGTCGATTACGCTTTGCATCTATATTTGCGCGAACGTAGAAATATTTTCGAAAATCCACGTGCAAAGCGAAAAAACATCATACGCTTTTCGAAAAAGCTCGTATTTTATGCATATTCGCAATCGAATAAAAGAAGTACTTAGCTCCGAGAGAATTATTCTATTCTCGACGCGCAATTACGGAGCAGAATAAAGAATAAGAAAGAAGCGCGAAATTCGTGCACGCTTATTAAACGCATTGTTGGCGAAGAAGGCAAACAAAGAAGATTAATCATAAACCGCCCCTAAATGTTTGAAACTTTAAAATGTAAAGCTCGCGGCGAAAGGGAGAGAGGCAAGAATAAAGCAAGTGCAGCACGAAACAAGGAGAATAATTTCCTCAGTGAAGAGGCGCAGCGAGAGCATACGCGAGGGAGAGAGAGGAAAAGAGACAAGCGCCGCGCGCGAGCGCTAAGGTTCGAGGAATGAGGAAAGAGTCTTCCCCTCCGGTTAGAGCGCGAAAGTGGCATCTTTGAAAAGATGCAAAGCCGACAGTATTCTTTGTGACGGGCATAAAATGCCTTGCCGTAGGCCTCTTCACACTCCTTACTCTTTACTCTTTTCGCCTAGCCGTATGCTGCTGCTGCTGCTGCTGCTGCTGCTGCTGCTGCTGCTGCTGCAGCCACCGCGCGTTATCGTCCTTCAAGACACCGGAGTAAGAAAGCCAAGCTCGGAGATGAAAGACAGAGAGAAAGAAGAGAGAGAGATAGGGGTGAGACCAGAGAAGCCGGAAAAGGAGGACGGGAGCAAAGAAAGACGCGCGCGGTGAGCTGTCTACGTGTGTGTGTGTGCAGTGTATGTGTACTTCTCTCTTCCCCTGCGTTTTACAAGCTTCCCTTTAGGGACGGGATATTTACCAACATCCAAGATGGCGGCGTAATCTTTCAAGCTCTGCGCCGCGAAAGTCGACGAGTCATCCAGCGTCGCCTCGCTGTACTTATGTACTCGGCGCCTTTGCTTAAAGTTCCTTCGCGTGTAATCCTAAAGGAGGCATTGTCGCGCGCACAAAAGACAAGGTCGAGTATTTACATGCACGATCATCAAGGCTCTGCGCGCTAAGCACGAAAATTACTTTGGGAAATAGATTTTAGCGTCTTGCCTCGCTTGGGACGCACCGCTAGCTCTCGCTGTCTATATAAGACACTGGTAAACAACGACTTGCCGGCGAGTTTCTTTCATTTGAGTTTCGCTCCTTCTTTCGCGTCCACGTGTATATAAATATCATCGAGATAAAATTGTGGCAGAAAAATAAAAAATAACATCAAAATGTGTGCGTTGGAGAGAATCTTTCGGGTAAATAAGAATACAACTAAAAGCCGATTCAAGCCGTATAGTGTAAATAGTGTAATAACGACAACAAAGTCGAATTCTATAGGATGGATCCACAGTAAGAAGAGGGATCGCGGCGCCGGATTGAGTTCCGCGGTATGCGGAATTCGCAATCCGATGGAATCTGAATACCAAAGGTCTAAGCGTTTGTACTTGCCCCAACAATTTCTGACCAAGAAAGCTCGAAGTGTGCTGATCAAATTGATTCGACGTGGAAGGAGAAATCGTACTGCAAAAAGTAATGGGAAAAGTTTCTTCAGGTATTTAATACCTGGCAGCACAGCGAGTCAAGTGTCGCAAGCTCTTTCCGATATATTAGGAAAAGAGAAAATAAATAAAAATAACGCGTGCGAAACAGGTATATTCAGCAGCTAACGGTAAATTGAAAACGCTACATTCTGCGTCAGTGATTTTTGTTTGCAGCAAAGCTATCGAAATAGGAAAAATGACTGCGCCTGGTAATACCTTTTTGAAAACTCGAAAAAGAGTCGAAAGAGAGATTTATCGAATAGCATCAGAGGCGCATAGGAGGGCGGGAGCAGCGGGTGGAAGTGAGAGAGCACTGCGAGTAAGTGCAATAATACCAGATTATTTGCATCGCGAAGCCGTGTGTACGGGTAAACATAATATTCGCTCTCTGCCGACTCTGTGAACCGATACGAACCAGGTGGATATATATACGTATATACATCCGGCTCTCGCTCTGTCTCTTTCGCTCTTCGACTGCGTACGTGTATAGTTGTCCGCCCACCAGACTCTGTATCTCTGTATCTCTCTCTCTCTCTCTCTCTCTCTCGCGCGCGCGCGCGCGCGAGTTGTGTGTAGTCGGCGCCGGATTGGCAAGCTGCCTAGCTGCCTGCCAGCGAGGCAGCAGCCTCTACCGTCTCTCATGTGTACCGCTGCCACGTAATCCAGATTCTATTTGAGCTGCCTCAGGGATGTTAATTTGTCATGCGTGCAGTGCTCTCTTGTTCACGCGACCGAACTCGCCAATCACGCTCGCGCTCGCCAGGCGTCCACAGGAAGGAAACTCGCTTCGGCGAGTCGCTTCGGCAAACTTGAACTTCTCTGTCCCTCTCGTATCTCTGCATCACGCGATATCTATGTATTTTTTGTTGGTCGATTCCCGGGCTATTTCTTTTTTTTTTTCTTTTTTTTATATTCGATGCACGGCCTCTATGTCTATGTGCTCTTGTTTTGAGCGGGCAGTCTCTTTTATTTGATGCGGGGATACGCTAGCGCGTCAGTTATTGGAAAAATTGCCACCACCGCCGAGTGCAGTTTCTATATACGATTGCTGCGCGTGTGTTCGTAACTTCGTCGCAGCACTCGCAGCGGCTTGCGGAAAAATGTCGTTCGCGCGATATCCGTCTCTTTTTATACTATGTCGTCAGAGTCGAATTTGAGTATTTGACGAACGCTGTGTACCCGATATCTCAAACGAATTCAATTTTCCCGAGTACGCGCTGAAGCTGTATATCATCTATTCTATTCCTCGATTCATTTGGTATAGTTCATTTTATCGACAGTAGTTATCGTCAATAATGACTTTTAATAATAGAAAATGGAAAAGAATATTCGACTGAGAAAATGTAGATGGCTATAAACAATTTTATTTTAGCAGATGCATAAGTAGATGAATGCCAATCTATCTGGCCTACATCCTCTCCTCGACCATAAGTCCCAAATAAAAATTCCAAAGCATATTTTATGTCACTAGCGCCTAAAATTAAGGAGGTTCGTCTGATTTAGAAATAACAAACAGATTCGGGGGAAAAAATTCACACACGTAGATATGTCTAAATAAAAAGCTTTACGCAAAATTTTGAGTCATTTGGATACCTTTGAGACGAGATATTAATAAAAGTATTTTTTCCATTTTTACATGGAGTCTTATGGAGAATCACATTTTCCTCGTTTTAATTTGCAAATAATTATTGAATTAACAAATAGTTTTTGTTGCAAATATTTGCATGAGAAAACTAATATTTGATGAATTGAAATTGCTTTTGAAAACGATTGATGGGTACCTCTATGCATACTAATTAATTGACTTAATAAAAAAAAATGTGCACTTAACCTCAAAAACGAAGTCAAATGTCGTCTCTATTAAATTTTTTTGTCACATAAAGAGTTCGATATCTTTATCTAAAATCATTCTTTGTTATAAATTAGCTTTTCATAAGTCCTAAATAAATTATGTCTCTTGTATCAAAAGGAAATAAGAATTTATAAAAATTATCCTCTTTTTGACTAGCGACATACCAGATGAACCTCCTTAAGTATATCAAAGTTGTAATTTCGTCAGGGTTAAAAGTAGTATAATAAGGGATGATATTCAAATAGAAAAAGATATAAATTTATCTTTTTCTTAAAAAATACGATGTCTTCGAAGCTCTACTAAAAACCACCCCAAGGTGCGCCATCGGAAAACATACGCACTACGCATCAGTCACTCACGACTATATGCGTTTGAAATAGAGACAGAGTGATCTTTCGCGGCTTGCGCTTAGTGCGAAAATAACGTAACGCGCTCTTGGCCTTAATTTGCAGACCCAAAGAGCACTTGTTGGATTGATGAGAGAGGATTGCCGTTTAGCAAATCTGGAAAGTGTGTATGTTAAAATGTATTGAAATATTAATTGCATTGGAAGTTGCATTTACCGCACGTTTTGTCATAAAATATTGTTCAATGCGAGGACGATAAAGTGATCCTTGCACTAGTATCGAAAAGTACTACATTTTTTTCAAGGGCTGTTCATTATATACGTAAAACACGAGAGCATCGACGATTGACAGACTGGCCAATCACTTTATCCGAGCGATCTTTTTATTTATTAATGTATAATTGCTATGCTATATGAGGAATTTTTTGATTATGAACAATTACAAAATATAGTTTTAAGATTGAAAATTATATTGAAAATTATATATAGTTTTAAAATGAAAATTTGTAGTATTCACACTAACTTGGGGTAAAACTTTGAAATCGTGAAATTTTTGATGAAAAATAGAGTGAAACTTTTATTCGGTATGGTAAAATCAATTGATAAAAAGTTCATAAATCTTAATTTTTTTTGGATCGACTTCGATTATAGCAAACGCCAGGATATAATATAACAGCAGCCACTATTCAAGTAGCTGGCATTCTCCGAGTCAACGATGAGCAATATTATGATAATTCGAGCCTTTCGCGCGCGGGTATACAGTGCGCCAGTAGCTTTGCACATCCAGCCTCACAGTGGCAGATGAGGAAGATCCTGACAGGGAATCCCGCGCGCACATCCAGGGCTGCCGTAGAGAGAAAGAGAGCGAGAGAGAGAGAGAGAGAGAGAGAGAGAGAGAGAGAGAGAGAGAGGAGAAACGGCCATGTTTGCGGAGGCGTGGTTTCTGGCCCAGTTGCCCCGGCGACCGTCGACGTTATCCGGATATCGACCTGCTGCCGCCGTGCGGGAGGGTTGCTAGGCTTCTATTCCAGGAGGGAAAATGTTATCACTGCTTTGTGGTGGCTAAGATAGCAACTGCTGCCGGCTGCAGCGCCAGCGTCGTCCTCGTGCTTTCTATATACGTGTATGTATGTGGGGGTAGGTCTCTGTGTGGGTATTATACACACCCCCGCTTATATACGCACACCAGCCGAGCTGGCTACGCTTATCATTCGCCGAGGCTGCGCGCGTGCGAATATGCTCCTCGCGGAATCTTTTGATGCACATATACACGCGTCGATTGTATTGTCGCTGGACTGCCTGCGCACGCTCTCTCTCTCTCTCTCTCTCTATCTCTCTCACTCTCCACACGGCAAAACGCCGGAATTTCCAGAATGCGTGTGTACCAGAGATGATATTAGATTCTTGGGCAAAGTTTTCTCATGGACGAAGTAGAGGAGAGAGAGAGAGAGAGAGAGGACGTATATACGCGCGAAGAGATACACACACAGAAGCTGTGTATAGACATACGTTGCGCGTGCCTATTGTACTCTCGAGCAATCTCTCGCATGTGCCCGTACTTATATAAATTTTCTGCCTCGCGAAGCTGCGGAGGATGTATTTAAGCGCGGGTGCGCTTCGAGCGATAAGAAAGGCGGAAAAAGACGAGGAGCATTTTTGCTCGACTGTGTGTAATGTATAGTCCCTCTTTCCGCGGAGTGTGTCTCTGTGCGGCCGCAGTCGGCATTGATTTTTTCTCATTGAGAGGAAAGAGAGATAGACAGAAACTCGCCCGCGCGTGAGACCGTAATAACAGGTGCCATGTTATTTCTAGTTCGCAGTTAATTCTCTTTGAGAGATGACGCGGGCTTTCTTTTGCCGCAGCAACGCTTTGTGTTTCCCTGGGTGTAGTGATGTTTTCTAAAGCGAATGAGACTTGCTATTTGGAAAACTTTTTTGTTTCATCAGGCTATTGCTGTGGCTGTGATGGTTCACAGGAAAAAGCAAAAGAAAATAATTGTTCGGTTATATGAAAAGACTAATATGATTATGAATGTATGTATCTATACACGATATAATAAAAACTCATAAGCCAGAGAGGGTGGCTGTATTTTGTCAGAATGCAATATTATTTTTTTATACTAGGAAATCAAAATTTCTTAATCACAAATAGCTACGATTGTTTATTGAAGCCCTAACAGAAAATACAATTCAACAATAACTAGTATACTTTCCGGTATATCGATTCTGCCTATACTGTAGCAGGTGATCAAAGATTCTCTAAAGCTAACGACTTCAGACCCGATTGTATTTTTTCAATTTAAAGTTAGAAATTCAAAGATTTAACGAAAGATCGCGCGCAAAAACGAACAGCCAATCAGAGATTGAATAAAATGATTAGCATGGTTTTTTAGATAATGATATATGTTTATCTATGCCTTTTTATGCACTGCATACTTTTCTATTTGGATCAATTACATTTTTATTTAAAAAATTCTATAAAAATATATCGGGTCTTAAATAATTTCATAATGATTGTAATGCAATATGCAATTAATGTTGTCCTTTATATAGTTTTCATTAGGGGCATTAGGTCCAACATTCAAGTGGAATCCAATACCTGTAAGTATCGCATCCCGCCATTATCACCACGCCGAAGAATTTCGTATTGTGCCCATATATATAAGACTAACTTTGAGGACATACCATATCAAAAGTTATCTCAAATCACGCGAAAATTTCCAATACCGACACAAAGGCAGTTTTTGATGATTGTTATAAGAATCACCAAAAAGTACGTCCTCGGAATTTTCGCGTAACGCAACAGAAGATAACGAAAAAACTCAATAACGAGCTCTTCATTTCTTTCGGACGTACAGTACGCGCGCGATTAAAAATGAATAAACAAATAAACTTGTCGCTCGTGTAATTCGTCGCGAATGAGCACACTCACACACACTGATGCGTATCAAAGACGCGAGGCCCTTCAATCGGTTGTCAAGTGAGTGTGCACACGGAATGTAATATATCCCGGCGGTCGCGTGGCCGGCACGTGCCGGTAAGTGTTTGTTTCGGTTTGTATTGTCACCACGGATATGAGCCCGCCGGGTCCATCCGGAGGCGCGACGCGCATCTTACCCCTTCGCATTCAGATTATTTCCCATTCTAAGGGTAAATAACGCTCGAGCGTGTAATGCTCTGCGTGATCATGGGAACTTATGTATATAGCCGGACTGTCTTTGTCGCGACGCAAAACCCGCTTTCTTCGGGGAAAAATCGACGGGCACATAAGATTCGCGCGGGATGCAAACATTTTCTCGGCCGCGGCAGATTGAAATACGCCAGGCTTCTATCTCTTTCTCTTGCTCTCATAAGACGAGGGACCACCCACATGCTCGAGCTTACAAGAGCGAGTTGTTATCTTCATCACGATCGAGGAATGCAATATTCTCACCCCCAGCGACAAGAGTTGCCTTCATCCCTGCAACGCCCGCTCTACGCGAGCGCGCGCGATCCAAGAGGGGATTAAAACGCAATGGAAACCTGCTCATCCCCTAGACAGCCGGCGCTTTTGCTGCCTATGCTCTTTCCCCCCTACTTCGCATTATTTCACCTCCGTGCCTAACTGCTCTGAGCCTCGTATATATACAGCCAATGTGAGTAAATAAGTTATTACTTCACGCAGCGAGCGAGCGTACGCGCGGGCTGTGTCTTTTCTCTTTGCCACGGCCACTTTTAAATTAAATTCTTTCGAGAGGAGAGAGCGTAAATTATTAATATACATTTTCGTGCCGACACAGCTGCAATCTTCGACATTGTTTCACGCAGCGTTTTCCCCTGATGCAGTATAATATTGGAGAGGAGTGGGGATGTGTTGGTGATATTATAATATATATTCGTGTCGCGAATGCGCTTGATATACTCAAGTATACTTTATTATTATATATTTATTTATAATATATATATTATAAATCTATCGTTTTGACACATTCATATTTTACCAGCTACAGGAATGAGGGGTTTCGTACCGCGAGAGGTACAAATTAATACTATATATATATTCGATTCGCTCGAAATTAATATACGTGACACAACAGCAAATCATTCGTTCAAACGTATCGCCGAAATTTATACAATGTGTGTATGTGTAGCATATAACGATCAAGGAAGTCGAAGCTTACGCGCAACAAAAGCTCAGACTTGCGGTGTGACTTTCGTTGCTTTAATTGCGGATGCGCGTTATCTATTGGTATTGTCAGTGTCTCTTTGATACACCTTTCAACACTTCTCAAACGTCTTATCACTTACACCTGTCGATCTATTTTATACGTCGCAATCTTAAATGGCTATATAATCGTAAAACGTCGATCTCTAGACAATTTACCATATACACATTAATGCACAATCATCTTTTTTTATACAATTTTTGTTCATCTTCGCGCATTTAGTTTCGACGCAACGTCAACATCATTGCCAGTCGAAATTCTCAAGAGACTTTAAAGATGCGCGCCTCAAAGTACGGTAACTATTTATCTGCGAGAGTCAAATCAATGTACACGAATATCAAGACTATTTGTACGTTCGCCGTGATTCTACAGCTAAATTAATTTCAAGATATCATAATACTTCAAGCATACGAATGTTAAACAATAACTTATACATCTGCGTGAACGATGATCGAAAAACAACAGTAACACACGCTTGAAATGTTACTATAGGTAGTAAAACGAAATGGAAAAGTCTATTAGTTGCTATTGCATTGAACAATAATCTGTGCTCGGAGTCAGCTCTGTGGCTGCGCATATTTGTTTTTTACTTCGTATACATCTAATTCTACATCACCATATGTACACTATACGTTCATTTCGGCCAGTTGCGTGCGGTCCGTCGAATACGCACGCTACCTCTTACTATCCAATAAAAAAAGCTGCCTGAAATGTGAAGTGCTCGGCACACATCGAATCAAGGTCTGTGTATGTATTTACAATGCTATTATTAAACTACGACGTGTACAAATAGGGTAATCGGCGGACAATCTTATACAACGATTCGCAAGATCTTAGAACTTATGTGGACCGACTCTGCTGCGCTGTACTCGTTCTGCAAAGTAATATTAATGACGAACACAGTATTGAATAAGTGAAATATGTATCATAGAGCATCGCGATTTGGAACCTATTGTACACATCTGATGTTGACATGAACCGTTTACCACGTAGACGTATAATGGCATCACGGTATTCAACTAAGAAACTCGTCACGAGGCATATGTCATACTGAGCAAAGTTTCCCGAAACTTTGCGCAGCAACAACGCGGTACGTTCCAAGCCACGTCTGCAGCTTTCCATTCACAAAAATTACACGGAGTAACTATATATTATTACATTAGTGCTCGTGTGCACAAATAAGCGCTTGAAAAATCAATTCAACGAACGTTAATTATACTCTCTATCTATAAAAAAATACAATTTACAAAACTCAGCCTGGGGAGTCCTGTTATCATTAATATATATACGTATATGCATCGATCATCCGCGACAATTATTGCACTTTATCGAGGTTTTCTTTCGTAGTATGTATAATATAACGGCAATAAGAAACCGCGAGAAAACTTAATGGTAAATCTTTGGCCTGAGCTTGTGAGCTTGTGTGCTTAATATCATGAGAGACGCATCCGTGCGCTCGTCCTTACACGAGCGGCGAGAAGGCCGAGGCTTGGCTCCTGATCTCCCTGTGCTCCGACGGGCTGAGGTCCAAGAGGCCCTGCTCGCCGGCGCTGTTCACCTGCTTGCCGATGAGCGCGTCGATGCTGAAGCTCCTCTTCTTCTCGACGGCGGAGCCGCTGGTGGTGGGCGCGAGGTTGAGACTCGTCCTGGCCGGCGGCGGGTTGCTGCTGATCTGGTGCCTGGCGGGCGGCGCGCTGATGGCCACTGGCTTGTAGAGCGGCGGCGGCGGCTCGAGGAAGCCCCGGAGCTTGAGCGCCCCGAGCGCCGAGGAAGGAAAGTCCAGCAGCGGAAGTCCGGCTGGCGGCCCGAGAAAGGCGCCGGGGTAGGGCATCGGGTGACCGCCGGGGTGGCCGCCTCCGCCGCCGGGGTGGCAGGGTCCCCGCTCGCCACCGGCGCCGCAGATAGCGAAGGTCGCCATGATGGCGCGGTCGCGCAGGACGTAGTGCGGCGGCGGCCTCTTGTAGCGCTTCCTGCGCCGCAGGAAGCTCCCGTTGTCGAACATGTCCTCGGCCAGGGGGTCGAGGGTCCAGTAGTTGCCCTTGCCCGGGTTTCCGGGCTCGCGCGGGATCTTGATGAAGCAGTCGTTGAGCGAGAGGTTGTGCCGGATGGAGTTCTGCCATGCGGGGAACTTGTCGTGGTAGTAGGGAAACCTCGACATGATGAACTCGCAGATGCCGCTGAGGGTGAGCTTCTTCTGAGGCGACTGGAGGATGGCCATCGTGATGAGGGCGATGTAGGAGTAGGGCGGCTTGATGAGCGACGAGCTGAGCTTGTCCGAGGAGTAGTTGGCGGCCTGGCCGTTGGCCTTCTGCGTCGCCGACATCATCGAGTAGGTCTTCTTGTAGTTGCGATTCCGGTTGCGGGAGGCTCCACCCCCGGAGGAGCTGCAGGGCATCGTCGGGCTGGACGACGGCTGGGGCGAGGGCGAGAGCTCGTTCTTGTCCAGGCTCACCGGGTCGACGATCATGCTGCTGCCGTCGGAGTCGTGGTCGCTGTCGACGCAGCCGTCGCACGACGCGTTCGACATCATCATCGGATCCATTTCCATGTTCAACATCTAATTGGCCTCTTCTCGGCGTGACCTGCGCAGACACGCGCGCCTTATGTATTATCGTATTATCGCTCGTCGGCGTCTACCCGACAGAGGTATAAACGCGAGATGAGATGATTCGCGAGAGCCTTACCTCGTTCAGTGTGAGATGATCAAGTGGCGCGCGGGAACGTCTGGCGCTGGGACTGCTGACGAAAATGAACCCAACGACGCGCTGTTTCTGCGTGCCGACTCTTCCGACATCTCATTTTCCTTCACTGACGAGTATCTGACGCCTCTGTCATCCGAGTTATATCTCCGCTCTTATTATCTTACGCTAATAGTTTGTTTCCTCAGCGATAAGGGGCTGGTTTTTTCTTCTTCTTCTTGCCGCGCACTCTCACCAGCGCGGCCGTCGCTCGTGCGTGTCGCGAGCGCCGCACACAGACTAGCCTGCCACGCGCTCTCCCGACGGCCTCAAGGATCTTTGACTTTCTTCAGCTGCCTCGCGATTACGGCGCACTTTGAAGCCAGTAGGCTATCGACGGCCGATCGTCGAGCTCGACACACACGCTCGCATCCCCGTTCCTCGAGTCCCTTTTCTCTCGGTGCACTGGCACGCAACGGTGCAATTAACGAAGCGGCTCCTCACTTGTCACAATATTGCGCTCCGAGATTCACGCGCGCTCGCTTCCGTCAGTCTGCGCGGACGGGACGAGCCGCGAGGGCCGACGATGCGCGCGGGGGTTCATGACGAATTGATTCGAAGCTCTCCCGACGACACGAGCCGCGCACCTACGACCAAGGGGCGGATCGAGCCGAGGGCGGAGATACCCCCACCAGAATCGAGATCGCGCGGGGTGGCCGACTGCACCCCCGCACGCGCAGGCCTCGCCCGGGGAAAGAGGGGTGCGAGCGCGCGCGCGGCTGCCGCTAGGAAAATAGCGAGAGTTGGATAAAGGCCCTCGCGGTTCGCGCGAAAGACAGAGAGAGAGAGAGAGAGAGAGAGAGAGAGAGAGGGAGATAGGCTGCTTTGCTTTGAACGCTTTGAGGGATACGGTGGGAGGGAGCGAGAGGGTTGAAGTGTGTTCGCGCCCGATTGCGATTGTGTATGCAGCGCGGCAAAGGCATGAGAGGGCCGGCCGACGGCAAATGAGACCGCTTGGGCAATGTCAGCTAAAGAGCGTAGTCGTACATGGCTGCGGGAAAGGAAGAATCGCGGAAAAATTGACTATTTGTTAGGGCGCAAGTTCTCCTCGTCGCTCTGTGCGACTGTGTGTGTGTGTGTGTGTGTGTGCAGGACTGTGGAGACTCGCCCTCTTTCCCGTCCTCGCCAGCTCTCACTCGTTCTCGAGTTTTAATTAAAGGGTCGGTTTTTCAACGTTTCGTCTCTGTACTGTCTTTGCTTTCGTTTGAGCTAACGAGATCCCTTTTCGAGTATAAGAGGGCTCATTAATCGACGCGATAATTTTCCATCGCGACAAACTTATTATGCTATCCCTATATCGCCGAGAATGAAACGTGCAAGCCAGAGTGTTTAATGTTCGAAAGTAGTTTTCTTTCCTCGGCGGCAATCTCGCGAAGCGCCCAAAACGAAGTGTATTAGAGTGCGTCGGTCTGTCTCGCCAGAAAAGTATATTAAAGGCCCCCGGGTTATGTAAGTTGGCCAAAGTACCTCCGGCGTTGCGCGCGCGCGAAGCTCAAAGATTAAACCGTCCGATTACCCTCTGCTGCTGCTGCTGCTGCTGCTGCTGCTGCTGCTTCAGGCTTTCGGGCAAATTTAAATCTCGCTAAGCTCGGCCCATTAGAAGCCAGTGTAAACAGCAAACAGTGCATTAAACGCAAGCTCTTCTTTGTAAGCTGTATATACAGTGTACATCGATGCGCACGTGTATATGCGTATGTGTGTGTGTGTGTGCAGCTCTCAAACGCGCGAAGCCAAGTGCTGTCTATTCCCACGGAGATTTCAGGGACAGTGTTTTGCCCATATGCTTTACGTGTACTATGATGCAGTGGGACGTCCGCTTTGTGCGGATCTAGCGCAGAGCGCTGGAAATTACACGCTCGCTACCTCTGAATTGATGCAAGTGTTTTATTTTATCCGACCGCTATTGTTGCCCGATGCCAAAGTGGATCACTGGACAGGAATAGGAAGTGGTGCTTTTTTTGAAACAACTTACAAATGAAATGTTTTTCTTTTTTTTTCGTTCTAAATGAAACCGCCGAGAGCTAGCTTGTGGAAACAAACTGATGATGATGCGCGTCTTGGTGGATTTCGAAATTTGTTTTCAGACTATTGCGAGTATTAGAGAAAAATATATTATGCAATCTGATGTCGTTTACGCTACAAAGTATATTCATGATTATGCTTTGGTCGTGAAACTCCGTACGTTATGCGATATTTTTCGCGATTGCATAACTACGTATGACAAAGATTTCCCCGAAGTTTCTAAAAGTCTTTTGTGCACTCTAAGATTGCAAAGCTTACGTTATTAAACTCGAAGCGCGCAGGAGAATACAGGGCTTTCGAGTGTCACGACAATACTCAGAGATAAGGCAAGATAAATTCGCCTATACAATATAGCAAAGTCTTATACAGCGATAACAGATTTAACTAATGTTTATCGATTTGAAATTTATCCTTTTTTTCGCACCCTGCACGATATAAGACTATAATATCATATAGTTATTATTATATTACTGATTATTTCTGATCCAGTGCAGAAAAAACGTTATCACAGGACTCGATCGATTTAATTACGTATAGATATAATCAAAAGTAAAACGGAGAAGAAAAAAATTCGACCGAAAACGATCGACTAAGTGTTTTCCGCAACATCTAACACGCTACTGGTGGTGATAATAGAAGAGGTTGATAAAGCGAACGATGACGGATCGGTAGACGTTAACCTGTTATGCATTAGTGGTGCATGATAAACGCTGCGGGTGGTGTCGCACTGAAATGAGAGTAGCTCAGGGGATGAAATAGATTGAGAGGATGCTGGGGGTACGAATAAAACAATTAGGGCTGCGTCGACGTACACTCGAGCGCACACCCCTCGCACGTATTTCGTCGCGTTCTGCATCATGTATACGCACACTCACATATCGCACGCGATCACAAGTACATATAGATATATAGGGGCGCAAATCGTTCGTCAGGCTATCGGTGACATGCGCACTCTAGAAATTTACCTCCGTGAAAACTAAATTGATTTTCCTTCGTCGCTGTATATGACGATATATTTTATCGCTGAAGCAGAAGAGGAATTCAAATGAATTTAATGAGTTTGAGCCTGTGTGTGACTGAGCGAGTTTTTTATTCTTTGGAGTTTTGAATTGAAATGTCCGATGCGGAAGAACCTTTTGGCGCCGGGAGCAGTTACGAGGCGGGGAAAACTTTGTAATTTAAAGCTTTCCGACTGATTTTGAGGCTTTAATCGCGAACAGCAAGCAGAGCAATTAGCACTCCTCGATAACATTTTTGCAAAGCTCGTCGCGACAAATCTTCTTCGACTCCAATATATTTTACCAAACTTTTTGAACAACAGCAATTTGCGACGTAACAAATAACGACTCTTGCGGCACAGGATATAGGTATGCACGCACATGCAGCCGCATTATTGTTTTGAAAAGTATTCGAAAAAGATTTAAATTGATTTCGATTGAATGTAACACCATCGCATCGAGTTATAAAAAGACGATCACATAAATCCGATTAGACGTACAAATTTATTTTGACAGGAGCACGTGACCCAACAAAAACGTTTCTACCCTTAATCTACTTAGCACCTGCACCTGCTCCCGGGCAGATGGACTCGGCAGTCGACTGATCATGCAGTTCTAGAAAAGATTTTCACGAGGATGCCACACCAGAGAACAAAGGAATGAATAATCCGCAGCGAAACAGAGGAGCAGTTTCAAACGTTCGAAACTCTCTCTTCGTCGACTGATGACATAAAGAGGTTCATGTATATTTCATGTGTTGCTATATACACGGCTCTGAATAGAATTCTCGACACACGCGGTGGCATTGAAATTACAAGTTCTCGATTTTTCCTCGGCCGAATCATCATTCGAGTGCGCTTTATCGCTACAATAATATTATAAGATATCGTGACTAATGGATGGTTTAGAGAAAAAATTGCTATAAAATGTTGCAAAAATGTTGGGAAATTTTTACTCTCGAGCACAGATAACAAACCGACGTGCTTTTATTGGACTATAATCAATGGTAATGAAAATGTTAAGGTGACCTTGATTAAGTATGACAAGCGCAAACATTGTGTTATTCCTTCTCTCTAACATGCTGATAAATTGCATACAGTTTTATGACTGATAAGTGCGCATTTTGCTTTTCGCTCAAGATAATATAGTTGTAGTTTCGTTCCGTAAGCTTACGTTCTGTTATCGTGCTTGAGGTAAAATGATGTAAAAATTGTATTTATAGCTTTGCAAGAATACCGATGCACCGCGAATCTATAGTAACTTGTTCTTTTATTTTGGTATATTATATTAAATTGTCCGATACGATATATATGATTCAATTAAAGTGCAAAAGTTATTACTGATTGATAAGATAGTTGAAAGTCTTGCTCAAAAACTACAGTGTTCGCGTATCTGCCAAAGATAGAATGTGACGATAAACGACTGGTAATTCAACTTTAAATATTAATATAATGCTCGTGTATAACGAATGTATTTAATGTGCACGGTTTTAGGTAAAAATGACTCAACAAGAATTATAGATGACGAGTTTCAATATTTGAAGTTCAACGACATAAAGTCATAATCTAATCACAGATAAAAATGCTTCAAAATAGCGAAAGCTCTGCAGCGCGCGTGCACGAAATGCAAGATCTCTATTTCTATATTCACTTTCCGATTAAAATTGCGCTCTCGCAGCAAATTATCATACGAGATTATAAATTTTAATTTATAACAACATGGAAAATTTTTAATTATGAAACATTACGATATGAGCTTCGCGATATTCGCAACTATACAATCAGAACAGGATTCGTTTGTGAAAAATCGTAAGTATATTATTCGATCTACACGTAGTTCGGAATGAAACGCAAATATTTGTCATCAGTGCACATGGCCCACACAAAAAAAAAAAAAAAAAAAGTGAAAGAGCCGGTAAACAATCATGATTATCGACAGCCGGACCACACGCAGATGCGACGCGGTGGAAATTAATGACGCCAGTTTCCACAAAAGGCACGTCGCCCACTAATACATCCCGCACCACGCGCGAAGCGAATTCATCGACACGCATCCTTATACCGATGCTCGTCCCCCTTAAATCTACGCGCGATGCTCTAATGACGCGTGATCCCTATGACAAATCGCCAGCCGCACAATGCAGTTTCATGAACTAATATCTCCATAATTTAGCGCGAGCTCAACCCCTGCCCCTTAAACGCACGGGCGTGCGCGCATGGTATAATATAGCAGTGCACATATAGGTATTACCCACAGAGAGAGAGAGCGAGAGGCTTCCTCCCCTCGTGCGTTCAGTGTGCGGTGGTAAAATGACCTGTTATGCCGCGCACAAAGTCAAATATTAAGCCCCCTATCCTGGACGCCGACGCGCTATTATGACGGGATTCGCTAGAAATTTTCACAGCAAACAGGTTATATAGAAGTTTTGAATGGCGCGCGGACAGTGGGACGAGTCACGTATTTTGTAATAACGCGTGTGTGTATTATTGGTCAGGATGGCCTCTAATAAATATTGATCCTCTGGTAATCGGGAAGGGCTGGACGCGTCGATGACAAAAGCCTCTGTGGCGACGATTTATCGTCGCCTAGTCATTGTGGAGGCGGTGATCCGCTCGGTATAGAAATTGAATCTTTGCCTTGAATAATTGTTTGCCCTGGTCTTATCGTTATTGCGGGCGTGTTTCCGATTACGCTTCGCATTGTCATTTCTCGACAGGCTAAATCCACTAACTAATGACAAAAGTATTAAATATTTCAAAAGAGATGATATGAATTGCTGTAAAAGTTCAATGAAAAATCTTCTCGCGCTCGTATACATACATCCCTGCAGGATTTTCTGCTCCAAGAGAAAAGTAACAATTGTTTTGCTTTACTGCGTCAACTTTTTTCTTGCCCGAAAGAGAGACAGAGAAAAAGAGAAAAGAGTCCAATCTCCGGCGGGTGCTTACGGAAGCTATATCGTCGAAGGATATACCCCCAATCAACGTGAATCCGTGAATCCGAAGGGTCGAGAGAAACCCCGAAAGACATCGAGTTGGCTCGGCGACTAACACGACCCATCTCCCTTCTTTTCGTTCCTCTCACTCTCTCGACCCTCTGCGAAATCCAACGCGAACGAGATCTATATAATGTGCGCATACACGTCGTCTCTGCCTTCGATCGGCCGCTAGCTACCGCGCTGATATACCGACGGCAGCCGGCGCCGCGTTAATTCTCGTCGTCCTTCGCAAAATAATCCGAAAAGGCGCCCCACGACGAGCAAAACGAAAAAGATCTCGATGTGTGCGCGCGTCTGTGTGGGTTCGGCCGAAAGTGCCTCGCGCGACGAGAGGGAGAGAGAGAGAGATACTTAGCAGAGAAGTGGTTCGCCGCTGATGCGGCTGCGGACACACTGGTAGAAGAATAGTCCAAATGAAGCCTCCTAAATTTCAACACCCTCTTATACACGCGATGCAGTATAGTAGCTCGGAGTTCCATCCCGTCGCATCGTTATCCTCGCGGCTAAACGCAGCCGCGCAGAGTCGTCCCTACCCTCTCGCGCTCCCCTCTGTTTTCGTATCCCTCAGCCCTCTCTCTCTCTCTCTCTGGTCCGGCTTTTTGCACCCCGTGCGCGTCTCTCTGTTTTGCAGCTCGGCGGCTTCCTCCCCCTACTCGTCTGTGGACTGTGACTGTCTCTCTGGCAGTAGTAGTCTATCGGCGCGTAACCTCTCGGTCGAAGCGAGAGCGATAATATTGTACCGCGAGTGAGGGAGACGCTTGCGGCGGCGATGACGCGAAATCGGCGCGGGCCAATGAACTGGCTGCAGCGAGGGTTGTCCGGGGCGTGGCCAGCTGCCGGCGACGGAGGGAGGGAAACTCTCGGGGGCTCTCTACCTATATGACGGCTCTGTGTACCCGAGCAAGAGCAAAGCTTGCCCCCCGGGGTGTAATATCATACCGCTAGGTGGAAAAATAGACGCGCGCCGATACCTATATACGGTCCTCGCTGCTGCTGCTGCTGCTGCTGCGGTATATACATACATACGCGCCAAAAGGGGATGACGCGGAGCTGCGGGAGGAGAGAGGACGTTCGCGTCGCTGCGGCACACGAACGAGAGGACCAACGTTTCAGCGCAGTGACGAACTTGAGAACACTTGTACCCGCTGCTGTACACTGCGCCGCTATCTAGCTCCCTCTATTTCTATCTCTATATTCATGTTTCTGCCTCTGTGCACTTTCCTCCTCTGATAGCAGGAATTTATCGAGATCATTATTTGTGTTGGGGGATGAAATCGACTCTCTTACAACAAAGCTTGTGGCGCATTTCATAATACGGCTTTTTGAAGTCTTTTTAAGCTCTTTAATTTTCACGAGTTGATTTCTGAAACTATAAGCAATTCAAGATATAGGTCTTATCAGGTTACCACGGACAACTTTCAAGAAATTTTCAATTTACACCCAACCCTATATACTCAAAGCTAAAGTAAAAGTACACTCGGTTCTATCGGCTGTCTTTTTTAGCCAGCACTGTAAAAGTAGTGTAGCATTTACCAGAGAAAAAGAGAGCACAGAGAGAGAGAGAAAAGCGAGGACAAGCGGAAAATCGCGCGCGGCCAACCCGGGGAGACTAGAACAAATAATGGTCGTAGTAAGCCTTAGTCGCTGCGGTATTTCGTTCCAGGACAAGTTATAGTATGGGTATCCGTCGCGTGAGTCTGAGGGCTCAACTACCTCGGCATTCTTCGAGCTATATATAAAGACAAGAGCTTTCTCTATATATCCACGCGTTCTCTTCCTCTCTGCTCTGCCGTAAAAGTTTGTAAACTACACGATGAAACAAAATGTATAATAAAATACCATTTGTACATAAAAAAAATGGAGAGAATATAGTATCACGTGATGAAATATCGACGATTTATGCATAGGAAAAAATTCAATACTCGCGAGAGGTGATGAAAGAATCGCAGAGGCGCGCCGACTGATACAACACTGCAGTGCGAGTTAAAAAAAGCTGCGGAGATTACGTCCTTGAGGCGAGGAGAGCCGAGTATACAGGCGGGGGGTAGGGGGTTCGCAGCCGCCGCGAAAAAAAGCGACGCTAGAAGCTCGTGCAAAGCCTCTAAAGGACCTAATCGCCCTGCTTGGCTCTGCTCACAACAGCAGCAGTATAGCAGCAGCAGAGTTCTTTGAACACAAAGTTAATAACGCGTATTTATGCATTGCCGTGTTTAATTGCCCGCGCTGCTATTAAGTCTGCGGCGTAGGGGCAGGCATACGTGCAATTTCCTGAATGCTCCGTTCTCTCCTCCTCGACAATTCCTACGAGATGCTTGCGACGAAATCAAAGCGCGCGTTTAGCTCGCCGTCACCGCCGAGATGGCTTTGTGCCGCGCCGTGAAAACGATAACGACCGAAAAGCACTCGCTCTTATCCTTTCTTTTCTTTTCCTCTTTTCTTATCGGCTCTTTTTCTTTAGCGATTATTATATTTGCAATAAAGTGAGTGCGCTACAATTTTTTGAACGTTTTCAAGTGATTCATAACGATTATAACATATATAATGATGCTCTTCGTATGCCAAAAGAATTTCGATTATTGTCGCTCTCAAAACAGAACTTCACTATTATTATATTATTATATGAGCAAAATTGTGCGCAAAGTCACCGTGGACACTTCTTTGCTCAAAAATGAACTCTTTTCATTTCCTTTGTTTGTTAATATAGCCCAATAATGCAATAAATTATTGTTTATACTAAAGGGGAGATTTCCTGATGGATTAGTGTGTAAAAATTAAATTATAATAATCAGGCTGATGTGAAATTCCTTGAAAATGACCGCTTTTATATCAAAGTTAAGAACGTTTATAAATAGGATAAAATAATTCGTCGAGAAAAAAGATAAAGGGGGAATTTTACAGATTCGCGACGAATTATACACATTATTTTCAATGGTGATAACTTTTGATATTAGGAGCAGTTATTTTCAATGAATTTTGAATCAATTTAGGGGACATTAATTACATCTGTATTTATATTAGCATATACACATATATATATATGCGTATATAGTTTTAACTTACTATCATTCGGGATAAGTACTAAAAGTTTAGTTTCCATTTTTAAATATCCAACATTCCCAACAAAAACAAAAAAATTTGCTTAAAAAAATAAGCAAAATTAAAAAATGACGCTCTTATTGTAAAATAATAAAATTTTATAAAATAAGGGGTATATATAACATTAAAAATCATACAATTTCTAAAAGGGTTTTCTTGTAATACCAATTACCATGCAATCACCAAACTGGCAAAAGTGGCTAAGTGAAGGCGATACTGACGCCATCTCTACGAGAGATTTAAAACGTACTATAAAGTATATTTATCGTATCGATAAAACAGTTTCTGGTCACTCGGCCTCGGCCACTGGAAAGTGATGGGACTGGGCATCTCGTCTGCGCCAGCTGTCGAGTGTCAGTGTCTGCTCCGCATAGCAGACCTAACCTGCCCTCTATGTTGTTCTTCTAAATGTCTGATTATGGTAGCGTAGAAAGCCAATATTGAGATAATAATAAATAAATTCACTCAGAAAATGTGACAATTTATCTGGAATATTGCGACTTTGCAGTGTATAAATGTATAAACATTTCAATTGCTTGAAATGCAACTTACAGATGTCATAAAATGTTACCTTGAAATTAGTATACTTTCATACTTAAGATGATAAATATTTTCCTTGTAAAATTTTGATTACTATAAGTACCGAAACATTCCAAAGTGAAATGTGACAAGTTAAAATGATTCGGTTTATAAAGTTTTGTTGCATTCTTTTGCTATTATTCTGTGTTCCTCTGAGCAATGGAGCGGACTACACATATGAAATTGATTGCAACAACCTGCGAATGGGACAATATATTTGTCCTCATCCTGATTATGATTTTATTGACCCCAAGACTCAACAGCCAAAAGGATGTACAAAAGAAAACAAAGCCAAAGGTAAACTATCTTCAGCTATTGTTTCTGTATAGTTATTGAATTTGATTCTTTTATCTACTTAACCTCAAATAATTTCAACGCTATAAACATTACAGTAATTATGGTCACAGGTTTAAAAACAAATGTATGATCTAAATGAGCAATTACGTATTAAATCTGACATCTCGAATGTATATCCCTCTTTAGAGATACAATTTTTATCCATGTAGACAGAGAGCACATCAAGTATGCTGGGTAAAAAAGTGCAAAGAATAATTAATGAGAGTTGAGGCACAACAAGCATCTCTTACTGTCCTTTGTAATCGTTATACTTTTTATATGATAGAATAAAAATCGTATCTTTGAAGAGATGTTACATACATCTAAAACGTCAGATTTAATGACGAGAAATCACTTGTTTAGATTGTTTTATTCATTCTTAAACCTTTTAAAATTAGTTTCTATAGGCATCAGAATCATAACGTCTAATAGTATTTATAGTCGATAAATTATTTTATTTATTCACAGTAAAATATATTAAATTTTCAGTGGTTTGTCTAGCAGCTAAAGGACTTATATGCAGTGAAACCAAAAATAATACTTTTAAAAAGGATATTCCTTGTAAATGGACGTAAGTAATTTAAAAGTTATTCAAATTTTATCATAAAATTATGAAATTGTAAACGACGCGATTCTCATCATTTAACTTATCTTTGCAGCAATGGATACTCTTTTGAAACATCGCTTTTACTTTCCATATTTTTGGGAATGTTTGGAGCCGATAGGTTTTATCTCGGCTATCCAGCTTTAGGTCTACTTAAATTGAGTACTTTGGGTTTTTTGTTTTTGGGACAGTTTTGTGATGTGATACTAATAGCTACACAAATCGTTGGGCCAGCTGATGGCTCGCACTATGTAATGCCTTACTATGGAGCTGGCGTTACAATAGTAAAAAGTGATAACTTTACCTATAGGGTACCGCAGTATGATTGGTGATAAAAACAGTGATCATTTGAAACTAAACTTTTCATCCTCACCAAATATTTTTTTTTTTTTTTTTATATAAGATACATTAAAAGACAATTTTATAAAATGGTAAAGCTTAAATTAGAAACATAGTTTGACGATATGGTCTAGAGTTCAAGTAATCGTTTCTTAACACGAAGCATCATGAGCAATTTACGATAAAAAGTCGAGCAATGTATAATTTTACTTACATTCTCTAATGTATAAAATATAGCAAATTATTTCCTTTTCTAAATATGTAAATAAAGAAATATATGCAGAAAAGCATTTGTGACTGAATAAATCCATTAATATAAGCAAGATATTTGTTATATTTTTTAATTACTGTACACTTACCGTAATATCAAGTCACATCGATGTGTGCACCTATGAAAAAAAATCTCAGACCCGTATATACTTTGTACTTAAAAAAATAAATTTCTTATATCAAAGCCAATACCATACTTTCTGTATTCTCAAATGGCAAAAAACCCGTTACGTTACTATAAGTTCCGTTCCAAAGCATCTCTCCCCTTTAACACCCGATTTTTTGTCAAAATTCTCGAAGGATCGGGTATCGCATCGAAAATAACCGACATAAATTCTTTTTTTTTACTCGGGTGTACTTTTCCATGCCTATGAAGGGATAAAAGTATGCTGGCGCTAACAAAAGTAACATCATACTTTCTTCAATCTCATATTCGAAAATGGCAAAAAACCGTTGCTCAGCTCCGAAGCATACCTCCCCTCCTAACGCTTGATTTCTTGGAAAAACTCTCGAAGCTTCGGTTACCGCATCGAAAAATTCTTTTTCTTTATTCGGGTGTATTTTTCCAGATACCTATGAAGGGATAAAAGTATGCTAGCGCTAACAAAAGTAAAACCATACTTTCTGCATTCTCATATTCGAAAATGGCAAAAAACCGTTACTCAGCTCCGAGGCATCCCTCCCCCCTAGCGCCCGATTTTCTTGGAAAAACTCTCAAAGCTTCGATCGCATCGAAAAAATTCTTTTTCTTTGTTCGGGTGTTTTTTCCATACCTATGAAGGGGTAAGCATATCCCAGCGCTAACAAGAAATAATTGAAAGCAAATAAAAGACGGGGTACGACTTCACTTGGATATTGTGCAAAAATGGCCTCCACACCGGCAAGCAAGGGCACGCGAAAAACGTATAGTTTCGAAGAGAGAGAAATTCTAGTAAATTTGATTTATAAATACCTGGTGGACGGCGACGAGGAGAAAACTCTGGACACATCGAGTTCCGGCTCGAGAAAAAGGTCGGTTTGGTCCCAGCTTACCGAGGAGTACAACTCGCTCGTCGGTTCGGACAATACCCGGACCTCCATCCAGCTAAGGAGATGCTGGGAGAATATGAAAGCTAACAAAAAGAATCGCGACGACAAACGGTACTTTTTTACTCTGTTTTAACTACAATTACTTATTAACAGTTTTTTGTTTCTTGGTTAAAGTTTAATCACTACTTGTAACGTTTTTTTTTTTTTAAAGAACGACGGACAAAATCGCGAACGAGAACCTTCCACTCCAACTGCCCTCAACGACTATGACTCTTCCGCCGAACGTTATGTTTCAACCGAACGACTCGGAACCGTTTACGTTCGAAGGGCTGTTGCCCTCTTTTAAAAAAGAAGATTCGAATCTCGATGACAAGCGGTACTTTATTATTGCGTTTTATTTACAATTACTTACTCACGGTTTTTTGTCTCTTGTTAATATATAATCACTACTTTTTAACGGTTTTATAAAGAACGACTGAGAAAATCACGACTGGCAACCTGCCACTCCAACTGCCTTCAACGTCTCTGACCCTTCCGCCGAACGTGATGCTGCAACCGAACGACTCGCGACCGTTTGCGTTCGAAGGGTTGCTGCCCTCTACTTTTCAAAAAGATTCGAACGAAGGCGAGTTTTATAAAAATTTTATTTTTATTAATAAAAATAACAATACAGTATAAAGTACATACATTTAATACAGAGTAGGATGTGTAATATAACACTAATTATTAACTATATTAATTAAAAATATGATTATGTATATATAGATATAGAATTGAATGGGCATGCAGCTGGGTCAGAACAAATCGATAATCATGAATCATTAGCAATAGACGAAATGCTCGTTAATACCGATGATCCACCGACGAAAAAAATGAAGAAAAGGTCTCCTAAAAAGCAGGTTAAACAAAAATTACCGAAACCTAATAAAATGCAGAAAAATGAGCTGTACGAGTACACTATTTCCGAGGCGCAATTGAAGTTGGACACAGCTGCTTTGTTGAAAGAGGAAGCTAAGCTCAAACTCGAAGAGGCAGAGTACAGAAAAGAAGAAGCCAGAATGCGTATGATCTGCGCTAATTATAAATTGCAAAGATTAAGAGAAGACTGTGAAGTCGCGATCGATGATAGGGAAGAGAGGTAATATATATTATATGGTTGTTAGAAAGATTTTGTTAAGTGTGCTGTAAAAAGCTGTTACGTTTACTAATTCAGCTATATCTAGTAAGTGTTACAAATTTATAAAAAAGGAAACGTTATTACAATAATGTTATTGAATGAAAATGTATTTCTATTTAAAAATCTTAACATATAGGTAAAATACTTATATTTAAATTATATCTAGATTTTATTACATAATAAAGTTGTTTACAATGTACAAATGCAGTTGGCAGTTTTCAGGATTATTGCACCGACTTGCGTTCAAAATCGCCCATTGTCAATGTAACAATAACCTTTAACATATCCTTTAATTAATAAATGCAACAAGATTCGATCAAATTCGTTTCTTACACACTAAAATTGCTTGTATAAAAATTTGAATGGCGCATGTGATCCATTATTGGGCGATAAAGTATTTATAAAGTATAAATGATATATTTTCAATAATAATAATAATAATAATAATAATAATAATAATAATAATAATAATGCATTTACTACTTATAAGTAGCTTAATATTATAAGAAACATTGGCTAATCCAATGTAAAGCAAATAGTAATTTCATCATTTCTCTCCTGCTATAACCAGGAAGTCAAAGATAGAAGTAATTTAAACTTGAAAACAGTAGGCAAGAACCAATATTTTATATTGCACAATGTAAAATATATAATATAGTAAGAAATGATGATGCTTTATATAGATAAAGGAAACATTCACTTTGGTAAATCGAAATGTTTCGCATGATCAAGGTATCAAAGCTCAATTTCAGGCATCTGCTCACATCAAGTGAAAATTGTCATTCTGTGAAGCCTTAGATTCGACAAGTGAGCATCGCGAGACTTCAAAGAGCGATGGATCCGTATATATTGGTTCGCTTGGGTCGAAATTCGTTCGGTGGTTGCTCGTCGTTCCAGCGATCCCAGCCAAAGTCGCAGACGAGGCCGAGCGTTGGCTTATCATGTTACTCAGCGATCTCGCTATTGGTCTAGAAGTAAAAATCAAATTCACTGATTATTGATAGGTGGTCATTTCGTCGCCGTTGTATTTTGAGACTTACGATGATCGACTCGGATTCTGGAGACCAGATCGCAAGAAGGAGAAGTTGTTCGCTCGTGTACTATAAGTATCATCAGAGTTTCTGCTATGGTTCGACGATCTATCAGCCCTACGGTTTTTAACAATCACTGCATAAACGTATTTCCTAAACAGTAGAATGTGCATGTTATTGATGATGTATTGAGAATATATATATATATATATCGAATTTGATACAAAGACTATTTGTAAGAAATCAAATATATTTTACTTGGAGTACCTGTAAATCAATACTGTCAGTAGTACAATCGAAGCCAAAAGAACGACGAGGACAACCACCGCAGTGATGAGTCCGTAATATTCGTTTGGAGTTATACACACGCTGTCTATCACCGGGGCGATTCTCTTTTCAGCTACTGTATTATCTTCTTCTTCTTTTTCTTGGTCTGTCATGTCGTATCTCGAATCGAAAACCTGATGGATTGATGTTTAAATTGATGTTTAAATCATATAAATCCACACAGGATCTGATACAATTTGTATACAAAGCATAAATACCTCGATCATCTCCCTAACGAATTCTTCCTCAGCTTCTGAAGCGTCCTTAACTTCGGCATCAGTTCCATTGACATTGCTCTCGGACACGTCAGTCAAGTTTGCGCTTGTAGAGTTCTTATTATCCTCAATCTCGGTCTCGTTGCTAATGGATCTACGTTTTCTTCCGTAAGAAGGCTCACTCCTTCCTGTGCCTGATGAACAGAAGGCTGGCTGACAACCGTCTCTGCACGTTCGCACGGTCGCTTCAAAGACCAAGAAGTTCGATTCAGGAATCTTGAAAGCGTTGAAGCGAGCCTCGAGACTATCGCCGTCACGTAGTCTGTCCAAACCAGGGAAAACGTAATTATCGACCGGACATCTGTAAGAAAAATTGCAATTACAAGTGTGTTAAATATTATTTTGTATTTTATAATGTTTCAATTCTCACTCACCCATATCTATCTATAAGTTGCACGCTTCTTCCGGAATATGGATCTCTAGCTACGACATTTGTCGCGAAGATATCAGTGGCGTAGTTAGATCTGTAAAGTTTTTCAGTTGACATGAAGTGAAAACTAAAGAGGAAAATAGAATTTATGACGATGATACACGTACCCATCTTGTGCTTCTAATCTGAATGTGAGAGGATCACCAACAGCAATAGTAGTAGTTGGTCGTCCTTGATACAGGATCAGTAGACGTACTCGCGAGCTCAAGGTATTTTCAGCTGGCAAGTACTCGATCGGGATCGGCGAACCCGATCTACTAACAAATTAAAATATTTGTTCATTTTATTGTTTCAAAAACGTTTGAAACGTCTATTTTTTCTTAAATAACGTAATATTAAAAATAAATTTAAGGTGTTCAATTAATGAGTTACATACCCTGCGCCAATGTAACCAGACGTAACAACAGCTTCATCGGGTCCTCTAAAGAGACAAGTTAAATTGAACCTCTTATCCCTTCCGGTTTGAACGTAATCGGAGAATTGGACTACAACGATGTTCGTCATTGTATCGCCGTACTGCAAAATTACGGTTAAATCAATAAATGAGCATTTGTTTAAAATTCAAATAGCAAATAACCAAAATTATCTTACTCTTTGAGTTCCACATTCAGGGTATCCTTGAGCTCCGCTTATTCTCAAAACGTTAACAGTTCCACCATTACCGCGGAAGAAGCATCGATCATAGTAGCCGTGAGTATAAATTCTACCGATAAATCCTTCAGGCGTGCGTAAAGTAAACTCCATGCCGTCTTCGTTACAAACTTGGCTCACTAAAACGATTAAAATTTACAGGTATAATAAGTAGTACAACAACAACAATCATTATTTTCGTACAGAAGATGTGAAAAAACTCTACCATCGAGGCACTCGTCGACGCCTTGTCTACCATTATTTCTCTCGTAGAAATCATAATCCGAGCCTGTATCGTAATAAATCGGGTTGCCCATATCCATGTCCCTCGAGTCTCTGTCGCTCAACTCACAGTTGTCCCTCTCAGCTCCATAGAGTGCCGCGTAAGGTCTAAAGTTGAAAGACCGACACACGAAATCTCTGGCGTCAGCGCACTCTCGCTCGCACTGAGATAGCGACGAGGCGGTGGTGTATCTCCTGACGAAGGGCTTGCGGACTCTGGTTCCCTGACCAACCTGGCGGAAGTTCTCCTGTTCATCGCAGCGCGAGAGCAGAGGCGGTCGACCGATTATGGGACCGCCGCTGGTGCCGAAGGGCCGTGAGTGGTAGACGCCGCCTTCGCCGATGTAGCCACCGCCGACGATGCCGCCCTCATCGTAACCGCCGGGACCGAGAGAGTTTCCGGGCAACGGGGCTATCGAGCCACCACTGCTTCCCGGGCCCCCGATACCTGGACGGGCTGGACCGTAGGGGCTGCCGGTATGGATTGGACGTTCACCGTAGTCCTTACCGGTGTATCCGGGGTACCTTTAATAATATAATGATGAAATCAGTAAAGTGAAAATGCTGATTTTTTTAAATTTTACTTTGCAAATTGACATTGTATTCACCTATCGCCGTAAGGATATCCATCCTTTTCGGGATATCGGTCGCTAGCGGGATACCTCTCCGGAAGTCGGTTGCCATCTAATCCCCCAGGAGGGTATCGATCAACTGGATCATCAGGAAGTGGATAACGATCCAACGGAGTGGCTGGAGGCGGCGGGGGATATCTGTCATCAACCGCCGGGAATCCGGTGGTGCCAACAGGGAATCTCGAAGGTCCAGGATATCCAGCAGGTCGATCCAGCGATGTTACCACTGGGTACCGGTGTATGACTCCTGGAAACCGGTTACCCGCACCGGGTCTCACTGGCGGTGGTCGACTTGGATAACGGCCGCCGATCGGGCGCATAGGATACCGATCATCAGTGGTAGGATAACGGTCTCCGATGGGGTAGCGGTCACCCATGGGGTAACGATCGCCAGCTGGATATCGATCCATAGGGTAGCGATTCACGACGGGGTAGCGATCGCCTCCCGGGTAACGGTCGTCCGGATAGCGATCCATGGGGTAGCGATCAGGACCCGGTGGCGGGTAGTGAGGACGACCACCCGGGGGTGGGTAACGCTCGTCATTACCCGGTAAGTAGTGAAGTGGATATCGACTACCTGGGAATGGGTATTTTTCCGGGAATCGATCGACCTTGTTACCGCCTGGATAATCCTCAGGGTATCCTACGCGTGAAAAGTATATCAATACGTAAATATTGCTACTTTTAAGATATTACTATAAAAAAATGGTAAATCGATTAATTCTTACCAGGCCTTCCAAGGAATGGCCGTCCATGTTTGGTATCTTGGCCTAGCGGGTCCGGCCTGTATCCAGAGCCTCCATCGGCATCTAAATATTGATCTATGATAAAACATTATTCAAATTCAAGTCTGACAACTTTTAGCTCGTTCGTACTACTTTTCAAATCCAATCAGGCACTTACGCATGAGATTCTCATAGTAGTCGTAATCGGCATCGTAGATGATTCTGTGTCCATCCTTCTGATTGAATCTGCTGAGCCTGCAGGTCCTGAAGTGCTCGGAGTAGACGGCGCTTCTGCACTGGAAGCTGGTCTGCCTGAGACATTCGTCAAGGCACTCGCTCAAGCTACGTCCGGTGATCTCCGAGTGGAACTCCCCGCTGAGCCGGGAATTCCGGAAGCGCTGAAACGCCGTGTCCGGTCGTCGGCCGTCCGAGAACAGGTGGGAGGAGACACTATTGTCCGGATATTCGGAGCCTCGTGCTATGGACGGATCTACGTTTCGTAAGCGAGCATTGTTACGCACGGCTCGGCTATGTACATGTCGTCTTTTATCTGTGCACCAGATGCACTGCTGACGAGCCGGCTTATTACGGTTTTTCTTTGCCGAGCGCGCGCATGCGATCGCGCTCGAATCGAGAGAGATGTCCCCCTTTTTTTCGCCGCAGCTTTATGGGTTATGGAACTCCACAAGAGAGATGCGTCGGAGAGATAAGATAGTGCGGGTGCATATATAGGCCGTCGAACGTGAAATTGTTCCGAGAGTAGCTTTTTTTGTTCTATTGCGAAAGTGCGAGGTGCTATCGTTGGAATGGGCACGTAATACCCAGGGCTGTGCAGAGTGAAAACAGTTTTTTTTTTATTATTGTCAGATATGTGAGAGAAAATAATGAAATGGTGTACGTGGCCGAATGACGAAATAAAGTTATAAAAAGTATGACACATTTCTGTACAATTCTATGGCTTGCATTGTTTTGCATTTCCCGAAATTATCGCAGTGCGTTACAACCTTTTTTAAAATTTCATCGGCAAAGCAGAAAAGAGTTGCTGTTGAATATACAGTAGAAAATAGGTCGTGCGCATACTATAAGCGGGAAAACTTACGATTGTCCAAGCAGACCAGGTCGTAAAAGTGATAACTAGGACTGTTGCTGATTCCAATATCGTCCCTCTGGGAGACGGAGTCCTCCTCCGAAATGACACACTGGCGAGTTTGCTCATCAAACTCAACGCTGCGGCAGAAATACTTCTCTGCCCTCAAGCAAAGCGCCTGGCACTCGTCGAGGGTCAGATTCGTATATATATCCACTTCAAACGGACCGCGCAGACGTTTGTTTTCCTCCTTTATAAACACGGCCAGACCGTCGCAGCGATGTTCCGCTGAAAATATGAAAACGTTATCACTCAACGCTGCATGCACGTTACTTTTCATAATTTAAAAATGAAATTGTAAAACCATATTTACCATTCAAGCAGGTGTTTTCTAGGTACTCCGAATTTGCGTTATCCTCGAGAAGTTCTGGGTGCGTCCTCCTGGTGAATCTACTGAGTGAGCAGCTTCTCAAGGTTACGTCGTAAGTGGCCGACCGACACACGAAGCTGAACTCGTTGAGGCATCTAGAAGATGGATCGTGATCTTATTTGTACAGTTTCCACAACTCAAACAAGTAAAGTACAATATATTCGCGAATCTCACCTGTCCTCGCATTCCGTGCGGTTAGCAGCGGTCACTTCCTTCACATCCGTGGCCGGTAGTTTCAGCTTTTTCCGCGAATGCCTCTCGAAAACGTAGCGGCGGTTCGGACATTCCCGCTCAATCCGACTCGCTAGAATTGTCAAACAAAAAGAAAAATCATCATCACAGCCTACATCCCGAGAAAGAATAACCGCGCGCATAATCCAGGCGTTAATACGGAATCCCTTTGTCCGGCTAATCGTCGCGCTAATTACAAGCCTCCTCAATACATAATCGAGGCAAAAAAATTACACACACATTCCTAAAGTTCGTTCATAGAGTGTCAGGCGCCGATGCGTGACGATCGCGTGTGCCTTTTACCTGTTATACCGCGGCTGTCACACTTCGTTCACGCCGATGAACACCCTCGAATCATTGTTAATGCCTTTGTTCGCGCTTTGTTATTCAAACGAGAACGCGTGCGTGTGTATCTATGCACACTCACGGTTGAATTAAAAAAAATCGGGAGGGAGGACGTGCCGGCGAAAAATTTATGCGCGCTTATACGCGATTAATGCGTCGGGTTACCTCATAGCTCATCGTAAAATCATTCGGATTCAGGTTCGTGAATTATTATTGTAATTTGGAGCGCTGATGCCTTGCGAAAGAGAAGCCTCTGCGAAGGTCGATACGAAGCCGGGCATTAAAATATCGTTACCGCCTTTCGCCACAAAAGTGGTGTATCAATTCGGAAACAATGGATTTTGGCTGGGCGGTACGATTTGCCCGGTGAATCTATAATTCCAGATGAACTTGAGACGATAAGTATGGGTGAGAGAAAACAATCACATGTCGGACTAAATGCGCGTTAATTCCGCCTGCGTGCTTCCAACGTGTAATAAAGCAAACCTTGATTAAGTACTTAACTAATCGTGTAGTTTCGGAAAAAAGACTACTATGAAGATTGGTCAATCTTAAAAATGCACACGTTGATTCATACCATTGATAATGGCAAAGTAGAAAAAGCGCACTTTGGTCAGCCGTACATGATGCAGCTGTTTTAAGAAAATTTACTCGGGACTTTCGGAAGTGGGCTATAATTTACGCAGCATGACTAGCTCGATTAAGAAAGCAAGTATCAGCAACAATGCATAGCAGTGAAAGTTATGTAACTTACACGTGAGGCATACTTCCGTGAAGTGCACACTATTGGGGACCATCATGAGGTTCCCTATGCCTTCCGGCTGTGCTTGCTCGGCACTTAAATAGCAGGTGCTCTCCTCGTACTCAGCCGCACCGCTGAAGGAAGCTATTCTTGTGCCCGGCTGGAAGTCGAAACTCGAGCAAGCTCGCACCAAGTTGTTAGTAGCCGTCCGGTCCCTTAGGCATAGTTCCTGACACTTTTCTAATACTCGGAATGGCGGTGCTGAATCCCTTACCTATATGCGTTAAAGGAGTATTGATCGTATATTTTGATTTCTTTTAATGTATAAGTAGCACATATTAGGTTTGAAATTTTTCTTAAAACTCACCACTTCGTCGTCGAAGCCTTGCAATTGCTGGTCTGGTAACCTCTCGTAAACGACTCTGCCCGCACCACCATTACAAGTAGTTTGAGCTGTAAAGAATTCATCGATGCATCATTATTTTGTTAGCTTTTTTTTTCAACAAAAAATCGTTGCTAGGTACTCACCGTTGACGAGCATCTTCAACACCGTGAGAACAGTAATTGCTTGAACCATGCTGAACATATTATGAATCCTTTTCATTTTGAATTCTGATAACTGGTAGTATCAAGTAGTCATGTCACTCGAAGTGGGACTGCAACAAAAATTCGAAGTAAATTAACAACTTTTTACACAAACAAGTTCATCATCATAGAATTCTAAGTTTCACGTTCGATCGAATTTTCATTCACGCCTTTCGATTTTTCAAAACACCACGTGACGAACATAAGCTTACCACAACACAAGGAACTTGAGCAAAATGAACAAAAAAATTCGCTTCATCTTGACTGTAATCAATGCCTCTAGATAATAAACACAAAGATAAACAGTTCACTCGCATATACAAACAAAAAAATGCAATTTTCAAGCGCGATTTCGACGGAGCTATAGCGTGGAAAACTGCGCGACAGACGCTCTCTCGGCGCGCGCTTATGACAACGTTCACCGAACCGATTTCAAAGCGGACTGGCGAATGAATTGAAGGGAGTTTGGTGAACGAGCCGCCGGAGTCAAAATGCGTGACAGCTATTCGATGTCCCCATCTGATGTCACGGATTAATATAAAGAAAAAAAATGGTGCGATGCTTCCGCACCTCGAATAATGAAACCCACGCGTTTCGCGATGACTCTGATTTTCTCTTTTCCTCGTGTATTTTGGCTTCTGATCGATTATTTGAATACGATACTCTTTCTTTATGCCCGAAAAATGATTTCCTGCGTGGGGATTAGGTAAAAATACTCTACGATCAAATTTTATGTTGGTTGTTCAAGCGATAATGAACACTGTTACTTTTAAAGAGAGGTCTGCCTATAGAATACAAAGTTTATGAGAGAAATTTGATTTAAACTACTAATTTTTAAAGGAAGACATCGGATAAGATAAACATTAAATATATTCATCACAGCCCCATGAATTATTTTCGAAGCATTATTCAACGTTTTTCTGCAACAAACTCGCATAAATGCTGGAATACCGATATTTCCACCCTCTGAAACGTCCACTGCAGAGTATGTAGTTATAAACTCTATATAGAACCATCCATCATGCAGTATACATACTAAACTCCCATGAAAACTATCTAACGCCGCAATAAAACGAGACGCAGCCTCGCGACGCATACGCTCTCTTTTCCCTCGCAGTTCGTACTCTACTCTCTTTCTGTGAATCTGTCCCCACATAGCACATAGCCTCCCTCTCTCTCTCTCTCTCTCTCAGCTACTGTCCGGGCATTCGCGATAACTGCGAAGATAATAGATCCCTAATAATGCGCTCGCCGCTGGGAAGTTGGAACTACGCTCTGTTGCCTTTACGGGCGCGCGGACCCGTGTGCGTGCGACGCTACACACATGGGTATACGCGTACACATCTATATATACTCAGGACTGTCCACTTTGGAACTTCCAGCCTAGCTCGCGGCTTATTCAGCGCGATTCGACACACACTCGCGCACGAGTCCAAGTGTCCGTGTGCAGTAGGACGGGATAGAGACAGAGTACGCATGTGGAAACGGTTCAGGGTGAGTGCCTGTTAGGAATCCCGGGTAGAGCTTTTCATGCCCGCAGCGACGACTGATGCAGCTCTGCTGCTCCGCGCGCACAATAGACCGACGACTCGGTCGACCGGTAGACTATATGTATATATGTACGCGCGATGATGAAAATAGTCAGGAGTAGTAGTCCTGTTCGATGTGCGCTAGCTGTACATCGAGGCTGACCGCGGCCGCACAGACGAATCGTCATTGGGAGCAAGGATTCGTCGATGGATTTCGGAGATAGGCCAATTATACTGGCGGTTCATTGCGAAAGCTGAGCGAGCGCGAGCGAGTCGATGATGGACGGTTTTTTTAATGTAATCTAGGCATGACGCGTATATGAACAGCACAAAGGGACATGAGCTATTATTGCCTTACGTTGAAAGAGCCTTTGTTCGGCTGATTTTTTAATTTGTGCGAGAATCTTTGCGCGATTTGCGGAGACTAAGATACTTTTCGTCCTATACGCGGTTGCGTAAGCTTGCGAATACGGGGATTTTTATAGCAAGGTTGAGGAGGCTGTTACGAAGCCTTATGCTACTTCCAAATTATGTAAGAAAAAGTTATAGATACAGAGATTTATAGATAAAATGAGTTGAGCTACAGGTTTTTTGAATCGTTGATTAGTGAAATCGAGAAAAACTAAGTTAAAAATCTTTTTTTTTTTGTATGTGATTTTTAAACCAAGTTCGAATTAAGAGGCGATTGTTTAGTCGTCACAAAGAATGAAATTAGAATAAGCAATTAGAATAAGCAAATCTTTCAGGTGCATAGATAGGGGCGTTTTAGAATAAAATAACTCGATCGAGCGTAACTCGAAACTTCCATCTCAGAGCTATAGTGATTTCTGTTTGAAAAGAGCCGAAATGAAATGCAGAGCATGCACTACTTAACACTGGCCATTATACTAAAGTCGTGCATCATATAGGCTCCCACGAGAGTGTCATTATGGTATATGCTAATTTATGCAAAGTTGAACTTCAAATTTTAAAGCCATTGTTCGTCATCAAAACGCACTCAATATACAAAGCAATTATGCAACCTGTTTTTCGTGCATCGTTTTGACGAATACAGCTCAATGAAATTACGATAAATATAAGCAGCTAGTTCCAAGGACCGCAAGTTTCGAATGATCGAAAAAAGAAAACAAAAATTTCTCACTTATCGAACTCCTGCCCGATCGCAGTTGACGTCCCACTCGCCAGGAGAGTCTCTCATGAATCCAATGTTATACAACAGGCAGAATCCGCAGACAGGAGCAACAGCCGAACAATATGTCCTATTATAGCACAGATAGTTACGGTTTAAATAATAAGTATTGTACTACTTAGTATATACGAAAGGTATACAGAGCGCGCGCTGCGCGCTTATCCAGAGGTGTGAAAAGGGCCGGAGCGGCGCGACTGGCACCCGTAATCAGACTGAGCACCGAAATCGCGACTCGAAAATAACAGGCTGTATAGAGAGTAGCGCGCGAGCTTGCGGGGGGTAACCTCCGCCTCCTTTTCCTCTCTTACATTTGTGTACAAATATACGCGCGCACCGGTATATAGCTGTATGTATGTACGTACACATTGTACAGTGTTGAGTGTATACACATATAGGTGGGGCGTCGCGTATATACATACCTATAGGTACCTATACGCACATCACATGTGTGCGATGCATCGGCTCTCTGGCCTTGCGACTACACAGCCGGAAGTTGCTCTCATTGTCCTCGGTTTCCGTGCGCCACACTCGCGCACATCCGGGAAAGCGTGCGGGGGGGTTCTCTCTCTCTCTCTCTCTCTCTCTCTCTCTCTCTCTCTCTCGCTCCGTGTCGATGCTCGTGTGCGTATATTAGGCGCTATACCGCGAGTCTCGATATACGCGCGCGTCGCTGCGGAACCACGGATTAGAGATTCCACATATACAGTACTCGGATGTCGGGTCAAGGAGGACACTGTAATGTAATTGATTCGACCGGTGGGGAGGGATCTTTTTTTTTTGTTTTCGGGGCTGTGCCGTTATGAGATGTGCTTCGGCACGTGGGAAGGCCGATGTAGGAAGAGCCGCGTGCAATCATGCGTGCGCCGATTGATTCTGTATACTGCAGAGTTGTTCATCGACGGGATACCTATAAAGGAGTAACGGACCGCTTTCTTCTGGCCGAGAATCGATATTTGCACTGCAAAAATGAAAGGATGCTCGAAATTAGGAACCGAGCGCGTGAAGTATACATATATAAAGGACACAAGCTTATGCGTCGAGTCATGCAGTATTTACATGTCTGGGGACTGGATTATTGCATCCTGCGTTACTACATTGCGCTGATTAATTATGCATTCCAAGGCTCATGGGTTATATTTATTATATGGCTTTCTGGCCACCGTACGTTACATATTTAAATAATGCAGTGACTGCGATTCGAGCATATATTTCTATCTATACGCGGGGGCAGCTCGCTGTTCACGAAAGCCCTTCGTCATTCTCATTGTTTAATTGTTTTTAACCATTTCATGGGAAATATAAATAAAGTAATAAAACCTCGCGCAAATCAAGTTTTATCATGTCTGGCTTGAGATGGATTACATCATTACGGATGGGCAAATAATTTTCCCTTTTACGGTTACTACAATGGTTATTTAATTACGAGACCAAACCAATACTATTTCCATCCCTATAAGTATTTTACTCGTCGATTCAGAACGTTCGATCGGCTACTCGGCTGTATCGAATACCCAAACAAGAAAAAATATACTGTATATAAACATGCCACCCTTCGCTTCCGCGAATAACCGATCAAGACTTAGCTCACCGCGTTTTGTTTATCGATTGTCGCAAATAAAGCACTCACCTGTCTCACTGCACCTGTTCCTCTCCAAAAGCAGCATCAGCAGCGAATGTCACCTCCGTCCTCGCCATCTTCTCTCGCATTAACCTCAACCGCCGGCAATTCACCGTCCACGCATTGTTTATCATTTTCCTCCCCACGATGCAATCCCTGATCAGCAAAGCCCTATTCCAAAGCGATATATCTATTCGTATTTTTTTTCCAAACCGCACGCTTTCCTCGTCGACTGGCGCCATCTGGCGCCGTTTCCGCAAAACAGCGTTGTCCGTTTCCTCGCGGCGCCGCTTCCCCTGGAACCTCGCTTCCGATTCGCCGAAGCAGTAATTCCACGCATCGCTGGTCCGCTGGACGAGTGCACGCACGTCATACACGCGCAGAGAGCGACTGCAACGCCCTCCGGTTGTCAATGTGTCGGCGGTCTGCGCGACCTGGAGGAGTAGGCTATTCCGCGCGACGAGTCAACCGAACGATTCCCGGATCATCGTCGACATCGGCTCGAAGCTGCTGCTGTGCTGCTTTTACGAAAAAGAGAGAGAGAGAGAGAGAGAGAGAGCTGAGCTGTGCACTCGTGGAGAAGAGCACAAGGAGTCAACGGCGTCTCCGAGATACGCCGAGCCGTCAGCTTCTCGGATGTGGCTGCCCGATTGATTTCGAGTAATTGTTTATTGATTTTCACGACACGTACGGAGAGAGAGAGAGAGAGAGACCAGTCCTCGCATTTGCTTATTTGTAAACAAGTGCACGCACTCGGGAATGGCAATCAGACTGTGCTCTGCTGCGCACCTGTTTTGACAGGTAGCTACACTTACGCCAGGGGGGATTCTGAGCGAGTTTCCCCTCGCGACCTTTTGTTGTGAAAGCTGATGTGCACCTGCAGCTTGATGGTTGCACATCCCCAGTGCGCGTGTACCTGTATGGAGGACGGGCCACTACTTGCGTATATACATATACGCTCTCGTTGCCTTGAACGAGTTGCTCACTGAGCTTCATAAAATTTACTTTTTTTTCCACAGGATTGCCAGCAAAAAGAGGGTTCTGAGGAATCTCTTTGATTAGGCTTCAGAGGAAAGGAGCCAAAATGACGTTGAATACAGGTGAGAGTGACTTTTATTACTCTGACTCGTAACTGGTATCCCATGTATCTTTAATTCTTTAGTGTTAAAAAAGTCTATCCTCGTTTCACAAAAAAGAAACAAATGTCAACAAAGTATGATAAAATCTCTTATTGTCAAACTTCTTGATAAGCATCAGGCTTAATCAGATTTGTGTCAGCATCTTTTAGGTTAATTCATTGTATTCGTTTCCAGATATTTCAACGGCTCTGCACTTGCTGGAGCATGTGCACAAGCGAGTGGAGGATTGCGACGATCCAAAGTTGCAGCTGCACACGAGTCAGGATCTGCAATCGCTGATTTCACTGTTAGAGGATCCAGTATTCCGTAGTATTGTGACTATTCAAGATTCATTGGCGGAACTGAATAGTCAGCTAGGACAACATCCGTCTATATTGCCTGGTGATTTCGACATTAGCCTTGGTGGGCAGCTTGAACTTTCGGTTCCTAACACACCTATCCAGCCTGTTGGCCAAGCAATGTATCAAAATATCTATCAAGACTCGAGCGAAGTAGACGATCAGAGAGTTCCAGTAGCACCATTACTGCACAGCAGTAGTGAAGATACCAGTGCACAGGTAGTTATATAACATTCAATTTCACGCTTGGGTAACTTCTTTATCTAGCTTAGCTTTAATATAAATGAATGAACACTATCTATTGCTAGTCAAAATTCTGCTTAGTCAAATTGCTTCAAAAATTGATTGCATTTTCTCAATATTTATATTCAATGGCTTGAATTTACTGATGTAAACTTTGTAAACTAAGAATTCATTATTGATTCAGGTCACAAGTCCTAGTTTAACGTCAGAAGTCATTGGAATGCCACCTATTATGACGCCAACCTATGCAAAAGAATTCCAAAAGGTCATTGAAACTGCTGCTAGAGGTCGACAGATTTTTACAGTTCAGGTAACAAGTCAACGAGTTATAATAATTTCTGTTTAGCAATATAATAAATATTTTGTTTCTAATGCTTTGTTTTATTATAGTTATTCAAATCAGAAGGAACAAGTCTTGGGTTCAGTGTAGTTGGACTGCGAAATAAAGACAGAGGGGAACTGGGAATATTTTTGCAAGAGATACAGCCAAATGGAATTGCTGGAAGGTAAGAAAAATTATTGGATTTAAGAAAAGTAAAACTGCGTATCATATTTATTATGCGTCTTCAAATGGGTTTCAAATTATTTTGATCACACGGTTATAACTGTTTGAAACCATTAAAAAGGTTATTGATAAGTTGAAATTACATCTATTCAGCAATGTTTTGTACTAGAGAAAATTAAATTCCTCACATGAACTTATTTTCTCAATCATTAGTACTTTTGAACTGCAGTGTAAGAAGTGAAAGTATGACTTGCATTGTAGTGTACTGAATTTTCACTGAACTGCAACATTCACATTCTTTATAGTTCGGTCATTAACTTTTCGATAAACCACACAATACTATAATGAAAAGTTCCTCTGGAAATCCAAGAAATCAATTGCAACACCAAATGCTACAGACCACTTTAAAAAAGTCATATACGTATAAGGCTATATAAATTGTTCGCAATACCTGTCCGCTGTAAGACGGAAAAGAACATACACAAAATAAATAAAGCGAGGCAGACAAGACAGGCGACACATGTGCTCTCTCCGTGCACACTGACTCTCCCAAGGGTCGCGATACCTCCGTACGGCATAGCAGAGGTACACACTAGTAGCAGCAGTGTATAGCAGAGACGAAAATTATTTATCCGAGCGCCCGAGTGAAGAGGACGAGCCTTTGCGGCGCGCTTCGGAAGAAAAAGAGGAGACTCCCTCGTCGCGGTCGGCCGATATAAAAGAGCGTGTCGTAAAATATTTCGCTCGTACCTTGCCCCATCAACAAGTCCCTTATCCCGCCGTGTGTGCGCGCATATGCTCGGCCCCACAATAAAAATCCGAGCTTGCAAGCTCGCGTCGTGCGGCCGAATTATCGATTTTTCCGCGCGCTTTCTCTCCGGCTTCTCGTGTGTTATATATACGTGTATAGGTATAGGTGTGTTCGCCAAAGGAGAGAAAGACGGCGTTGCTGCTGCTACTACCGCTTCCTGCGTCTCTTCTGTCTTGGTGTCGCGACTCCTTATTTTCCTGTCTCCGCGGGAAGCGCGACCTCTCTTCTCTTCTTTTTAGGCGCCACTCTCGTGGTATATACTGTAGCGTGGTTGTATGCCCCTTGCAGGCCGACTCTATTTCTGGAACAGAATACTTTTTCCTGTCTTTTTTAAGTGCGATAAATCGCTCTTGCTCGAGTTTGGAGACAGTGAATTTATGGGCTTCACTTTAAAAGCCGCTGCAAAATCTGGAAAGGACTTTGGACGGATCTGTGGAATTGATTTTATTTTTGTTGGCGAATGACATTTTTTTCTTTTCAACTTTTCAAATTGTTGCATTGTTTGTTTGAACTTTTTTCTCTAATTAGTTTTCGAGTACTGCGTGATTTAAGGAGGCGCCGAATTATTACTCTATAGCCAAGTCGACTCATAATAAATGTGAAAACGCGTCTGAGCAAACATTCGTCGGCTTAATAATGTGGGGCGTTAGATTACTCAGACGTTAAGGGGGGGATTTTCTTAGCCATGACTGCTGCGTTTTTTTAACAAACTGCGTCATTTATAAAGCTTATTCTTATTAAAATCCTTGTTAAAGGGGGCACATTAATTACAATGAATTCACCCCCTTATAAACAAGTACACTCTTTTGTATATGTGCGTCGGAGGTACGCACGTAATAATTATGAACTACCTTAAAAAGTATGTTTTAGAAATAACACAATGAGCAGCGCATAAACAGTGAAGATTTTAAGGCAAATCTTTCATGAAGGCTTTTGTTTGGTTAATTTTTATTTGTCGTAGCAACAGCGGAGCTACTCTTTTATCTCGCGACTGTCGCATTTTCTCTGTCAACTACGTTTTCTTTCAGCGTAATGTGTAATTACTTAAACAGAATCTCGTTTAATGTTCAGAAATATTCAGAAACAATGACGCATTTTTGTTTGTGGAATAACATCTTTAAAAATTTATTCTCAACGCTGATGTAGTTGCGCGTAAAGAGTTTTCAAATGTAGAGAGTTTTTAAAACATGAATCAATCCGAGCAGACGACTTTTACTGCGCGAAAGAAAGTTTCAGAAAATGTACACGCAACACAGATGAGACTTTTGTGAGAGATGTAATTAGCTCTAATAAACTTTTATTAACGTCGCGAAAGATAAGTACGCAAGCGTAGAATTTGTCCCTCCTGATTTACATCTGTGGCTGTTTGTAGATAATAATGCGATTATTATTCTTTGAAACTAGCAGCGAAAGTAAATCAAGCGAGTACAGTTTCGACAATATGATAGGAGATTCCTCTTCTCGCAGAAATGAACAAACGTTACCGGTTTCCAGTTACGACAACATGATACGCCAGTTGAATGAAGGCTTCGGTATACGTGTTACGTTTCGAATAGGGCATAATGTGGGTTTTGAAGCCTTTGATTCGATAACAATTTTACCGTATAAATTGCACATAGTCGACTGAGAACTAAATGCAAACAACTGTCATATACACACACTGTGAATATGTATCGAAGCGAAAATTGTTATCGCGAAGTGATAACGAATTTCAATAATATCCAAGTACACGTTTCGTTTCGTAACTCTTTCGCATATCCGTTGTGTGTCATCGATCGGTGCTTGGGTTCGGAAAAACAGCAAAGTCTGTAGCGCGGAATTTGGAGGGTCGCTCGAGGTGTGCATAGCACAGCATTTCAAACACATTCCTATCTCTGCACTATGTCTTTGACCCACAATATTGTCCCTTTTTGTCTTCCTTTAGAATTTTCGCGCTATTCTGCGGGGGAAAAAGTACGCGAAAAAGGTGCACTTTATTCAAGGCATTTCTCGGCTTCAAAATAGTCGGAAACGTTTCATAGCTACTTTTTCAACTTGAAACGTGTTTTCTAAAAAACGGTTTTCTTGACTCTGAAATATGCTGCTTTTCGAGAGTACCTATAACCCAATATTATACTCGACGTCCCTGAACATTGTTATAGTCGTAAATTACAGTTCTAAATCCATTTATAATTTACTCCATACACTCCATTATGAAAGAGTTAAGCGGCTTATATTGGATCGAAACGAAGTTAAGTTTCCTAACTAAGTACCCGGCTTAATGAGTGCTTTCTTTTTTAGCTCCGAGCGCCTCGCTCTCGACAATAACTCAAAGTTTCTCCCGCGTTTTAAAGCGATTTCACTGAGTATTAACTTGTTTTGTCGCTCTCGGCCCAGATAGAAAACTATTCAGCCGACAAGAATTTTCGCGCGTCGAGAAAAAAAGAAACAATTGGCGCAAAACGAGATCTCTTCGCTGACGAGAAAGAAAAACTCATAAGAGCAATATCTGTTCGTCAAAATTTTTTGCAGCTCAAAAGCAAGCTAGCAAGAAACAACGAGAGGAAAAAAAGAAGACAGGAGAAAGAGCGGCAAAAAAGAACCTCTGGAGATAGGGCTCACCTTCTAATTTATCCGGGACGTATAGAAACGCAGAAACAAAAAAGCTGCCGGGTGAAAAAAGACGTCGTCGTCGTCGTCGTTATGGTCTTCGTGCGGTCGTCAACGACGACGAGGAGGAGCAAGAGGAATAGAAAGAGAGACGAAGACTGCTCCCACCCACGCTCGCTCAGCGCATCATATATAAGGGTCGAGAGAGAAGAAAGGGAAAGCGGCAAGAGAGCACTGCCACCGGGGCTTGGGCGACGCCACCGCGAAGATGATTGACCGCGATGAAAGAAGGGTTGTAAAACGAGTAGCGCGCGAGGGAGAAAAGGCTGCTGCAGACTGCGCTGCGCTGCCGCAAGAACGGACGAGTCAAGGAAAATAGAGAGAGAGAGAGAGAGAGAGAGCATGAAGAAAGGTCGTCGCGCCGAAGGGCTACACGGCGGCGCATAGAATTCCGCTTATGCTGTACAGCGCGCCGGGATGTATAATGCTCTCGGGCTAGGATTGCCGAGATTATCTATATAGATTGCTCCGGATTAGCCGCGGATGAAAATCTGTCCTTTCTACCGCGGGCTTTTTGTGTTATTATTTTCTTCTATCCGCAGCTGCTGCATTAGTCGAGAAAGCCCTTGAGAGAGTGAGAGTCTCGGAGATGTTTTAATTCGCGGCGCGAGTTCTTTCTCGCTTGGGAGATACTGACCACGTTTCCGAGCGATGGTCGGAAGTTGAGCGCCGCGCAATATCCGGAAATTCTTAAAATTTCTGACCGTTTGGCTTGAAATTTCAAAAAGAGTAGAGATGCCAAGAGCACGGTGGCCTGGAAAAGTATTTCGGTGAAATTTCTCGGAGAAGATTTTCCGGGTACAAAGGAAAATTTAACAATTGCGCGGATCCTCCATACGGATTACTTTTTTTTTGCATCAATCTCTTATGGTCATGCTTGTATTCATTATTTGCGTTATAGGAGAAAGTGAAATTCATTTTTGCGATACTGCGCACCGTGGAAATGTCTAGAATTCATACCCGGATAAATTTATGTACACAGAATCCCTCTAACATGAAAATTTAACTGCAATATACGTTACAGCGCGAATCTACTCGTGTCCAAGTGAATTTTTCATTCGAAAGAGCTCTAGAAAATCTTGGAAAAATGATACCATTCTCATACTATACGTGCACCTTAACGTTTATAAAATTTGTCGCAAAAAATTGTTTGCGCCGTTTCGTTCATTACGATCGCTCGTCAGCAGTCAAACTCGTCGAGAAAGAAAGAGGATGCCGAGTGCAATCAACTGTTAATTGTATAAACAAAGGCTTTTCTGCAGCTGGGAAATATACAGAAAGAAAGCCAATTACGAAATGGAATTGCTCTCTCGAGATTAAAATGTTATTTTCTTAACGATCATGAAATTTTCTCTAATTAATTGAAATTTGAAATGCCTCGTCAGCAGGCTGGTCCGTTTGGCAGGGAGATTCGTTCGCAATAACTTTGTCAACGTGTAATTATTCTCTGCTATGTGCGCACTATAAATTCACATCGTGTGATGTCGAAATATACGTCGCATCCAACACGTTTGAATTTCATGCAGGTATTTCCCGCACTGGTAAAAGGTTTTAACTGCAAATTCGTGTACCCTTGCGTGATATATTACCCGAAAACACACAAACGTATCACACGTAACGCTCAGAAAGCACTCAGCTCCTTTCGCAGAAAAACAAGAGCTGCTATCGAACTCCGGAATTTCAATCCACTAGCGCGGCCTCATCCCGAAAAGTCCGAGAAAGCTCTCTCTCTCATCTGCACATCTTATATCCTGCACATCCCCGAGTCAAAGATAAGCCAATTTATAGTATTCCTCACACGTACGTCTACCCACTCGCGCACATCGCAGGCTCACACACACACCCACACCCACACACAGGGACAATATTCCGTGTCTATGGACGTATATACCTACATCGCGTCGACGGCCCCCGGAGCTGCGCGCATGTCCGTGCTGGTGGCAACCACCCAGCAGCGAGTATATAGCCCGCGCGGCGCTAGTGCACACACGAACCTCGGCGCGCGCCCGCTCTCTCGCAGTAGTTACCGACGAGTAGCCGCCGACGAAGGAGCTGCTCGCGGCCGCAGCTCTCTCTCTCTCGCTCTCTTGCGTCTCTCTCTCTCTCTTTTTCTCTGTTCTTATTTTTTTCCCTCGCTATCTCTCCTTCCCCTGTACACCCGCTGCTCCGTCACCTTTTTCGTCCTGCCTTTCTCTATCTTCGAAAATAATCGAACGGCCCTCGCCGCGCGGTTGCGGGAAAAGAGCGGCGTGTAGTATATACGTGTGCAGTGCCGCGGCGAGCGATGCTCTGAATAAAAGAAAGCCGGAGGAGCTGTCGGAGGGAGGAGTAGTTGTTCGCCTTTGTCTCGAAACTGCAGCACAACGCGAAGAGCGAACCGAATGCGTGAGAGTCGGCTTCGGTTTTCGCGGGGACGCCGGTTACGCGGCCTCGTCTCGCCTGCCACGACCGATGACAGTATCGAGTCAAAAGCAGCAGCAGCTCGGCGACGTCGCTCCGACAATATTAGCGCGAGTTGTTCGATTGTGCCATTGATTTATTGGGAAGAAGCAGCGACTCAGCGCCTGGAGCAGAAGACTGAACCGGAGGAATAAGGAGGGTGATGCGCGCCGCCGTACGCCGGGTAATGATCCTTATTCTCTCTCTCTCTCTCTCTGTCTCCCTTCTCTGCTGTTTCTCATTCTTTCGGACAAAAACGCTGGACGTTCGGCCGGATTGTTCGCACGGTTGCGCGATACCGCGAGCTTTAATTTTATAATTTCTTTCCTGTGCCCGAGCTCGCGCGGGCCCCGCTGGTCAGGCCTTTTGCATTCTTATAAGCCGCGCGTGGGTGGGAGGGGGGGGGAAGGCGGCCGATCGATTTTTACGAGATGCCGCCGTGTGTTTTGCCCCGCTTTATGCGGTTGTTCTTGCGCTCGCGCTCGCGCGCCCCCGTTGCATTATACGGGGTTGGAGGGCCTCTCTTTCCTTTCTTTTCTCGCGCGGCTCTCTCGTTCGAGAGGAGGCCGGATTTTCGCGTCGCAGTCCTTGCTCGCTTGCCTCGTCGTCTAAATTTTAGCCTTCTTTTTCTTTTGCGATGCGCTCGAGCACGTTTTCAGATTAGGAGAAAATATTCATACGCCGGAGCGTGTGTGTGTGTTTTCGGTGTAAAAAAATTATGCCTCGCTGATGTGTGCAGTTCGCTGAAAAGCTGACGCGGCGCTTTTAATTAATGAGATTTACGTTTTCGCCATTCAAGCGATGGTAAATATATCTCTCGCTACTGCATAGGAGAGCGTTTTCGAGGTTTAATTACTCGGGGGTCTTGAAAAATGCAGTCGCCCCCGTCCTCCGTATATATAAACGTGTACGCGCATATAATCAATTAACGCGACTCTCTCTCCCTCAAGGATGCAATTAATTATTGACGACTGATTATTCTTGGTCTCTTTTGGCGGAGGAATCCGTGCCGGCGGGAAATTAATACCCGACTCCGGGGACGCTAACTATACGCACTCTCTGATTAGAGAGCCCGAGATCGAGCATCAAGAGAGTCGCTCCCTCTAATTGAATTTCCCGCTTCGAAAGCGAATCGGATTAAGCTAAGCAAGCTCTTTCGACAAATCTAGCGTAAAATTTTGCATATTCGCGCTCGCGCTCACGGTCCATATACAGTAGACTGCTCCAGATTTGGCCCAAAAAAGGCGCGCATAACGGCCAGCCGAGCGTGTAACGTAATGCGCGAACGTGCCTGGAATTTTCGCGGCGTAAAGAGAGAAAAAAGAAGCGGCTCTAGTCTCCAGCTACTAGCCCTCGCCGCACGTATAGCTATGTATAATTAAAGCTGCTAATTTGGCTCGTCTGGCCTTGCGCGCATAACGTGCCATCGCTGAGAAATAGAAACAGCCCGGCGATGCAGTTCCAAGTGACGACCGTGTAAAATATTTGACGGGTTACTTTAAGCTGCGCGAAGAAAATTAATCTCGTCCTCGGCTACGGCTCGTTGGATAAAAATTACAGTTTTTACTTAATTTTCCGCGATAATTGAAAAAAAAAAAAAAAAAATTCCCAGCTCCAGATGAATGAAATTTCCCGGCGTCTCGTTACGCTCGCGCGGCTAGAAAAGAAAGCCAAGCCACTTTACCGGGTCAGAATGATCGTTTCAAGGAAAATTTCGCAGAGACAGAACGAGCTTGCAAAGTAAATTACCGCTGGTAGCTGCGTGCTCCTGTATATTTCTCTTATATTATGTACTATAAAGCTGGAAGAGAGAAAAATCCTTCATTCTTTTGAGAGCTTCGGCACGCGACATCTATATATATATATATATATATATGCATATAGGGTTCCCGCGCGAATTTCGCCGACGTGTCCGCGATACAACAAAATGCTGTGCCGCTGCTGCCTGGTGCAGAATTGAAAAGGTTCTCGCGCGAGCGCACCTCGTTCAAAGAGACTAATTAGTCTGTTATACGAGGATTCATCTATCTGCCTCTCTCTCTCTCTCTCTCTCTCTCTCTCTCTCTCTCTGTCTTCGCCGTTGTCTCGTGCCGTGTCCGCAGTGATTTTCAATTCAACGCTCGCGCGCGCGCGGCTGGATATTTCATTCATGAGCGTCCACGCGCATTTCTCCAGCCGGTGTACACGCCACATTATGCAGATTGCCAGTAATTAAAGGGCTCGCTCGTGACTGTATAATGTATGTATATATATATAGTAGCAGTTGGCGCTTCGCGCCTGTCCGCGTTTTCCTGCCCCCTTCGATTATTATTATGTCTTGTTGGCCGCGAGTTGTGCGTCGTTGCGGGTATAAATATAACGACCCGGGTGTCGATTTTGATTGGAACGCTTATCTTTGTTAGAGTTGTATTTCTGGACTCGTATAGAATATAACGAGCTTGTTTTTCGTTTCCGGGCTGCACGATCGAGTTGCTTGGCGTTTTTCTTCTGTCTCGCACAATTCGACCTTCTACCGAAGCGATTATTTATATTTGCGATCCTGGAATAGCCATAATGCATAAAAGTTTGCCAAAGCAATTCTGACGCTTGGCCCGCTACTGCGAAAACTTTTTTAATTATGAATCCCCTCTACCGATACTTCAGTCTTCCTTGCCACTCCTGCAAATATAAGTACGCTCGAACTTCAACGAATATAACAAGACGAAAAATCAAAAGCCGAGACGAAGTGCGAAGAGCAACAAAAAGAAGAAGAAGAAGAAGAAGAAGCGAGTCTGAAGGATCGAGAAGAAAAGTGCAGCGCGTTAGATAAATGCAGGCGCGGTAAAGGCATCAGATTAAAATTTTTCAAGCTAGTAGCGTCAAGCTCGCCCACTCGCCCGTAAATTAGGTCGGCCGCCTCTGATCCCTCACGCTTACTTGCGTTCGACTGATTCTTATAAACTCCCTCTTTGTCTCTGTGTGTCTCAGTGTGCAGCCATATAGCTATATACATTGCCTCGAGACACGCAGTCGAGGGGAAATCGAAACTTACGTCCCCTACCGCTCTGGTATTCTAGCGCCGCAGGAGCCGAGTTATTGGCGATTCGGAAAACGGGAAGGGGACAGCTGCGTTTCCGGACGGAGAGAAAATATGCTGCGTCGTCGCGAAGTGTCCGTATAGGCTTTCATTATGCATGTCTTATTACACCGTTTGTGGGCAGGATTGGATTGCCCGAGCGCGCGGTCCACTGCGTAAATAATGTGGGATGACCCAGAAAAGAAAGCCTTACATGCTGTGTCTATATATTATGTCGAGTCTATGCGGTCTCGGTTGATAAGATATATATCGACGCCGTATCATTTATCAAGCATGACGTGATGTATATACCCCGAAAATCCTGGCAAGCTCCGTTTTCTCTTTTTGATGTATACCGAAGTAAAGAGTGTACGTAGCTGATCCTCGGGCCGTTTTAGCGAAAGTATAATAACAAAGCAGAAGCACGCGAAAGAGGGAGACAAGTAGGCCGTCGTCTCTATCAGGCTGATTAGCTAGGCCGAATCGGGCTGTTGGCTCTCATTAGCGGAACCTCCCGGCGCTACAACACTAGCTATACAAAAGTAATGAGCCGCGCGGGGATCGGAAGACGAACGATCCTCGATCGATGCCCATCGCAATATGTCTGCCTCATCGCCCCCGCTCTATATACATAGTTATATGGATCCTATACACTATAGGATCCAGCAGCGCGCATTTACGCGACTCAGTTGGCGCCCGCTTCTGCTAATTTCGAATTCGCCGTCCTGTATACACACAGCCGATGGCTTTGATCACGAGCTTTCTTCCTGCCTGCCCCCCTTGGCCGCAGGATTTTCGCCTGCCCGGTTGCTCGAGTCATCGATCTATTTTCCGCTCCTAGCTCGAGAGATGCGTTATATACAATATACGAGAGGGATTTAATTATCGGCCGAGACGTCGTCGTTATTACACGTTGACTATCGACAGTATACGGTGCGGGGAGTTTATCGCGCACACACCGCGCGACCATAATGAGTGGACAATAAAATATGACGCGCGCGAGCGAAAATAATAGGCTTCGGAGAGATGAGGGAAAAATTGTTTCCGGAGATAGATGATCTTATATATACGTGGTGTGTGTTGGTGTGTGTGTGTGTGTGTGTGTGTGTGTGTGTGTGTGTGTGTGTGTGTGTGTGTGTGTGTGTGTGTGTGTGTGTGTGTGTGTGTGTACTATAATATTGGAATAAGCTCTTTCGTACGCGCCCGCACAATCTACGATCTTCATCAATATTCAATCGTTTGGCTTCATGAATATCGGGATAATGTAGATTGGTGGCTTTTGGAAGCGATCGCTTAATCTCACCCGGAACTCGGCTAATGGTCTGATAAGCTTTACGAATAGTTATTATACGCCGTTGGTTATGATATCGGATGAAGTCGCTTTTTTACTCCTCATGCATGCCATAGGTATAGACGCATGATCCGTGCACTACTGAGCACAGAGAATGGAATCGAACAACGGCTCGAAACTTTTGACTTTAATTCAGAAATAGAGGACCGTATTTTTTGAAAACCGATATCGAATATGCGAGAATATATTCCAAAACTCGCGAATGCATACAAGTAGTCTCACGCCAACAAACTCATGCATGCAAATTGGAGAATTTCAATATTAATATCGACATCCTATAGTTTACATCTCCCATCGACGCATTTGATACGCATTGATGTAAAAATGATATAAATAATGAATTTCGCTCTTCGTTCGTATACCAGGAATCAAATAACGCAGTTCAGTTCCAGAAACTCCGACTGACGTATATTAATATGGAACGGATAAGCGCCGGCAACGACGTACAAATTTAATTTGTTTTTAAAATACTTGATGCAGAAACAAATAATCAAAGAACGGACTAGCGAGTATTGCTCGGGCCACGCGTGGGACACAGAAATGGAAATTCCGCGTTAAAATTAAATAAGCGAGATAAAAAAAAAACGATTTGAGACGGGCTAAAAATCCAGAGCGAGCGCTTTTTAACGAGTATATACGGCTGACTCTCGAGCGATAGAGCGTTAAGCGCGCACTGGTGCGCCTAGGCGCGTAATTATGATTTCAAAATTAAAATTCAAAAGAGAAGCGCGCGCTTGCGTCAGAGATATTATACTGTGCACAGCCGTTATGCCCCTCCTAATTACGGCACCATCAATACTTGCTTATCGCGCCTGATATTAAAAACTCGTCGGTCCCTTTCTCTCTCTCTCTCTCTCTCTCTCTCTAGAAAGCGGCAAAACAGACACCAATAAGGTGCGGCGCGTGATCGAGTCCGACGAATCCGCGTTGGCTGTGGCGCGTCGCGTGCCAACAACGAGTCCAACGCCCGCATGCGGGCCGCAATTTTAACGCTAACGTGGCTTCGTATTTAATATTCGTTCGTTATACGACGAAACTATAGACAAAACCATTAAGTAATACAATGGCTCCGGGGCGCTGCGCTGCATATAAATGGAGCCGTTGAACCTCGAAAATCGATTGACACGAAACACTGCAAAGAACCGAGAGCGTTGTAGCCTGGCAAGCTGGAGCGGGATTTTTTCCCTTTTTTTTTTTTTTTTTTTTTTTTTGCAGCTATGGTGGCTTTGACGTTGGTTGGAAAAACTTACAGTTTTTGTGAAGTTCGTCGCCGATGGCTCGTTAATTTACTTTTGATTGTTTTTGCCTCAACGGTCTTCTCATTGGTTGATTGAAAGTGAACGAAAGAACGTTTTTCGAGCTATTCTTCTTCCGACTTTCGCTATTCATTGAATAAATAAACCTGACATGCTTAATGGAATCCTGAGATGGACATTTTTCACTTTTTTCTCTGCGCGCAACTGCATACCGAGTATATTATTGACTTTTGTATAAAATGTAGTATAAGCCGTACTTGCATTTAATTATATCGTTGGTTAGGTATATGTATGAATTTGTAATTTTTATGGTCGAAAAATTATAACGCTTTGTTTGTTCAAGAGATAAAACCATGCCAGGGACAATTTTTTCTCGTGTACGGTACTTCAATTTCTTGAAAATTGGGGGCAGAGTGACACTTCGAAGAAAAATTTCTATTTTTGCCCCGAGAAAACCAGCGACGAATATGTCACGAAATGCTCAGAACTTTAAATTTATATGTAGGTACACCGGCAACAGTCACAAACTCGACGTTGGTATACTTGAGGAAAAAAGAATGTATCCGAAAAATTGCCCTTGAAATTTTATTGCAAAATGATCAAAAGTAGATTTTTAGTAAAATTACATGTAAGCTCGTACACCGCATTCACGCGAATCGAAAGCTCGTCGGGCGTGTATAAGTATATGCGCAAACAACGCCCAAAAATAAACATCGTTTTCGAGAGAAAACTCGCGGACTGATGTGTATTTACTCAAAATACCAAATTATCCGAACTGCTCGTCGAATAAAAACAAACACTTTTCCCGCCCGACGAACTGAATGAAACTCGCGCAAACAAGCCGCGACCACGAAACGGAAGACAAGAGCGGGCGGCGGCATGGAATTAATTGTTATACGACATTTTGGGGGTATAGAAGCCAAGCAAGCAGCGCGAGTAAATTCACGTCGTTTGAAAAACGTGTTTACCCGCGGCGCGTACGTGCCCTGGCTTCTCCTCTCGTATACATATATACACTACCGGTCGAACTTTATCGCGGCACTTTTCCTCCTCGCTAAACCGAGCGCGCGCGTGCGATCCAGCAGGTAGTTGGCACTTCCAGTTAGCGGCCTGGCGTCGCTACTATACTCGTTTTCCTTTTTTTTCGTCCTCGTCGTCGTCGTCGTCGAAAATTTTCGCTCTTCCTTTTTTGCGCCGCGTGCGCTAACAAATCCAATTTAGCCACGACGACGAGTCGTTTGCGCTTCCCAGCTCTCGCTGCAGAGTAGCTGTATATATATCGCAACTGGAGCAGCGGCGCCAGAGCAAGCAAGCAACGCGGCGGCCAAACGTGACTGTTTGATGTTTCCGGAACTTTGCAAAATCAATTTTCCGCGGCGCCTCCCGCTTCGCCAGCGGGCCAAACGTGACGGGACATTTTCCGAGGCCGAAACTATATGCAGATAGTCTGCATATATAACGCAAGCGAGAGAGTGTGGCTCTGGCGCCGATATGAGCTCGTCCGATGTTGCCAATTAATTTTTCATACCTAGAGAGAGTTTGCGCTGTCTCGTACAAGCCACACTATATATACTGCTCTCTGCAAATATACTCGGGGCAGCAGCTTTTCTCTCGTCGTTTTGTCTTCGGCGAAGCGCTGTGGCGCTCGCGGATGTTGATTTTTACTTCGTTATTGGGAGACGACTGCCGTTGTCTTGATTTTCCGCGAACACGAATATAGAGATTTAACGAAGCGTAAATAGCGAGAATTGTCGGATGAATGGAGCGTCGTTGCAAAGGCTTATCGATTGTCATCGGAGGTATAAATATATATACATATAGGCACTCCACCGGCGACGCTATAGGTGTAGATACTCGCGATCAATCGTTATATTTGATCTTCCGCTAACTCATAGCTCAAGCTCCCAGAAAACAATAAAGACCGAGCACGCGAGATCTTGAGAGAAAATGAAAATCGTTCTAATTCCGAAACTCCCTAGGTCCCATAAATATTCAGCAGCAGCAGTATAGCGCGGGCGTCTCGAAAACTGCATAAACATGTGACACCGAAATTCCATCGACCCGCCAGCCTAGACGCCGCAGGCGTACAAATCTCCCGACGGTTATGTGAATATAGGTATAGCACACTACTACTACTACTACATTCCAGACGGCGGTGCGCGCTGCCGTTAACCCCTCGGTCATTCACTATAACGCTCCTAGGGTCCAAGGCGTGCACACGAGCACGAGCGAGCGAGTTGCCTAGACGAGGCCGCAGACGTTTCGTCTCGCATCTCATCTTTTGACGAATATATTTTCGCCGTATGTGCGGCTGTTTTAAATATAGCGCGTGCACGTGTCTATACACATATATATATATGCGCTATACGTTGCGCGGTCGAGTGTGTCCGAGATCGATATAGCAAGCAGCCACCTCACCAAGGCAACCATGCGAGCAACTTCTCTATACTCCCTCGTGTGTCGAGCCGCTTTCCTTCGCACCCTTGACTATACACACGTATATAATACACATATACATATACACGTGCGCGCTCGCCGTATCTTATGTATATGCGCGTGTGCCCGTGCAAGCTCGTTTTATGAGTTTTTCCTCTCCCACAGCTCCCTCTCTCACTAGGCCGTTTTCGTCCTGTGTAATTGCGGCGTCTCTCGTGAACGCTTTTCCTACTTCTATATAATGCTCGCGCGCGAGCCCCTCCTGTTTTCCCGGCGCCCGCGCACATGCACGCGAGGGCGAAACGAGAGAGATTAGTTTGTTAGGGCTTTGTTTAAATACTCGAGGAAAGGGAATCTGATCCAGTCGGAGCGCGTGACAGGGAAAATAATAGAAACGAATGGCCGGCCTGCAAAGGGGATTACGCTGCGGGATTGAAAGCTCCTTTCTTCTTCTTTTTTTTAAAACTTTTTCTGGTTACAACTGATCCATATACTCGAATGTTGGCGATTGCCTTAAAATTGCTACCGCCACTTGGGCACTACATCATGAACCATCTAGTAATGTAGAGGACAGGTCGGAAAGCCGTAAATTCGCTCGCGACATACGGCGCAGCAGTTCTCAATCGATTCGACATTCACGTCTTACACCCCCGGAGCCGATAACTTATACGCCAGCTGTGCGCGCTTACATTAATCCGCGAACGGCATATAACAACCTGCTCATATAATACTTTCCAGCTGAAAAGTGGCAAAGCGAGGAGAAAAAGTCCGAGTAATTGTTGGCAACTTCCGGAAACTTTTCCCTCTCTCCATATCTCACCCTTTGCACACACGAAGGAACGAGAGAGATAGAGAGAAAGTGAGCGACTGCGCGTTCGTTGGAAGGACAAAATAATGGCTTTTCTGGGCGAGCAGTTGAATTCGAGAGCGTGTTTTCATTTACCTCCTGCTGACGTCGTCGCATTTCTTCTCTGGCGCGCGCTTTGTGCTTGCAGCGCTATCATACTCTTTCCATTTCACCGGGGCTTATTACTGATTGATATCGACGATAAAGGGGCGCAGCAAACTTGCCCCAAAATTGCGGTGAAGAGACCGCGCGCGCACGCGCGCCCGAAACTTGCGCCCGGCGCACAAAAGCTCGGAGAGCTTATCGGTCGAAGCTAGCTTGCGCGACGCTGATAAGAGAAACTTCCGAACGCGCAGAGAGGAAAATATTTTGCTATATGCAGCGTGTGTGTGTGTGCGATGCCGGCGAGCGCGTCGAGTAGATTGAAAGTGATGTTAACTTTTGTCATCGTGTCCCGAGCTATGGGCTGGATTTTGTCATCAGCTCTATACACGCTGACGCAAACAGCCAGCGAAGTTGCGGTTAGTCGCGGCTGGAAAATGACGCTGCGGAGCGTCGTTGGGTGAGATGTGCGCGAAGTGTCCTTGTAAATTACGTTACACGAATCCGCGGAGAAAACTAATTAATGAGCTTCTAGGGTAGCTTTGCAAATGTTGCAAGTGTCGACTTACCAGCTGCCGGGCCATGGTGCTAAATTCCATTAAGTTGCGCTATATGAGAGCCAAAGTTGCGTCACGTGTAGTTCTGTTAAACTCGTATTCGGCAAAGTTTTGTCTATATAGCGAAACGCTGAATAAATTCCATCAGCAATATTAAATTGCCAATTAAGGCTAATTACATCATTATAACCACACATGCACATACTTGACATAGCGCGAATTAATTGACAGCTCAGGTGACGTGCGATGTCTTTGATCAGTGCGTCGCGTGTTGCGAGGCCGTAAAATGAAACCTTCGCGCGACGAGAAGTTTAATCTTATACTTCCCCTCGCCCACACACTGAGTACACAAATATACATATATCCGCAGCATATCGCTCGAGAGTATCGACCAACGCTCACGATTTCCAAATTCAAATATTTACGCTTTCTATATGTCATTTCGAGGCGTTGGCCCCTTTTTTTCCCTCCGGGCGAGCAAGGCGTCCGGAAGCTCAAATATTAGCCCTCGCTCGTTTTATTTTCCCGGTTTTACAAGGAAAATAGCCTCTGGGTCGCGCGATGAAAACTCGAATCGTCACTTGTTATATCCCCCCGTGGAAACGCCTACTCCGACGCCAGGGCCACAGTTTGATCGAACCCAAGAGTGCAATTCAATCGCATAATGGACGAGCGTTTAAATATTTGCATCGAGGGGCGAAAAGCAGATGGGGCCGATATAGGAAAGATCTCTTCGATCGAGAGGTTCTTGCTCACACCTGTTTGCTTGAAACTTGTGATTCACGATGTTTTTTTTTTTTTTTTTCTGTATAAACGACAAAGGGGCTTCTAAGAATACAAAAGGAATAGCATCAGAAGCAAAGATGGCGTAATACGGGAAGAGTCATACTAACGTCTAACATAGACGGGAAAATCAGAGCGAAACACGGCGATCCACATCTGCGAAGCTGGATAGAGGAGACGTCGAAAACGTGATACACGCTGGAAATGAAAGGAAACGCTTGGCGTCGCTGTATACATATACCACTGCAGCAGCGAAGATACGCGCTCTCGTTGAGCTATCGCATTCCACCCTCAGGAGCTCGCGGTGCGCGAGACGTCGCCTTGACAACACGGTTAAACATCATTAGGGAAAGCTTTTGAAGCCTTCTTGAAGAGACAATTTGCAAAGAAGCCGGAGGAATATACCTAAATTGCGTCTCGTGCGCGCAAGGCTCAGCTCTCTATATAATAATATACTTGAATAATTTTCCGACGAAAAATGCGAGGATTCTCGAGGATCGCAAAACACTCGGCGAACTTTGAATCATCCAAAAGTTATAATTGTCAAAAGTTCAGAACTATATACACAGTACAGTTATAGAGAGTCTCTGAAGAAGAATCCGTGTGGCGTTTCCGAAACTTTATCAGATAAATTTTTCACGAGCCACGAGTTCCTCCGTCATCTCGAAAATCCCAGCAGACCGCAATAACGTAGTCGCGCGAGCGGGAAATTGCACGGACTATACATTATCCGCGCGTTATACACATCAGTCGCGCCATTCGATAGACTCCCAGGCAAGTCACGCGTCACTAGCTCCTGTGTGGATGAGATTGTTCGCGGCGAGGCGCAGGCGTATATATCGGGCAATGATTAAAGTGAGCGCTAATTGTGTCGGCCGAGCGGAAGTCGCCTCTCTCTCTCTCTCTCTCTCTCTCTGTGCGGCGTCTAACGGCGCGTCATGCCAGCGAGCCGCCGCCACTTGGTCTCTCTGATGTGTAAGCTCGTGTGTACTGCCATGGCATCAGCTAACTCGGCTCAATGGGAGCACATAACGCTTAGGTTTGTCAACACGGGCTTTTTGACGGCAGCTGAAAGAGAGGGAAAGAGCGCTGGTATTAAGCTCGTCGTTCTGTATAATAGTCATCGAGCTTTTATATCCGCACGTCCAATCGACTGGTGAGTTTTTTTCCACGCCGTTCAATCCACCCGGTCTGCCTGCTATGATGCTTCCGTTTATTTCTCCGGTACTTTTTGCGTCGGGATCATCGCTTCCCTCAGTCGTTCAGCCCTTGCTCGTTGCAGTTTTTGATTGTTGCCGTCGTCCATCGAGACCGCTCTTTGTTCATCAAAAACTTTTTGCATTTTTACGTAGATATCATACGTCGTACTTTTCGTTCTACGATCATTCGGGTTCGTATGCCTTATATAGAAATCCTCTTCGAGACTCTCGAATCTCGATCTCGAACTCGATCTCGAAATATGTGAGTGGAGTGAGTGGAGTGAGTCGCGATAAGCAAACATCGCAAATGTAAATAAACAAACTGACCGCTGAATTCAAATGCGCTATTATGGGGCTAGAATGAGCATGCGCTGATGTTTGCGCACGCGAGTGGGGAGCTCCTCCCAGCTCGGAAGCCTTGGCTTGACTGAGCTGGACTGCCGAATCAGGATTCCTTTTATACCCTCGATGACGGTTGATCGCGAGCGAAGAGTGGGGAGCTCCCGAATCGGGGCTTCTTTTATACCCTCGATGACGGTTAATCGCGAGCGAGGAGTGGAGGGGGAGAGGCTCCTCCCAGCTCGCAGGCCTAGGTCTGACTGAGCTGGACTGACGGTTCAGGGCTCCTTTTATACCCTTGATGACGGATGATCGCGAGCGAAGAGTAGAGGGGGGGGGGGGGTCCTCCCAGCTCGCAGCCCCAGGTCCGACTGAGCTCTACTAGACTGGTGTTTCGCGGCTCGATTTTTTCGCAAGAAATTGAATGAGAGTGGTTAGAAAGTGCTCATACGATCGGTTCGGCGGCGACAGAGGATTTCTGAAAATCAATATTTTTCCGCATTCAGTAATCACGCTGGATGGACCCCTTTATGCTCGATTCGGGAGACCCACCGGGCCTAGAAAGTTGTTTTTTCGAGCATCTTGGTATAACCATCGAATTCAAATCCCTCTCCCAAAAAAGTAAAAGTATGTATCAAAATATTGTGACAACCTTGCATTGATCTTTTAAATAATTTCGAACAGTCACAAAAGCTGCCGTTTGCAAGAGAAAAGAGCCTTTGAGAATGCGTCTGTTACAGTAGTGGAAGTTTATACGCAGGAGTCTATAAAAAAGCAAGTCCCGGAACATGAAAAGCAGAGTTCGTAAAAAAATTTAGCATAAACATTACGGGAGCTTTTTACGAGGGAGAAAAGAATACGGCGTTGCACGCAATATCTCGCGTTATACAAACAGCAGCCCGTCCCATCAACTCATCTGTTACCACTGAAGCTGTATATATACCCGCACTTTCCCGCCCACATAGTGAAACAAGCTACCTCCCTCTTTCTCCTCGAAATCGCGAATATTTTTCCATATACGCAGAAGAACAGGGCTGCAGCCGCAAAAAGCTTTCAGCAATACCGCGCGAAATACAAATATGTAATAACGAAAAATCGATTTTCAGTAGGTTTGCGTATGCGATGGCAAATGTAGAAATAAAAGCGAGAAATAAATCTCGTAAGTCAGATTAAAGGGAAAATTCGACGAAATTCGGTTTTATAACGCTCGGCGTAAAAAATACGCTCGGAAGGGAATTTGCCTGAGCCGAGAAAGAGAAAGAGCTCTGCAACTTTCCCGTCGGTTTTGCCGCCCTAGCTGAAAGCGGGAAAGCGGGATTACCGCGAGCGGTGGAAGCCTCGAGCTCGGGAAATAACCGAAAACCGCTGCTAGCTTTTTTTCGTGCAATTTCGCTAAGATTGTTATATTATAGACGTACTCGAATCTTTATAAAACAATCCAGTTTATTGCCATCGTTGAAGTATCGTCAAAGTATATAAGTTCTGGTTTCTATGGAAGTGAAAAACCGAGGGAATCCCTCGCGGATTCTCATTCTCTAACCATCAGCCACTGCGTCTGGAATACCTCCACTTCCTCGCGACTTCCCGACGTTTAACGAAGCTCCTTCGGCTCATTCGAAGAATCAAATTACTTGGGCTGAATTTCGCCTTGTTGCCCCCGGGAGAATATAGAAGCCAGCGGCGGCTCTCGTGACCGGTCTGCATTAAGTAGATTGCTGCAACGAAGAAAACCAGAGGCGCGGTCGCCTCGGGTTTGCTTACGTGTTAAGCGGCGTAAAATTTCCCAGCGGCCCATTGAGGTGCTTATACTTTATGTATACTGTACGCCGTGCGCATGCGTCTCTCCCTCTCCCTCTCCCTCTCTCTCTTTCGCCGTGTGTTTCCTTCTGCAGGGCTAACTCGCGCAGGATTGTAGGCAGCAGTTTTTACATCCCGGAGCTGAGACTTAATCCGACCGCATTGTGTCCAGGCCGCGTTTAAAATTTCGCGGACGTTTAACCCCTTCGCGGTAATGATCCAGCGAGGGACTAGGGTAGCCTTTTGTTTTTACGCTGCGCAAGCTCCCGCGGGCAAAAAAGAAATCGAATAATAAACGCAGCTGGACTGATCGTTTAAATTCCATCAAGAACACAGACGAATCGCATGCCAAATGAGAAAGATTGATTAGTCACGTTCGACGATTCAGCGGGACAATTAAATGCCCGTCAGCGAGTGACATCCTCTACAAGTATACATATACGTTGGAGAGGCAAAAACGTGCAGTCGATCGAACAGCGCAGATTAGTCAAAAATCGTAAGAGAATCCGTCCTGTGTCATTTCTATGTCGGATGTACCGCCTGCAGCCGTCAATCAATAATCGTGGCTCTGTACGCGCGCCGCGTGTTCTATAGCTCCCTCTCCCTCTCTAGGGCCGTTCTGTCTGTATATATCTCTCTCGCCTTCTCGTTATCGCTCGCTCTCCCTCCTGCTTTTACGTCTCTTTTACTTTATTACTCTCTTTATCGCTCGGTTTTTATCTCTCGCTTCGTATATCGTCCGAATTGTCTTGTACTTTCTTTCTGTAACTCGACGCGTACACCCTCTGCAAACTCGTTTGCTCTCGGTTAGTATATACTGCTGCTTAACGTCAGAAAGTACTGATTCTCCACGCACGTTATCCACGATCGAATGGACGGAACGATTTCGGAAACGCTGACCTTTAATTCCGCGTTGGAGTTGCAATAGAGTAGAAATGCAATTTGCGTCGGTTTGAGTCGACTTCGTTGCTCAATTGGATTGCGTCGGCGATTCGATTTCTCAAATTTGGTTCCCTATGGATGCGCGCGGACTGCTCGCTGCATCAACGCGTGCTGTACGAGCGCTGGAACTGTCAGAATGCTGCGTGCGCGCTCCGATCGTGGCGAAACTCGATTGTTATTCAGCAGTCCAGAATAGAACCGCAAGTTAAAAATAAACTGTATACCGAACGCTGTTCGATCAAAATAGAGAGCTGTCCGCGCGGTATCTCGAATTTTTCATCCCTCCACGTGGCGATCAAGGATTTGCACGTACTCTATTTCCATGTCTGTAGTAACCAGCGGACTTATTCAAGCTACCAAGCGATACGATTTGTTGTGACGCACGCGTAGCTAAACAGAAATTATTAATATCAACAACAATTTTCTGTGAAACGCTGATGCGAATCACGTTGTTGAACCTCACGTCACCTGCTCTCGCATCCTATCACAAGCAATTTGTTTATCCAAGCTGTGTCCCACGGCGCTATTGTATTAAATAACCCGTCGCTTGTTTACAAGTTTATTCAGCTGGCAAACAGAATATTCTGCATCAGCAGATATAGAAACCCGTCCGCATATACCTATACACACACACTGCGAACCTCCTCCCATCGAAAATGAACACCTCCATGAACATTTTCGCTATCAGCCCGACGAATCACGAGCCCGTGCCAAAACTCCCATCGGCCTCGTTCGATGCAAAATATAATATCATTGTGTCACCCGATTCCGGCTTTACATATACGCATTTGGCGATACGATCGATCGGCATGACGCCCTGCCGTCTAATACACCCATCGCGTGGGGTATATCAGTGTTATAAATGCGCTCCCTAACTGCGTAAATTCTCGCGGCCATTGTTTACCTGCTCGTCATCGCGCGAAAGATTTGCCAGCCGTTCGTCGATCGTCGTTCTCCACTGCAGTAGTCTTCCCTGCGCGCGCGTTTGCCATCCGTCCACTTGGCTGGATTTATTGACCCGCGCATACGCCCTCCTCGTATTCTGCGGCTATAACAAATGTGCTCGTCCTCGCTGACATTCCACTGCTGCTGCTTTCCCTTTTAGCACACACTCGTGCTACTCGTGGCTCGTAAATAAGGACATGGCTTGCTTCCTTCGGGGGAGGGAAATCGTGTTTTCCATCAGTGAATCTTTTTTTTTTTTTTTTTTTTTTTTTAACAACTCGTCGAGTGTCCAGATCGTTTGATTAATATTGTAGCTTCATTACATACGGTCGACAAACAAATTTATTGTAATCGGATTTCGTCCGTGGACAAAGCTGTAATGCGTTGTGGTTCACCGCGCAGCCTTTTAGGTATTCTCGCAAGTCCGAATTGAAATATTAAAATCCGGTCTGTGTAGCTGCGTTGCATACAGCAGGCTCTCATGAATGATACAAGTACACAATTTGCCGTGAAAAAACTACTCGCGCGAGCGGTCACGCCTCGGTGATTTGTAACTCTTTTTTAGTTTCCCTCCGATACGCTGCGCAATGCTGATGCACGTATGAGCATTAAAATACGCATCACACACACGCACACACACACACACACTGCGAAGCGATTTATACAGGGCGTTATTCCAGGCATCTTTTTTCTTGTTTACTCGCTCCTGTAAATTATGTTTGCGTCGTCATTGTTCAGCGTGGATATTGCCATCCTGTTGTATTTACCGAGTACAATTCAATATTTTCAACTAACGAAATACGCGCTCGCGATTTACCTGTTGATTACATTCCTATTAACGAGGGTAATTTAACATTGATTTATCGGCGTGTACCCTTGCGCGAAAGAAACGCGCAGTCATCTCTCGAAGGGGATATTACAAAAATAATAGAAGCTATGTAAATTAGCTATCGGAATCACTCAAACTCCTTTGTCGCGTCGGCATTGTGCATCATACTCGCTTCTTTATTATCATTATTGTACGCTGAGCCGAGACCCCCTCGTATATACCGGCTGCCTTTTATAAATTCCTCCTATATATCGCGCTTATCCGGCAGCGTAATACCACGGCTTTGATGCGCCGAGCTGTCTGTTCCTCCAGTTCTTGGGAAGGCCGTCGACGAGAAAGGAAGAGAGAGAGAAATGGAAAACAAAAACGACGACAGCGACGAGGGAGGAAGTTAAAAAATGAAAGCGAGCAGAGGGAAAATGACGAACTGATTCTTATCACGAGTCAACTTTTTACGCTCGATTTATCTTCGTATTCCTTCGTCCTACTCCAGCGCTCGTTTTCTTCTCGCTCTCTTTCTCGGCCGCAGCGCAGAGCAGAGCGCACTCTAGAGCCTTGGCATTAATGCACAGCATCCGAGGGAGAAAAATGATCTGCACCTTTTCACGACTCCGTTCCCTGCAGATCAAGACACATTTCGCTGTCGACGCTGTATACCTTCAAGCGGACGAGAGATGCATGTAGGTCGTCGGGAGGTACATTACACGTCTGCAGCTGTTTGGCGCCCCGGGAGCGAAAGAGAATAGGGAGGAGGGTATAGCGCTGATGCTTATACCGCGATTTTCAGCGAACTGCAAAACTGCGCCGATTCAATCTGCGTTTGTTCCGATACCGACACACCTTTATGTAATTGAGAGCCGCAAGCGGGTCGATCGTCTATTTCGCCGCAGCGACGACGACGACGACGACGACGACGAGAATCGAATTCCGCCTAATCCGAGAGCGAATGCAACCTCGATTCTCCTTCCGCGCGCCGTATAACAATAAGTTAAGACTGGGGAGGATTGAAAAATACTCGTGGGTTGTCTCGGTGCGTTATTGTCTCTCTCTCTCTCTCTCTCTCTCACTCACTCGCGTGTTTATTTATGCGCGGAAGGATACGTTTTGCTCGCTATATCCTGATGTGTATTTTCGGAGAAGCAAGAAAGTCTTGCGTATCCCCGAGATTTCTCTGTTATACTCTTGCGATTGAATCAGACATCGCGTTTTCAGCGATTCGCATCTCCGTTTCCACTGCATTTCACCGGCGTCGCGTATTTTCCGCGAGCGCGTTGGGAGTGTGTAGTGGGTACACCCACTTCCGTCGGAATGGCATCATTTTTTATCTCTCGCTATATTAAAGCGCATAAAAATGCTTTCGAATATTTCCCCGTATTTACACCCTTTTACCTCTCCTCTGTACACAAAGTAAACTATAGCTTTTTACGAGATTTTAATAAAATATCTTTCCCCGGGCTCTCTGAAATATTCAGAGATCGGCTGATTAGCTCTATTTCGAGTGCGCGCGCGATACGGAATATCTCTCCGTACAATCTCGAGGGCTTTCATCGGAATTCCCGCCGGGTATATTTGCATGGAGAGCAGAGATACAGTTTCGTTTTTTTTTNTTTTTTTTTTTTTTTTTTTTTTTTTTTTTTTTTGTACAATATCTCCGCGTCCCGACCCTTATATTGCTCCCTAAAAGTAACTCGGATCGCGGATTCGAACTGATATTCAATATGCATATCGAAGAAAAACAATAGGCAAACAGATAAAAGCAGTCCCTGGGAGCAATAACCGCGTGCATGCATACGCGTATGGAGCGAGTCACCTTCTCTCGCTTACAAATCCTTTTAGCTTTATTGCTCGCGCGCGGGCGCGCAACAGCTCAGGTATATATATACCGATCTCCGAGCTTTATGGGCCCCAGTGGCGCGCTACGGCCGACTTTATTACAAGTTCCATACCTCTGCTGGTTCGAGGCGCTGACTCCGATCGTATAACGCGCGAGGAAACCGCAAAAAAGCAGCGCATCCCGAGAGCCGCGCGTATAAAGTTCCGTCAGACGCTTATTTACGAGCAAGCAGCCTTCTTCTAATCACCATTCGTTCTCCTTCCGAAAGGAAAGGCGCTACACTGCTGCATCGGGATAGAATGAATCGAGCGTCTTTTGTACGACGCCGATCGCCCGAGGCTTTTCTCGACATAATAAAAGAGGCTTTGTGTGCAGCTGCAGGCTGTAGCGTATGGCTAATTGAATTCGCGGCAGTAAAAGCTTCACGCGTCAGTATAGTCGTGAGCTTTAATCCGTCTAAAAGCGAACGCGTCCGTTTGAAAAGAAATGTCGTGTATATACACTAGTTCTGTACAGTTAGGCAAACCCGAAGCTTCTTCTTCATGGAATTGCAAGGGGCGGCAGCTTTCAAATCAAAAGTAAAACACGCAGTCGAACTTGCAATTTTCGCAGAGAAAAAAGTCTTGCACAAATATTACGCGGTACGTTTCAATTGCGCGCCTCACAATGGAAGCTATATAGAGCCCAGTGTACACAATGCCATACGTATACTCCTTGCGAATAAAGAATCTCCCAAGAAAACACGCTCCTCCAACTTCTGAGCTTAGCTCGTGTTTGTATTGGTCCGTTGTTTTCTCCGTAGACGCTACGGCAAGCGAAGAGAACGTTCAAGCTTTAACGATAGCTCGTTTCTTTCGGGAAACCATGGCATCAGTCTGTGATATACAATTATACACGTGTAGCGCGATCGATCGTCGTTTCAGCGATTTAAATCAAGTTCGAACTTTTTCGACTATACTCGCTAACTCGATCAGCGAGCGATCATTCAAACTCTCGGAGCTGTCTCTATCAAGCTCGTCGCTATTTAAAACTTAATCAAGGTTAAATTCAGTCGCCAAACGAGATCCATCGCATGCAAATTAATTCGAAATAATGAATCTTATTAACATAGCCGGGCAAACTTGATTCATCGCAGTCCATTGTTGGGCCGCTTCAATTTTCATTTGCTCGTCGCGAATCCTTTTGTAAACCCCGAGAGCTTCGTCTCGACGCTCCGTAAATAAACTACGAATTCAAGTTTCGATTCAGGCTGCGCGCAGGCTCGAGAAGCTCTGCTTCTCGAATCAATCTGGCCTCGTCTATAAAACACAGTCGAGAAGTGAAAGAGTATAGAGTGGAGGTGGTCCGAATTAGAAAATCATCGGAAACTAAGGCAAGCGAGTGCACTTCTATGAGCTATATGCGCAGGGGAATGAAGTGGCTAAGTGCCCCTTGACATTCGCGCCCCGTTGACGCGAGCTGTTGACTGAAATTTCGCTAATGCAGTGCGTCGTCCTCTCGCGGACTCTGACACGCAGCCGAGAGCAAGGAAAACAGGGCCGCGAAAAATCCTTCTCTCCCTCGCTAGCTCGTACTTCTGAGTTGTGCAACAACAACGAGCTCAACTTCTACGTACCCTGCTGTTACTTCGAGTGCACACTCGAGTTCGTCCGGCCCCTCCCGTCCCGGAAAATAGAGGCGCTCTCGTTGCGTAAACAGCCGCCGTGTCTTAGGCTGCGTTCATATAAGTATACATGCCTAACGTATACCGAACTCGACTCGAGACAAAGACAGAGTGGAGTACATATAGGCGAGGCTTCCGGTAGCTTTCTCTCTCTCTCTCTCTCTCTCTCTCTCTCTCTCTCTGTTTATCCGCGCGCGCTTGGCGGAAAGAGCCGAGTTATTAAGGCCGAAATCGAGGCGAAATTCGAGTCTCGAGTTCGCCGCCGTCGGGCACGAATTCGAATCGATCCGCGAGCGAAGNGGGGGAGACGAGGCCAAATTGCCGAGGAGCGGCTATACGGTAATCCGATTCGCGCAGAAGTCGGAACTTGCTGGGAGCGGGACTTTCAATCTGCGGCGCGTGGACTACTGGCTTAAAGCTCAGCCGAGAACGTTCGAAACTTAAATCCGACGCTTGTGCGAGCGCGAGATACTTTCTTATCCGAGCTTTCGTTTTTATCTGTATCTTCGAGCGCGTCCGTTGCGTTCTTACATTGCAGCTCGCGGCGGGAAGATCGAGTATCTCGGCAGCAAAGTACGGTCCGTGGTTATAGAGCTTTTTAAAATATGCATTGGAAAAAGTAGCGGCTGTTTGGGACGCGGGTTCATCGGCTGCGAGAGATAAGCTCCCTCGGGGATAAGGGCTGGAAATTTAATTCGCGCATGCGATCATCAATGCGCGGCAGCAGCGGCTCTTGATTAACTAATTATTTTTCGATCGTGAATTTCCCAGGCGGAATTTTATATACAGCCGCGCCCCTGTTCGCTGAATAAGAAACTCCTCGTCTACTCGCACGCTCTAATTATTCGCGATTTACGAATGTGTGCTACATCGCGCGTAATTATGCTTTGTAAAAATGTTCTCACTCACTCGCGAGCACCGCAGTATAATAATACATAACATACGTGCAACAAAACACGAGTCCGGCACATATATATAAGTTGTACGTGTAACGTGGCACATACAGCGCAAAATAAAGCTATTTTGACTAGCGCGCGCGCCGTACTCGTGTTTTGCGGATAACAAGTTCCCGCATAATGTTTTCATGGAAAATCAAGCTCGTCGGGCTAATGACCCGACGTCATTCGTGCACGACAACAAAAGAGCGAGACACACGAGGTTCGCGCGCGCGCGCCTGCGCATGATTTCTCCGATACACGCTATACGTATATATGTATACACACAGCTTATATATACCAGCAACAGGGGCAGCAGCAGCAGCAGCAGCGGTGATTTATGACGTGTGTAACGCGCGAGTGCCTCGGTTTTGAGGACCGCCGATGATGCATCAGCTGCTGCGAGAGGTATCAAAAGCGCGCGCGCGGGCGTTAATAAATTACGCGCAGCCGCGCTAAACTGCTTTTTAACGCGCTGCGCGGAACAGCAAAGACGCTGTGCTGTTGCTGCTGCTACTGTAATTAAGGACGCGTAAATATAGGCAAGATGTTTTTGGATCTCGGCGCGCGAACGATCCGTGATCCGTATTTCTGAATTAAAGAGCGCTTTGTCCAACGAATCTTGTGTGAGAATCCGTTCATCGCAGAATCCGAGGATCATCCAAGAATCGTCTGATCGAATACTATGTCGTTCTACTTCGAAAGCTGCCATCATGAATAAAACATCCCGCGTAGTAATTGGCAAAGTATCAGTTTACTCGCGGCGTCGGCGGAATACTCTATACAATTTTCTGTGGCCGAGAGCGACAAATTAAATTATTTCACAGACCACCGAGCTGTGTTACAATAGATTTTTAAGCCACGTACAGAGCTCAGGCTCGCTCGATAAACCAATTTAGCTCTATCGGCCGGATTTTCGGCCAGTTATTTTACACGCAGTCATCAATTTTGAAACGCGCCGAAAAATACACTTAATCAATTCAAGGCTTCGTTGCACATCTGATTCAGCTGCGCTCGCCGCGCCATCGAAATCGAAAAAAAAATGAAAAATACAAAACAAACAAAAACGACGAAAGGTCGAGGCCTCCGGTAAATTCGGAGTAATCGCGACAAGCGTTTGCGCATATACAGATCCGCAAGTTCGGCCGGTTCCGAAGTGGCAGCGACGACAACGGCGGCACGAGTAGTGCCTTTTGCACAGAGAACAGAGGGAGAGCAGTGTGTATATCAGTCGAGTGCGAAGCGCCAGCGTATATCGATCGACTGGCGGCGTCGACCCTCTGTGTGCTGGCGTGGACGCGATTTTTCCGCGGGCAGGAAACGGCCAAGTGGGGCATTAACCGCTCGCACGAAAGCTCTGCCATTATCTGCGCTGCAGGACGGCGTAGAGGCGGGATTTCTGACCGGATAACGCTGCGCACGTAGCTGCATACGCTCTCTCTCTCTCTCTCTCTCTCTCTCTCTCTCTCTCTCGCGTGCAGTGTGCAACGCACTGCTAGAAGCCGGCCGTTTATCGCGCCGCATGCATTGTGCACGTGTACTCAAAGGAGCTTTCGACTCTTCTGTTGCAGCGACGGTCGACTGGTCGAGGGTGACCAGATATTGGCGATTGATGGACAGCCCCTGGACTCGAATATCTCCCACGAGCAGGCGATATCCATCCTACAGAAGGCCCGGGGATTAGTAGAGCTGATCGTTGCAAGAAGCGCCCAAGGTAAGCTCTATTTCCATATTGTATACTTGTGCTGCACGCTAATCGCATAGAATGTGTGCGTTTGTGCAACTGTGTAGCTGCGGGAACATGACGTACACCTATCACGTTTCATCGGGTTGGCTTGGCGCAAGCGAGCTCATTCTCTGCGCAGCTACTTTTTCCTGCTCTTTTTCCACCTCCTTGACTCTTTCGCTTCTTTTGTTTGACGGAGATTATGATGTAGCGTGCTTGGGTTGCGAATTTCCCGCGAGTTGCGCGTTGTCGGTGTAAGAGATTCTTGTACGCGTGAACCAAAGCCCTGGAGGGTTGAAAATTCTTGCTCGCTCTCGTAATTTTTTCTTCGCGCCGAGACGAGCTCTTAATAGATATGAAGATAGCGAGATTGAGCGATCGTGTGCTTATGAACATCACAAGCACGGCTGAAAATAATTTTCCTCCTCTCTACCGGGGATTTTAATATGTTGAAGTGATATGGAGCTCTATATTAAGAAGAGCCTCGTTTATACCTCGCGCACTGCTGCACGAGTTTTAATTGAAATAACCCCCGACGACGAATATACACTCGACATAACTCTGAGTCGTTGCTCCAAGTTCTTTTCGAGATTAACGTAAATCAACTTTGCGAACTACAATCTCTCGCCTTCTCTGACTTTTACGCGTGTTGTAAAAAAAAGAGAGCTACGAGGAAATTACATCAGTAAAAGCTTTGATGCCAACCAATAACACCGGGAACTCTTTCTCGACGTTCAACTCTTAATTAAATACCCTCTAAAAGTTCTATAAGTCTTGAGCTGGCAGCGCAGAACAGTCTAAATTAAAATGAGTTATTTGCTCCGCACTTTGTGATCTTTTGATGATATAACACTTCTTGCGAAATGAATTTCGACGCAAGCCTCCCATTATCGCACGGAAAAGGGCTAAGAGTCAAGTGCAACGCGACTAAAGGAATTAATCTTTGTCTCTCTCGCTCTCTTTCTCTCCTCGAAGAAGCTCTTTAATCAACGCTGAGTATGCGTATTACAGAGAACACTCTTCGGTAAAAATCCTATCCCTCAAGCTTGCTCATAGTCCATTATTCAGATATGCGAAAGAACATTTACGCTCGATATTCCGTTGGGAGGCGAGTGCTTTTGTTGAATGATAAATTTTGTTTTGCGCTGGTACATATAATCGGAGTGAGCATCAGGGATTATTGTATCCCGAGTATTTCGCGCTGTCTCCTCTGCATCATTGAAATTCAGCTTTTCCATAAATATAGATGCAGCCGGGAGCCCGATCGATACGCGCGTCTCTTGAATAGGGTTACAAACGACATCCACGAGAAGAATGACTCTACAGAAGCGTCGGCCTTTGTTGTTCCTCGTTCGCGGTGCTCGTCGTTGTGTAGGATATTTTCTCGAGTTTCATTATTCGGATGCGCGTTTATCGATCATTTATTGTGAGCAAATGAGGCGCCTTGATCTTTCATCGTGCAAGAGTAATGGGTATCGAATAAACAGATGTCGTACATATTACGCACATAATGCACTCGATTAGTTCGGGAATCTCTCGTGCGATCTCGTGTTTAATGAAGTTTAGAGCATTTTTTCAATTTTAAATACGTTCCCAATTCGACGTGAACCCGTACGCTCGGAAACTTTTCTGAGAACCTTTCAATATTAGGGTCACGATGAAAAATGCTCGAACTTAAGTGCTTATGAAGTTGATACTTTCTTACACCGATAGAACCCCCATTTTATTTTTTAATAAAAAAATCTACAAAAAATTGCGCAAGTCAGCCACGTAATATAATATATTTCTAAAGAAGCTATTCGAAGCTATTCGAGGCTTCGAGGCTTTTCAGTAAATAAGTCTATTTTCATGCTAAGCCCCCTATACAGCTCGAGCATTCTTTCTCTTTCAAGTTGTAAGTGTACCATCGTAATATAACGCAACCTGCTGCGCGACAAGGATCGAAATACACAACAAAAGGTCTGAAAAAGTCTGTCCAGTCCTGAATGTAGCCCGAAACTCGGTGGTCCAAAAATTTAAAAAATCTACATGCCAGACTCGTAAAGAGTCGACTGTCCCTCTTTCGCTTCCGCTCTCGCGGGAGTAGCTCATGTAATTTCCCACGCCACCTCTTTTCCCCTGTCAAAGGCTAAAGGAGAGGCTAGATCCGAGCAAAAAATGCACGCTCGCGAAACGAGAAGCTGCAGCGCCAGAGAGAAAGAGAGCGTCGGCTTCCCTTTACTGTCGGCAGTTCTGCAGTTAATTGAGCAATCGTGTACGCGAGCGATTCCGGGGAGTAAAGAGAGAGAGAGAGAGAGAGAGAGAGAGAGACAGAGAGCAGGTTGCTGCACAGCGCACTCCCGCACATTGGCTCGCGCGTGAGCGCCGCGATAATCTAGCCGAGCTGTGCCTGCGGCAGAAAGTGTCCACTCGACGCCCCGATATAGACCGACGATATTCCTGGCTCTGCTGTTTATATTTCCCGCGCTTCGAACTTTCCGTTTCGCTGCAGTGCCAGTCGTTCAAACTCGAGTCTATATATATACACACGTACACGTGCGAGAGACACACTCGACGGCAATTACGCTGCGCCTGCGCTGCGAGTCAGTAGAGAGAAAACTTTGTGATTTTATTCAATATAAACTATATAAGCCGCGGAGACAGGCTGCATTCGCGAGTTTATTATTGCTTCTTGGGCAGTTACGCGAAGTTTTGTGCGCCGCACTCGAATTTATACCGCCAAGCTTGCAAATGGTATATGCACGAGGAAGTTGTTGATTCGAAGGAAGAGAGTGGAGAAGGATCGGCGAGCGGAGGGAAGTAGTAACGCGCGAGAATGGTCAGACCGCGGCGCGGAACATACTTATGAATGATGTACCTACAAGACTTGTAAACTGTTACTGCGTGGAACGAGGAATGAAATGCGCGCGGGAGTATATCTACAACTTTCGCGGGGGGTTGCAGCATCATTTATGAATAAACATCGTGGCCCTCTTTCCATGCTTATATTGCCGGGTTTTTAAGGCGCTATTCCTCGCGCAACAATATTCTCTCGAGGAATTCGTCTTTAAACTAGCTTCTTGTTAACTTTGCTTTCAGTTGATATAGATGTTTTTCTTTTCTTCTTATTTTCAGTGAAAACACTCGGATGATTATAGCCGGAAGCGTTTCTCTTTCATACCACTTTGGACTTTTTTCAAAATTGTTTATGATTCGCTCATAATGCACTCGCGAGAGCTTGAGTGCATTCAATAGGTGCGCGTAGACGCCTATAATGGATTTCAATTTCGCCGTGATTTACCTCGCACTCTCGTGAGCTTCGGAGAAGATTGAACCGGTATTATCAGAGCAAATAACTATGCGCGCTATATATCGCATCATAGCAATCGTTAATATAACGACCTCTCCAAACACGAGTATAGGACTAGTCAATGCTCTCAATTTGGCTGTATACAGCGTTTTGCAAATAACGGACGAGTTCAACCGGAGTGAAAAAATGGGGCGAGAGAGAGAGAGAGAGAGAGAGAGACGAGTTGCCCACTCTATTTGGAAATTGCGATCGACAGGCCAACGTTGCAAAACTTTTAATTGGCTGTGCATAGTTCGGCCGCGGCCCTCTCCCTTTGTTATATAGATGCACATGCAATATGCATATTCGCGGCGAAAATTATGCCGCACACACATCTGCGGTGGGAAATCGCGTGCGGTTAAAAAATCGTTCGTTATTGTGTGTGTTTGTTTATGCGCGCTGAATGTGAAATCGCGAGTGCGAGTGTATATATGTATATACTGCATATATATGTGCGAGAGCGAGGCAAGTCGGGGCCGCCTCGAGAATAAATTTACGTCGACTTTGGCGCTGGCGTCTAGGCGACGACGATATCCCGCGGGAGGTGTATTATGTATAGCGCCGGCACCGAGAGTCGTTTATATTGGGCGCATTTAAATTTGACGCGCGAATCTTGAAAGTAAATTAGACAGAAGTTTGCCGGTGCGGGTGAAGTTGCGCGGCGGCGGCGGCGGCGGCGGCGGCTGAGGATATTATTAGTGAATGAAATATAAGGATCGCTTATAAGAGCACGAGCTATATATTTATGCGCGCGAAAGAATAATAATGCGTTAAAAAGTTGTGCGCGTTATACTGCTTGTAAATAAACTTTTGAACATTTCACGCGCGAAACTGGCTCGGATATATCTTATGTATAAGCTTCTTCGTGAAGCCGTTTGCTATTTCTCGATACAGGAAGGACTTTGTTCTCCGTTTTCTTTCTACGCTTCATATACCTATGTAAACTCTTCTCTCTGCGCGCGTTGTATTCGATATTTTCAGCCGTATTAGATCTGTCACTTTGAGTTTGGGAGTTTGACTTTCGATTCGCGACCAGTGATCTGGAAAGCTCTGGAAATACATTTCAAGAGAGCTGGCGAGCACAAGAAAGTGTCAAATGCATTCGACAAGTTTGAAGAAATTCTCTCTCGCGAAATGGTTATGTCTGTAATGTCTGAAAAGTTCGTTCCAACTTGTCGCGATGATTTATTTATAAATCTTTCGAGCGGATGAAAATCGAAAACGGAAGTGTCGCCGATGCGTGCACGGATCGGAATTGCAAATCCGTCGCGTGCTGCAGCGCGCTTTTTATTCAAATGAAAATCAAAAAGTTCCAACGTTTCCATTAGTGGACTCGGCTGCACGAATCGATTCGACTGTACGCGCGTAATCAAAGGCGAGTTTTTTTCTTCCAAATTATAGTCCGTTAATTAAATTTGGTTACAGCGGACGAACTCGCGGCGCTGTGCCGTTTCAGCGTGAAATTGATATTTCGTGTGCGTTCGAATCGTCAAAACCGCAGGATGAAAGAGAGAAGCAGAAAAAAGGCTATACACAGATCCGTGCACACATTTTTGGTCGGATGCAGCTTAACCGCGCTTCACCGCATTCGATCCGTGGCCGTTCGGTTCGCCTGACTCTCAATGCATACTTAACAATACAAAAGGCATGCGAGCTTTATGCACGCTGCTTTTGCGAAAATTTTGCGCGATGGTCTCACGCAGCATTGAACTCCTCATATCAGCGTGTATGCGAATACAGAAAAGCTCTTGTGATGGATTGCTTAATTGTTCGTAAATATCGACGTCATTGAAAGCGTTCATCAAGATGTCGAGCCATTGCTATATTCTTATAATACGGTGCAGTGCATTAAAATTCGTTTGTATTTACTTGCGCGAACGGTACGACGCTATGAATAGTATGGCGAAAATCAATACACGAGGGTAACATGTCAAGGATTAATTTTTAATGTTTTTGTTCGCTGCACTTTTTTTCTTTCTGTGTTTGTTCTCTCTTCGAAGGGAGACAATGGAGTCTCAGTCGCAATTACGATCGTGATTTTTATCGACCTCGAGCCTATTTGCCAATACTTATATTTTATTTAAAATATTTGCGACTTGTATAACGACGAAGCTTATGCAAGCTTATGCGGTGTACATGGTTTTGCGAATGTTGCTGTAAATACCTAGGGCAAGATAATATTCATCGTTTGTTGTGTAAACGCACTGTTAATGGACTGTTACTGAACGAAATCCTCTGGGAGAGAAGGTCGAAGCAAAGAACCCGAGGAATAGAAACGGAATGATGCGTTGGGGGCACTGGATGAATTCGCAAATTCTGAACCGAGCGCGATCGATTAACCTCACCTTCGCTTCAGTTGATATAGCAGCAGTCAACTAGCCATCTTTCAGCAGACTCGGGGTAAAATAAAAAATGAATGACAGTTTCAACGGTATCGGGCAAGGTCGCCATGAGTGCGCGAGCGAAAGAGACGGCCGAGAATATAAAAAGCAAGCGAATGACGAATGATGATCGATGATATCGCGCCGTACACTTTTCGTGCGCGCTATCTCTCCCTCGGTCGTCTGAAAAATGTGCGCCTGGGCCTATCAATCATGCGCTGCGCCGAATCTCATCGGGGCCATTGATGCACAATAGATCATCGTTATATAGCCCGGCGCGTTCGTGGCCTGTGGCTTTCGCGCTTTTCTCTCTCTCTCTCTCTCTCTCTCTCTCTCTCTTCTCTTTTGCGTTTTCGCGCGGGAAATATCAATCTGCGAACCGCTGGAAATTTCATTCGAAAACAGTGCGCATCTTTCGCGGGACACTATTTTATACGGGCAGCGTATGCGTATTGTCCATAATTGTATTTAACGAGTTTGCTGCGATCAAATTTGTTTCGTTCCGCGAACGCTCGATTAACGCAAGCGTTGTCGTTTTAAATGATTGGTAAAGAGCCGGAAAAGGAATTATAAATGGATACACAGAATTATTAATATTACACTGCACGTATAGGTGTATCATTGTCTCTGCGTATTATACAAGGGTGATTATATAAAGTTGATTTCAGTAATGGCCTCGTTATTAGCTGCGGGAAATACTATTGAAATATTCATGGCCATGCGTTGGTGTTCTTGGATATCTAATTGAAATTTTGAAGATATGAATATATGACGCGATGTAAATTTAGTATATCGCTTTACTCATCAATGGCTTCGTTTATTACCGTTGAATATATAACGCAGAGATACAATAGCGGTTATCTTGAGTAATGAATAAAGTTTTCGGCTTAATATTTGGAGGCATTAACGCTAATGATCATAACGTGGATCAGAAAGTTGGACCACTTATGCCGTCGTAGTGCTATATGGGCGTAATTACAGTTGGGCAACTCGACTCGCAAGACGCCTGACCAAAACAGATTAGGACTACTTACCGTCTATGTCACATGCATATTCCAACGCTCATTGGTATTCGATTTTGTCCATCAAGTGCATAACCGTTGTTTCATTGACGAATATTAACTTGCAGCACGAATTTTTTGCAAATTCATTCGCGGTTATGCTATACTATACTAAATGAATAAAAATTCTAATCTCGAGATTCATACCCCACACCCTTGAGTACGTCTAGCAAGAACGTTTCGAACTTAATTTCGTACAATTTCACTTTACTGCTTTACCCAATTCACTCGGATTAGAGTCGCAAGTGAGGGGGATCATCAAATACTAGTACAGCGTAATACCGAGGATTAGAGAGAAACGAGATGAGCTCAACGAGGCTAATGGATCTTTAAATTACTTCTGGGATCGCTTGCCGATGCAGGCCGCGGCATTCGCGCGCAAAATGCTAATTTAACACACATTAATTTAACGAATTGAATTTTTCAACGTGCCTCGATTCCGCATTCATCCCCTGAGATGCAAACTTGGCGAGCCACATGAATTTCTAATATCAAACTTGTGCTTTGCTCTGATCCGCAGACATTGGGAGTTCCCCAGCGACGGATGAGTTGTCCGGGGCGCCAGGTGCAAGCGCAGCGGCAGGAGGAGGAGTCGTCACGGCAGCAGCGACCGGAAGCAGTGCGAGTCCCGACAAGGAGCCCACATCTCTCTCGATCTCGAGCTCGGCCAAATCCTCGGTTGCTCAGCCGGCGTTGGTCAGCATCTCTGCGACAGCAGCACCGGCAGCCGCCGCGCCGACAGCCCAGCCTCCGGCCTCTGGGGGCCTCGTCGTCGAGAGGAGCAACTCCGCCGTCAGCGACGCCTCCAAGAGTGGTGACATGGTGGTAAGTTAACTATAGAGCCCGATTGATTGAGTAAAACTGATGTCGGTTATTGTAAAAACGGGTATAACGGCGCCGTGAATTATAATAATTAAGTGAAAATTTCAAAAGGTTTAGTTGCGAGCCGACGACAACTTGTCGAAGCTGCCGCTCTTTTTTTTGCGCTGATAACGAAGCATTGTCGTTGCGCTATATAACTCTTTTAACCAGCCTCGGAAGCTCTTTTGTGCAGCGCCGGCGCAGCGGGAAAAAAAGGGCGCGACTGACGGTAAAAACATTGTAAACGCCCGACGCCTCTGCGCGCGCCTATGACAAAGAAGATACGAAATGAATGGCAAAGGCAAATTTTTCACAAAAAAAAAAAATAATAATAATAATAAAAGAGGCCCCAAGTTGCATGGCGGGGGCTAGAGAAACAATAAACGGACATGAATTCTGACGGCTGTATGTGTGCACGCGCGCACGTGAACTTCTGGGTCACCGCGGCTGACCTTTTTTCGATTTTTTCACGTAATTTTAAGCGCGCGCTTTTGAAAGCTTGTTGGCAAGTTTTTCGAGAGATGAAACGAATTTCGAATCGAAGCTCCGATACGCAGAGTGGATTTAGTGAGTGGATTTTCGAATTCGTTGTCATTCTTGTGCGTTGCTTCTCAAAAAGTCAAGTTCAGAGGCCAAAGAATGCTGTAAGAAGCAATGAAAGCATCTGGCACAACAATGACAATGTATTACCTGCTGCTTTCTGCTACACAATTCTGTGAAATATACTCTCAAAGGGAAACTTCCAGCTTAGTATTTAGCGCTGAATATGAGCCGAAGTAGAGCAGAAAACGAGCTTCACGCGCTCTTTGTTTCCCTCCCATTCATCGCGAGCCAAACTTTATCTATTATTAAAAATGCTCGTTTTTCCGAGCTTGCAGTGCTTTTCTTTTTCTTCTTCTGCTTGTAATCAAGATGCCACTCGAGCCTGCGCGTATAAAGTAGGTATTAAATATTTCCACTCAAAACGCGTGTAATATTTACGCCTGGCCGTCATCAGCTTTTCACTCATATATATAGAAAAGAGCAATGCCATAACGAAAGACGCGCGGAGACAAGGACTCGTTAGCGATGCGAAGCTCTCCGCACTTAGCCTGGCTCCAGCTTGCCTCTTCCAATTAAATCACCGATTGCCCTTTAATTGAGCCGCAGTTGCTCACCACTCCATGCGACGGGGGCTGCATCGAAGCCCATATATATCAGGCTCACTCACTAGTGCTCTGCGGTGTTTGCTGCGCGACGCAGCAGCAGCTACTACTACTACTACTACTACTCGAGCCAAGAAAGTCCTATACGTCGTGAGCTATTATATGTATACATCCGTGTATACATGGATTTAGGCATCGGCATTTAATTACCAGTCTGCTCATATAGGACTCAGCGCACGCGTCGCGCATATACAGCATGTATACCCCTTCATATCAATTACGCTTCGCATGCACGCGCGAGCGCGCGCCCTTTTAAGTGTCCCATTCGCGCGTTTATAGGATGATGTAAGTCTGGCGCGAGTCCAACTACGTTTGTCACTCTGGCTGTCCCCGGCCGTAAACTCGCTCATCGGCTTTAATTCCGACGTTTATCCTCGAACTATTCTTGGCCGTTCTTTCGAGCGAAGCGCACGCCTCCCTTGCCTTTTTTTCGACGTTATTACGATGCAATTTGCCCCTTTCTGCGTTCCGCTAAGCTGCTGCTGCCGCAGATGCCGAGCAATTCTCTCTGCTATGTCGGGAGAAATTTAAGCCGCGGAAGAAACTGCTCTTTAATTGCGCTTTTTCTTTGGCCTCCCGCAGTTGCTTTTTACTACTGCTGCTGCTGCTGCTGCTGCTGTCGTAAGAAAAATTTCATTTTCGCGCCTCCGCGATATTGGATGTTTCGAGCGATTGAGCTTTTGCGGCGATTGTATCAAAAAAATAATGATCGCCATATTGCGCTCGCCTGCATGGCGTTGACTTATTTCGTCTCGTTCACTTTGCTCGATTCTTTTTTTTTACGATATCGACTCGCGATTGTATGAATTCAACGACGGTATACGTGGTGCCATGTTGTTGGTCTTCGCAAAGTTATTGTGAAATTCTACTTTGATTAATGAATGCAATCGCGCGCTATGTATTCACGTTTCGATGCCGGAAGATAATCAGGTCAACAATTTATAGGGCTTTTATTCTAACACACGTTATTATGGTTCGAATATCAAAACGGGGAACAAGCTCTCAATCAATATCGCAAAATTCACCGAATATGAAAGCCGAAATTAAAAGACGCAGTTATTCATGTACACGAAAATCCAGGCATTTCAGCTCGAAACCGCTTTTCGTTAAAATTGAAATGCCCGCGGAAGCGAGAATAGAGGCGAAAAACAAGTTACACGCAGCAAAAAATGCAGCAAAAAAACGACTTACATAATTGAAATTCCCAGTGTGTTTGGTAGAATATTAATATGCTATCTCTTTGGCGACTCTCCAAACAACCCGGAATACACACTAAAACATTGCAGTGTACTCGAGCATTGATCGGACATAATCCTGCCTCGTATATACACAGAATAACGAATCATTAAAAATCTTCCTCTGCAATTTTCAGCTGAACACCGAATGGGCGCAAGTCGAAGTAATCAACCTGATCAACGATGGCAGCGGCCTTGGCTTTGGTATCATCGGCGGACGAAGTACCGGCGTCGTCGTTAAGACTATTCTTCCCGGCGGAGTCGCCGATCGCGTAAGTGTGATGATCCCTTGGATCAAGCTTTCATTATCCCGAGTGCTAATCGCCAAGATGGGACTTGATAAACTTGAGCTGAAAATCCTCTTCGAGAGGAAATTACATTTAATCAATTGCATCAAGGATTTCGTTCCATCTTCTAGGCTTTATAAGATGGAGCGAAGTTAGAACGCCACATTTGAAGTAGTAATGCTTACTGTATCCGAATCATATACGTGTCTTCGATTGACAAAGGCCAAATATTGGATTTTTTCAGGACAATCGATTACAGAGCGGGGATCACATATTGCAAATCGGCGATGTCAACCTGCGGGGAATGGGAAGCGAGCAGGTCGCTGCGGTGCTGCGCCAGTCCGGCACCCATGTGCGTCTCGTGGTCGCTCGGCCCGTCGAACCCACTTCGCCCGATTATCAGGTAAACTGGCGTTTTCTCCCTGTTTCCCTCGTTTTCACTCTGTTTACTTATTTGTTCGGCTGGATTTTTAAATTCTGAATGATTATACTTGTGAGAGTACGGATTCAATTCGACGAGAAATTATGAGGTTTATGTATAACGGCACCGATAGTCCAAGCAAATATTATATAGGTATATGGTCTGAACATCAAGAGCATCTATACTGACCTATACGAAATAACACAGTTGACTCTAGTTCGTTTTTCATTTTATAGTTTGCACGTAATTTGAACGTATATGCACACATTATCGTATAAATCACCGGAGTTTACACAAATTTGATTTTGGTATATGCTCATTTTCATGTTTAGTTTTTTTTTTTTAAACATTGTAATGTGATCATTCCGAATTTAAATAATCAAATCCATCCATTTATTTAATATGCTAAAGCGGGAGATTTTTTAAAAATAAACACGTTTTCAGAGTACTGTATACAGCAACAAAAATGGAGTGAGTTCAAAAGACAATGAATACTCGAAGAATTTAGATGTATTTTCTGATATTGCTTACAACGTTACAAACAATTCTTCTTTTTTTTTGTCACACGATTTTTTATTTTAAGAAACTTGTCTATCGTGACGTTATTACTTTACGTTCATCCTTACGTTAGATAGAGTGCATGCTGTCTCCGAACTGCCCGGCACAATTCTTATACATTTTCATGGGGCACGTTATTCATTTTTTTAAATGATATATAACAATTCTACGAAAGCATCAATTCTCGTTGTGACTATTGTGTTTACCTTCTGCGAAAGAATAAATGTCATGCTCAGGCACTTGAGTACGTATATAGCGTGAAGCACCTAAAACACAGCAGTAACACCCTTCAAACATATTCTCAGTATTTTATATCACTTTGTTGTCACATTTTTCAATTATATCATGTCACGCCACGTTCTACGAGATCATTGAAAACGCGGAAAAATGTTTGCTCTTAATATTCATATACATAATGTACTAGCTTATAGATATCTCTAGCTAGTACTTTAGAATAACAATCAGTTAAAGTAGTGACCATTAGATAATGTGCTGAATACGCTGCCAAACTCGGCAACGAGAAGCTTAGAGCAACAACAACAGCGCGCTCTATAGTGCTGAAAATTAGTGCTAGAAACAGTGGGAGAGTAGTAAATCAAACTCCAAACTTTTACGCCTGCTTGTGGCGGCATTAAACTTCATCTTTCAGAGCGGAGCAATTACAACCCGAAAACTATCTGGACCATTACTCTTCCACCTGTCTACCAAGACAGTTCTCTCTGTCTATCTATATATACATACCGTAGCCGCGCTGCTAAATAATATATAGATTACTTTCCTAGTGCAAATACGTCTACCGCCTCTCGGTATAACAATGTTAACCAAGAAAGCGAATGTATCGAAATACTAACGTGACCTTCTGCTTTTTGTTTTCTCTTTCTCTACTCTCACAGGCACTGGGCGGTCACGCTCCGATCGTACCGACCAAGATCCTCGGCGATCCAGACGAACTGGACAGACACCTGCTGCGTAGTGGAGCCGACGCCCACAATCTCCGACGAGCCCAGACTGCCGGCGACAACAGCTACGACAACGGAACCGCTTACGGACCCGAATCCGACTTGGACGTCCACGTAAGTATTCTACTTTTTTTACTCTTGCTGAGGATCGTGAGACGGATGTAACGATAATAAATAATTTAGTCCTCGAGCCTGTGACAGTAGCCCTCAGCCGTAATTAAAATAGTTGTCGGGCAGATTTAATACTCTGCTCGTTACTGCGGCGAAACTTTCGCTTCCCGGTGTATAAATTCCCACGTGCCGTTTCCGAAATATTCGCTGCGAGTTCGTGACCGACTCAAACAAAAGTTTCGGCAGCAGTTGAGAGGGAATAGAGTTCCTCGAAGTTCGTTTCGGTTGCTGCGTCTATACTGTCGGATCTTGCCGAATTGTTAACTCGCGCAGCCGTTTTTCTTTCGGCGGCTTTGTAGTCTCAATATTGGCTTTTTGACTTTGAGCGCTACTGCTTCACTTACTGCTATACATTTGTTCATCCATCGCTCGATTTTAATATTGTCGTACCCTTAAACTTTAATGATTCATTAAAATTTCGAGCATGTGTTGTTTGCGATTCAATTAATCGACCGTGTTCTTCGAATCGCCTCGTTACTGCAGCGCTATTCGCAAAATTTACGATTGAGAGTGCATTTTATTAAATGCGATGAAAATTATCATAAAACTCACGTGCGGCGTATGAGCGCGGGGGTAGAGTTGGCCACGATATCGTTAACTTGATCATCGTATTTCAATTAGTGTATGAAAGATACGAACGAACAGAGGACTAGACTGCAAAGATTGTAGAATATGTGTATCAGGTACATATTTGGATTGGGAAGGGGTGATCATGTGAGTCCTTACCGAGTGCGATTAGGCTGGATGCGCACGGACACCAGACGGTCATACTTTATGGCCGCCTTACTTTACAAAGTTCTAAACTTCCGTGCTCCGTCTTATTTGTTTGAAATGTTTGAAAAGCGCCAGTCCGATGTCCGGCTAGATCAGTTACCGGGGACCTTAAGGTTCCACTAACATACCTCAGGTCCTTCAAGGTACAAGGTGTGCGACTGTGGAATTCGCTTCCATGCGGAATTAAGTATAAGCCATCCCTAGCAACATTTAAGAGCGCTCTTAAAATATACTTATTGAATACCGACTGATAGTACTAGTCATTGTCTATCTTTTTTATTTTGACAAGCTGTGATATATCTACCGTGATATTTTAATGTGCGTTTCAATATAATTGTAAACTGAAATGAGCGATTGTGTGCTTATGTATGCACTGTAAATTATTGAATGAGATAAGTTATTTCACTGTGATATCTAATTCGACTGAGTGTCTCTATGCTACATGATGTAATTTATATAATGTATTTTTCTTTTTTGGACCCTTGACCAAAAATAAATCTATTATTATTATTATTATTATTATTATTATAAAGGTAGAATCGCTGTTTAAATCATAACCACACGCGCCGTAAAAGTATGTTCCTGATTCGCAATCCATGCAGGTTTACGTTACGAGGCATAAACTCGAAACACGTTCGCGCACGCAACTGCTTTATCTCGGATTCCTTCACCATCGATACACGCTCTAGCGTTGATTGCAACGTTAATTAATCAAGCCTTTCATATACCATCGATGTTATCCGCGATTCATCAATAATCAATATCCAAACGCATGATCTGTATTATCATCTGACCCGCGAATAAACTTCGACTCGGCCCCACCATAACTCGCGTCAATCTCGCTGCCGGTTTACACCATTGTTCTAATCGCTCTCTTCATGTGCACTCGCTCGTTGCAGGGCCGCTCGAGTCTCATCATGGAGGTGGGCCGAAATCCGCTGCCCATCATCTCGCCGTCGGTGCCGGTCACAGAACTGCCCGTCCTCTCCATGGATCCGATCGACGTCAATGCCCTGCCCGAGATGGAGAGATTCAGCGTCGAGCTCAAGAAGGACAGCTGCGGTCTGGGGATCACCATCGCTGGCTACGTTTGCGAGAAGGGTGAGTAGTTGCTGCTTCGATGTTTATGCTCGGGGAAGTTCTGGGATAAGATAAAGGAAAAGTTCGGCTGGGAAATGGGTTGCGGTGACAGTTTATCGATGGCTTTGTAATTAGTTCAGACGCCTGGGAAAATTAGGGCGTCCCGCGTTCTTCTTTTAATCAATTAGTTGATCAAATTTTCTCGTTCTTTTATAAGCGTATGGTTTATTAAATCGAAGATTATCGATACGTAACGCAGCTGAAATAATTGAAGGAAAATTTTATTATATTTTCTGAAGTGTATTCGATATTTTTGGTAATTGTAGTGGATATAAATTTGAAATAATTTAGAGCGTGCTATAAAAGTTTCGCAATCATCTTCGCGCTACTTTAAACTAGATTGCAAGCCTTCAAAAAAGAAATACGAAAGCGACCCATCTGAGAAAAAGTCGAGTCCTCGAAAGATCTGATTCTGTGCACGAAAAGCATTGTCCATTAACGTGATTGCAGAGGAACTGTCGGGCATCTTCGTGAAGAGCATAAGCGAAGGTAGTGCGGCGGATCTGAGTCAAAAGATCCAGATAAACGACCGCATCGTTGAGGTGAACGGGCACTCGCTCCAAGGCTACTCGAACCACGAGGCCGTCGAGGTGCTGCGCAGCACCGGCCAGACTGTCATACTTTGCCTGGAGCGCTACCTGCGCGGACCCAAGTACGAGCAGCTTCAGCAAGCCATCGCCGCCAGCGAGCTTAGGCTCCCCCAGCCTAGCTCGCCCTCCATAACTAGCCTGCCCACGTTTCCCATTAGTGCCGTGAGTTATACTATGACAATGGTGTAGACATTATGATGGAAAATATAAAAATCTTTTTGTTGGGCATTCATTGAACGCTTTCTATTATTCTAGGACGGCGACACGACTCTAGAGATCGAACCGGAAGGTGAATCGCACACCACGGTGGACAGCGCAGTTCTGCAGGAGATCGATCGAGACGCTTTAATGGGTAATTTGGATGAGGTCACGAATGTCGAAGCTCTCCTTAGCGACCCCTCCACGGAGATGACGCCGAAAATTGCGGCAGCCATCAAAGCCAAATGGCAAAAGATCGTTGGCCCGGATATCGAGATAGTGGTAAGCTCTTTGAGACGCAAGCTGTTTGCTTATATATCCATCTCTTTGGTTGATGGAAGTGATTGTATATCGAGTTTCGTGTCTTCGTTTTAGGTGGCCCAACTGAAGAAGTTTGCGGAAGGCAGCGGTCTCGGTATTAGTTTAGAAGGGACAGTTGATGTTGAAAATGGACAAGAGGTCCGCCCTCATCATTACATTCGCTCGATTCTGCCGGAAGGACCAGTTGGACAGAATGGCATTTTGAGATCGGGTGACGAGCTTTTAGAGGTATATTAAATTTCAACAAATATTTTGTTGCATTGCTCGCGAATATACTTTGATTTTTGTCCATCGATAACGGATTACGTGATAAGACGACTCATGATATTAATTAAATATACTATTAATTTTTCAGGTAAACGGCTATCGCTTACTCGGAATTAACCACATGGAGGTAGTTAGCGTATTAAAAGAACTGCCGATTAATGTTCGAATGGTCTGTGGAAGAAATATTGCTTCTCAAGATCCACTTTGTCCAATTGATACTGCCCAACATCAAGCGGCCTTCCAGACGAGAGTGTGTAGCTTGACTGTGTTTTAAATTCCATTACACGTCCGCTAAGAAAAATGATTATTCATGGATTTCCTTGAATTGCAGAGTATTCTCGGTGGCTCGCTGCAAAATTTGCTACCTACGTCGGATCGTTTGGTAAAGGCGAAATCGGATGGTTCCTTAGCTTCGACGACAACGACGGCAACTGTGACTGATGCTAGTCTGAACAAAATGAAATCTCGCTCCTTGGAACCTTTAACTGGACTAGCTATGTGGAGCTCCGAGCCACAGATCATCGAATTGGTTAAAGGAGAGAGAGGCCTTGGGTTCTCAATTTTGGATTATCAGGTATTATAGTATTGAAATGGAAGATATTGTAAAAGTCTTGTTTAAATTTGGAAACAAAAGCGACATTGTTTTCGTGTCATTATTTCATCTCTGCTACGTGATTATATTTTACAGGATCCAATGAACCCCAATGAGACTGTGATAGTAATAAGATCCCTTGTGCCGGGCGGCGTTGCCCAGGTCGACGGCCAACTGATTCCGGGCGACCGGCTGCTCTTTGTCAACGATATTGGACTGGAGAACGCGACTCTAGACCAAGCGGTGCAGGCGCTCAAGGGTGCACCAAAGGGCGTCGTGCGCATTGGCGTTGCAAAGCCGCTACCTATCCCCGATAGCATTGCACAGGTGAGCGATCAGGCCGATCGGGTCGACTTTAAGAAAGACGTAAGTCTCACGCCAATTATGGATAACCATAGGCAGAGGCTTGAGTACTTTCGCGAGCGAAAAATCAATGTCATACAAGCGCCACATCATATGGACTTGATCGAGGGCTTGCAACATCAGCATAATCTTGTCAAATCAGAGAGTTTTTGATTTTTGAAGGTTTAGACTTAAGTTTCTTTTGAGTTCTATTTTTATTTAATTCTCAAGCAACATCGACAGTAGAAAAGCTTTCGAAAATATAGCTATTTTTATATCAATTTCTATGGATGTGAAAGTACTTATAAAAGTAAAAACTTTGCGAGGATACGAAGAAAACAAGGTACATCGGTTTACAATGTACCTAAAGTAGTTTCAAAGAAATCACGTAAATTATTGCATCATTGAAGTGCATACGTTGTTAAAGGTACTTAACGTTTTCCGCAAAGTTTTTAAACAATTTTTTTAACTTTTGATGTTGTTTGGTTCATTGTAACTCGCGAATAACTTGATTATTATACTCAGTGTTATAGTTTCTTTTAATGCCATCTACAGTATCTTGAATTTTTCATAAAGTTAAAATTTATTTAAAGTATTTGAAAGAATAATTATAAACAACTTATCTAATACACCTTGGATAGCTTGCATTGAAAATCTTACAAGATAGTTCGTGAGTAAGTCACATTTTAAATTATTCTCATTCTTATTTAAGGATAAAGATTTCAACTTCACACAATCACCATTTTAACTTTTTGCTTATTTGGAAGTTTTACTGCATGCTATCCTTGGTAGAGAATCTAAGAAACTTGAAGCATACAGAATTATAAAAAGATACTCAGTATTACTATACTTAACAAGTACAGATTTATAGCAGAATTGTAAATTTAATTCTGCGAATGTAATATCAAAGATAATGGCAGAAGTACTGATTACTGATAAATAACTCATTTTATTTAATTTAAGATTTAAGATCATATCGTAGGATCAAAGTTATATTCAAACCTTTTAGTGGTTTTCTCAATAAAAAGCCAGTTGCCATTCTATTATTTCAAAGTCTTTACTTGATCTAAAATTTATCTTAGCTTGGTAGTCATGATATAGTTGTTGATTTAAACTGCCAAACAAAACTTTATTACTTATGCATATTAAAATTACGTTGTACAATTTAAAAAAAAAAATTGTATAATTGTGGATTCTATAATTTTTATATGTATATACCAGATTTCTAAGGAGTTTCTTCATAAAGTTGTATCAGAAATCAGTATAAGAACAAAGTATTTTTGAACAACTAGTAAATATTTTAGATACATCTTGTCCATGTTTGATGTATGATATTTCAGTCGTAATATCAATATGTTAGTTTTAAAGAAATTCAGGAAGAAAGGTTTCATATTTGTAGATACACTGTCATCAGTCAGATCACCTTTATTTTTATTTGTACAAATCACACCCTGCAGAATCGATATTTTATATACTTTTTCCTATTGTGCTTATGTTATTTGTGGTTAACAGTCTAATAATAAATTTACGTTTTGAGTGTATTTAGTTTTTACAGAAACGCATGCTTCGATCAACAGCTGATCGTTGTTTTCAGAGTGTGCTTTTTATTGTTCGATGTAGCACATAATATTCTTTCGCTTGTACATGTTGCAGATAACTACTTGAAAATTTTAAATGTTAAATCGATTTTTAGAGATTAACATCTGTTGTTGCACATGTTGCAGATAAAGACTTGAGAATTTTAAATATTAAATCGATTTTTAGAGATTAAAATCTGTTGTTGTCGTAGTTGCCGTCAATGTTTAAATTTTATCAAGCCATTATTTATTGAAATTGTTATTTATCAATCGTAGAATAGAATACCTTTAACATTGTTAAGCAAATGAAATTCATAATTTTATAGAAAAATGACTTGAAAGCTTTGAAAATTGACGGTATTTTGTTTAAAATCAATCTCAAGATTGTTTACATGACTGTTACCACTTCTTACTCTAATTCAGAGACACTTCATACGTGTCTCTGCTAAAGTAGAATCACACATGTACATTCGCAGCGACTTCCTAGAGCACATTGAGAAGCAATGCAACACAGTCAGTTGCGTTTTTTATGGAAGCACCGAAGAAATGCCATTGCAATTTGTATTTTTCACAAAACAATAAATAGGTTGTCGCACACGTTATTTTCTTTTGTTTATTCAGAACCTTCATTATCACCAATTTACCTCCTACTCACACGCTCACTGTACACTTTACACGGATCATGTGATGAATCTGAATGAATCTAGAATGGAATACCGTATGTCGACTCAATCGGATTCAATGCATTTTCCTTCAATGTAACGCTTTATCAACACTTTATGTTTTATGTTCTGTGCCAACAATCATTCGCCCTAAATACATTGTAATCCGACATCCTCCAAAACCCTTCTTGCTGAATAACTTTCCTTCGATTGTGATGACTAACAGAAAATGTTAAAAGATAAAAGATTTGCCTAAAAGGTACAGCCTGTGTTATTAGGCTTGATTCTTTGAAGTAAAGGCATGTGAAATTTAATTTCTGACTTTAAGTTTTTAATTAGCGTTAAGGAAGGTCCGCTACATTTTTCAACTCTATTTTTAATCGTGAAGCAGAGGAAGTCTGAGCAGCGGGAACCACTTAAGGATAAAGCGTCGAGTGCCTATAATAATTATATTTATGGCATATGACCACCGTTGCGATACTTAACGCATACACGCGAAAATTGACGTACCATGCTTTTGTTATAATACATTAAAAGATCAAAGTATATCAACGTGTAAACATATATGTATATATGGCTGAAGCACGATTTCGTTTTTTCCAGAGGTCTTTTCTGCGCTTTACGCAACTGCGATGAAGGCCCCTGAGTCTGCCTCGTCGAGTACATATATATACACACAAATTCTTGCGTAACGTTCAGCCTTTTTTTTCTTCTCTCGAAGTTTTCTTACTCTAGTCGTGCTGTAGGCATTACCGTAATCAATGTATAGGTTTGACTAATCGATCGCTTAACGAACGTCACGTAATTCCGAATCTCCTTAATGCGCCAAAGCCGCATTGGATTAGTAGGCCGTTATGTGTATACAGCCATGTATTTGCTTCTTGTCTGCGAGTATAAATAGGTATACATAAATGAGCAGCCACGTATCTCGCTAGAATTATACAGTTAGAGTGAAGCGCTATTAAAACTGCACCGTGTACCATTATCAACAATCTAACAATCATACCGCAGATGCAGCAATCCTTTAATCTTTTATTTTATATTTAAATTTTTTTACGAATCATACCGTTTATTTTCTAAAATTTACACCAGGTCTTTTTTTATAACCGACTGAACAAAGCGTTGTCTTCAAAAATAGAATTGTTCAATTATGCATTCGCGCCGTCACACTATTAGTTCCTAGCAATTAATTCACGAAAAAAAAAACTTTTTTCCTATCAGATAACCTTTGTAACGTTTGACGTATCTCTACATCGTAAATCGAGCATAAAGCCGTTCCAAATAAAAAGTGCCGACGTCGCACAAAAAAAGGCAAATAAATTCCTTGCAAGCGCACGAATACGAGAATAAACAATTTAATGAGTCTCGTGCACATCCCTGTCCCCGAGGCCGTCACACACGCAGAGAAAAACGCTTTCCCGTCCGCGTGGTTTCTCTCTTCCCTCGCTGTGATATATACATACAAGAGTAATAAGAAGGTATACCCCCTCCGACGCTTAGCGAATACATTAGCCGAATATCGAGAATCGCTTTCGACCCATTTTCTGTATCTCGAGGATCCTCGAGCAACAGAGAGAGAGAGAGAGAGAGAGAGAGAGAGAGGGGGGAGAGAGAGAGACACATATGATGCAAGCGAGTGGGACTGAGAGACGGGGGCGAAAGATACGACGTATATTGCCGGCGCGCACCGAATCGATAATAGACACTTGACAGTGCAAGTCGAGTTTCGCCCGCAAGCGATGTACAAAAGGCAAGGCACACGCACACACATATACACATAGACACATTCACGCATTGAAGGAGACATGGATGAGAAAGGAAGGAAAATATAAGCGAGGAGAGGTCGCCTCCCTTCTCTAATTCGTCGTCCCACACACAGATATCGTCTCTTTCTTTGCGGCAAATGGAAAAACGGCTTTTACTTGCACACCCTCTTCATTCACCCGCCCCGTCGTGTTTGTACTTATACGAAGTTTGCTGAAAAAAAGTGCGTTTTTACGGCCTCTGGGAGTTTTGCTTGCGTTGCGACTAATAAAACATTTCGCGTGGGAGTGGATCACTGTATACCTAACTTTCGACTACAAATTGGATTGCATTATTCTTTGCGACGAGTAAGAAGCTTTTTACTCCCCCTCCCCCCTTTCGAGTTGTACGAAAGCTAGTTCGCTTTTGATTTAAGAGAAAACGAATATTGTAGCTAACAATGTAAAAATGCTTTATAAAAAAATACATATAATAGTGATGAAATTATTTACAAGAGAGAAGGGAGTGCGAACGATGATAATGCGCGATTCTTTCAGTGAGTACCTTAGAGGTAGGTATTATTAATAAAGTAGTGAACTCTAGAGAAAAACAAAACAAAACTCATAGATACGATGTTAGTAATCATATATAGTTGCTCTAAACAATGTCGCCACAATGACAAACAATTAAAAAACTTGAATAACACACTATATAAACATGAGTACGATTCAAAAAGTCCCATCATAATAAAATAATGATTAGTTAACATTTGTCAAACGATGATATGGTAGTTGTTTCAATTAAACAATGAAAAAGTTGATATCTGTTGCTGATGACGTATTGATTTTATTATTACTGCGCTTTTAGACAGTTACATGTTTGCGATAGCACTTCATCGCGTTTGAAACGTATCCGATACATCAGAGTAAAATCAATGTAGTCGCTTTAAATATAGAAGAAAGCTTACACTGAACTATGATTGTATGAAATCCCTGTATGAATTTACGAAAATAATTATGTATTATGTTCCGTGCAAGCTTTTATCCAGACGCTTTGTATTAGAAACGTACGTAATTGTCACTCACATATTATAACGACATACCAAATAATTGAGACAATTAGCCTCGAACAGCTCTAATGAGTATCACAACGGCACTTAAAATTATAAAACATCATTACTCTATGCGCGATTGGATTTGATTGACTAATTTACGAAATTGATTACCCATCGAGTAAATGATATACTCACCGCGAAGAAAAAAGCTTTTTTGTAATATTTACACTTTTTTACCTCTTTTTTTACAACTGAATGCTTTATACATTTAACATATATGTAAAAATTAAAGTACTCATTTCAGTACGCGCACAATTTGTATAATAATTAAAAGAAGTGGCTTGTAATTTTGAATATTTTACAGCTATCCCTTTCGACAGCCGTAGAATTAAATGAAGAGTAATTCTCACAAAATTGTTGTCTACTTATGCAACCAAAGAGTATGTTTTTTAATATCGAACACGTACTAAAATATACCTATAAAATGGATTGCCGTGAATGTTTTCATTCCCTTCGATACGCTTTTGACCAACACTATTATGACAAATATCTGCATTATTCCTCAATTTTTACTAAATATATATATATATATATATATATATATATAATAGTATATATATATGTGTGTATATATATACATATATATACTTATACTAATATACAGCAAGCAACCACTGCATTGAAACTAACGTATGCATTCTGTCTATATCTCACTATCACTCTAATTCGGCTGAAGCTCTAAAACTCTACGCCTCCGCTTCTCTTTAGCATTATATACTTACGTGTGTCTATGTACTTTGAATAATCTAGTAGATAGTTTAAACATATATATTTATAACAAGCTTTGGGGGTGCGCGCTCCTTGGAACTTAAGAGTTTCCCGCTGCCTCATCCTCCTTCAAACTTTTAATAATTTCTAATTTTTTACTTTTACGATTATTATTATTACTACTACTCAATTAATAAATTAGTCATTAGTGCATTAATAAAAGCAGATCAACTAAATAAAACAAATGGTCGATGCAAAGATTAAGAAAAGCTCATATTATGAACATTACAATTATATCTCTGTGCTTTTGAGTCTCTTCTCTTTCTCTGGACTATTAGATAAACATAACAAATAAATAATGAATGAAAGAAAAACAAAATACATATCAGAATAAATCTGACGTCGCTTGTTTGATATGGCGGTCCTAACTTTGGAATTCTCTTGATTTTCAGAACAACTTGTAAACGCCAGAGACGGATCGCGGAAGGATAATCAAACTTGATTACAACCACTATGACCAAATAAACGCAATATGTCCTTATGGTGTCAGTTTTACCAGTACTACGATCATATAAATATAAGTCACGTTAATAAAGACGAAAATCATTGTACATATCAACATGGTATATATTGCTTAATGTGCCCCAACGATCCTCCTTCGATATATACTTATTTTTTTCAACTGTTTTGATATAAAGAAACAACAGTTCTCAAACAAAGCGAGACTCCGTATATATATTTGAATAATACTTATATAATAAGAGACAAAAGCGTTTTACGTATTTGCGCGCCCGCGACCGAGATAATCAAATGAATTATATGTCAGTTACAAAAGTTGTGCACTCTAAGTAAAAAAAAAAAATTCCCGACAAATATAATTATCTGATCGGGTAGCGATCGGTAAGTACACGTTCACTTACTTACACTCCCCATTGCTACGTATGTAAAAAATGTTCGATATATAAAATTAACTTAACTTTTTTTCTCTCTTTCGATACATTTTTCGTTTAAGCTTTCGACAATTGAAAACTTCTAGCATATATATTTTAGATACATTTTTTCCAATCATATTATATATTATATTTATAGCCATGTATCCATTTTATGAATTTCAATCACTGGCATGTTTGTACACGCGCACTATCAACTCTCTCTCTCTCTCTCACACACCGATATAATTATCTTTTGTACCTCTTTCTCTGTTCGAATGTCATGCAACCTATCAAAGATTACTCACTTTCTTCTCATTATTTTTATGATACATATAAGAGCTGTTAGTTTTAATGTAAATCACACGACTGTAAGTTGTAGAGAGTCTTAGTGATGCAGCATATAGTACATTATACGCATATAATAATGAGCGATAATGAGCGCAATCACAGAAAAAAACTCAATGATCACCACTGCCAAAATTTTCCCACGACAAGAGTATCACATAGACCAGAGCAAAGGGAGGACAATAGCCACAAGCCGAGGCAACAATGCAAAATTGATCTGTCAAGAATTTTCCGAGCCGGAATAACGTTTGCGTGCGCGCCGGGTCAGGTGATGGGGGAAAACAATTTCTAATCCGAAGGACAGAGAGCTGCAGCCGAAAACAAATGGCACAGGCACATAGAGAGAGAGAGAGAGAGAGAGAGAGAGAGAGAGAGAGAGAGAGAGAGAGAACGAGGAGAGGAGAGAGAGAGAAAAAGACAGATGAGAAAGACGAGTAAGAGCGATGCCGGCGAATGCCTCTTGCGGAGTCCCCGCATGTTTGAGAACTAACATCCGTATGAGAATGCGTTTCTGCTGTATTGCCCACAGATCGCCTTTTTTGAGCGCTTTGCAATAAGATATCTTAAGCACTACCACAGGCCGCCTTTCAGACGCCTTGACGATTGTTTCTGCTACTACAAATCGGCATATCCGCCTATGGAGCATTTATGAAGAGACTCATTGTCTAGTAACGCTACAAGGCCCCACAGCCTTTCGTTGAGACCCTACGTAATAAGTTTTCTGTATTCCATAGGCTCAGACCCGGCGTGACTCGAGCGCGATTTGTGGCGTCACATGGTGAGAAGAAGGATTCAAGCACGAGTGTATCCTGCTCGGGAGCGGGCACAGCCCGCGAGCTCCTCATAAAACGAGAACGAGACGCCGCAGGGCGTCGGATGCGAAGGGTGGAATATAACATTTTTTAAAATGATTGATTATCTCGTATAAAGAGGATGCAAATTGCTTTTGGCGGGCGGCGGGGAGAGTCGCCTGCACTCTGTCTCTCTCTCTCTCTCTCTCTCTCTCTCTCTCTTTCTCACTCACTCTCTGCCGCCGCACATTGTTGCGCCGATTTCGCTGCGGACGTATCCGATTTGACGAATTTATTTCGTTGCCTAATGAAAAACGCTCTTTTGCCTGGATCACGTTTTTTGTTCTTGTTGGCTTTGTTCCACATGATCGACCTCTCGTTTGAAAAGTGTGTATGAATAACACGTGGGATTTTTGGAAAAAAGTAAAATAAAAAATGCTTTGCAATATTCATACGAACCAGTCAACCAGTGTGTAAAAAAGAAAATTGATTTTCATTGATGAATATTCAATCACCCACGACGGTGAAAAGAAACGTCAAACTGTTACAAAGCTTCACATTATTTCCCGTTGAAAAAAAAGTTTTGGTTCCATACATCAGCTGCATCTGCGCATCGCGTATATACACTGCACTCGTACTCATGCATTTTTCTCGTTTTCCTGTCAGACTCTGAAAATCCGTACCCACATTTCAATTAAAGCCCGCCGCGGATATGTATATGTACACACACACACACATCATTTCGGCTTGGAAATCCGTTACCGCATATCAAGAGAGCGAAGAGTTGACCATATGAATTCAAAAAGACTCGCGGACGTTTTATTTTTCTCGAAAACACAACTGATAGACAATTTTACACAACTGTAATAACTGGGTCAGGCTGTATGACACATATATTATGATTCAGAAACAGAATGTATTTTCAATACAACGCGCGCATGAAATTTACATTAGTGGCAATATAACTCTAAAGGTTACACGAGGACACGCGACTCAACAATTTTAAAGAATATCGTAATAATAGCCGTCGCGAGCGTGGCTATATGAAAATCAAATAAAGCCAGAACGGGTAAACGGCGCACGATCCCTCGTAATCACGCAAACATCCTTTCCAACGTGCGGAAAAAGCCGACACGGCGGGGCGCGAGGCAATAAAATCAATCGCTCTCTCGTCACTTATACCTACACGAATTACACCGAGTAGGCGGCTGCCGCTTTATTCAATTTCCCATAACTATGACGTCCTCCCGAGCGAGGTCTCAATGTCTCATTCGTCGATACTCGCCTTCCGCTTATGCGCGTTCCTACTTCCCGTCCGAATAATTGAACGAGCTTTTTTCCCAAAGGCAATCTCGCGACCAATGTTTACTCTGAGACCAGTGAATCGAAACGGAACGCTGATGTTTACTCTTTTTTTATTTCGGCTTATCATCACCGCGTGTCCAAAGGGCCGCGACCGCAGCGCTTTCTGCCTCTGTATAATACTTACTGCACACACACACACACACACACAGACCGCTGCTCTGCGGCTCGCCGCACGATCTCGAAGAGAGCGAAAGTGCGGAAAGAAAGCGCAGGAAGCTGCTGCTACTTTTATACACATTATAGAGCGCCAGGCATTGCCGCTGTACCTATACCTATACCATACTATACTGCGTTATTGTGTGCACTTTATAGAGCGAAAGAGCGAGAGAAAGAATGAGCTGAGTATAGTCGGCTGGATTAAAGTGGAGAATATCTTTCTGTCCTTTTGCCCATGTGCCCGTGACGCAGCGCCTGACTCCGATCTGCATAGTCAGGCGAAGTAAAAGCCTGCCGGACAGCGAAGACACCGACCAAGGGGCCGATCTCAACGATTTTCTCTCGTCCCGATCAGGTGAGATCTTCTGTTCACTTTTCCTGTAATTAAACATTTACAATTAATACACGTTCAAACCAGAAGCAATAAGCGACGACGATTAACCGGCATAATAGTCAGCGTCATCACCGGTCATCAGCTACGACAAACCATACCTAGGTATACCGCGGACGCGATTGTTCGACCGCGTGAATAAGCCATTTATCTACTTTGCGGCTTGTACGCGCTCCCGCACTGATATGCAGTATATACCCAGTGCAGCTCTTGCTCCGTGTCAACATCGAGTTAATTTCCCCAGACGTTGCGAGCCCCATTACCTGAGCGTGTTCGAGGGCGCAATCCGGCTCTCGCTCTCCCTCTGCATTATATCAGTATTATACGAGCGCGCGGAACAATCCTCGCGTTAGCTGAGCTAACATCGTCGCGAAGCTGTCCTCGCTCTCGAGCATGAACCGCAGGAGCTCTGCTATTTTACGCCGCACGCTTGAATTATTGACGCTGGACGCGACGGCAGTTCTACGCTAATGACGGATTGCTCGCGTTGTATTTGAAGAGAGAGAGGGAGAGAGAGAGAGAGAGGAGTTTCTTTTTTCAAGTCGCCAACATCGCTCTGTACATACATACTTATACATATATGACGTTGCAGGCACGAGCGACGGCGCAGAGCAGAAGGCGATCACCGCTGGTCCGGAGGATGGCGAGCCTCCACCGGCGACGGACAACGCGCTGCTCGGCTTCGAGGAACTGCTGCCGCGCAGCAAGAGGAAAGAGGACGATTCGCCGCACTCGCCGCTGATCAAGCTGACTCCCTTCCCCGAGGAGCAGAGGCGCGCGATGGTCAGCGAGGCCGTCGTCCAGGAGTTGCCCGAAGATCGGCTCGCCGTCGAACCGCCGGAGGACACAGGTAAGATAGAAGCTTTGCTCGATCGACTCTGAAAATATCGAGCAGAGGTTAGTCGTTTTATACCGGAGAGTCTTTCTTCAGTGTTGCAGCGACGCAGGAGCACGCCCTGCGACGCCGAGCCGCGACCGAGCGGCAGTCGCAAGCATTCGCTCGCCCAGGACTCGGAGTCGGCGACGATCCGTCGACGCACGATGCGCCAGCAGGAGAGCATCGACCGCGTTAACCGCTTCCTCGACGAGCAGCAGCAGCAACAGGAAGATGAGTTCCTTGATGCCGAAGACGAGGGAGCAGTGGCTCTGCCAATCGAGAGCCGACTGGTCTTCGAAGACGCTCGAGAGGGCGCTGCGGTGGAGGTGGCAGTGGCGCCGGTGACGCCACCCAAAGACCTGCTGCTGCCCGAGACGACCGAAGAGGTTGCTACGAAGAAGCGCAGCTCGCTCAGAAGGAGGCGCGAGGATCCCGCCGAGTCCGTCGTCAAGGATGCGTTGCAGGTGAGCTCACTGCCAGTACCGCGGATTTTATCCTCACTAGCGACTTTAGACGCGCGTGTTGTTTGTGTTCTCGGTTTTCACTTTTCGAGGTTAAAAATCCCAATGTTACATACTATACGCAAAGGTCGCGCGGGAAAACAGTCAGCCAAATGGCAAGCGTAGAGAACGAAATACGAATAGAAAAATGTTTGGATAGGATTGGATTAATGATCTTCTCGTTGCAGGATCAAGCCGTGGCGGCGGCTGAGCCGACGAAGAAAACCGTGCGCATCAGCTCGGTCGAGGAGGAGATCCGCATCGAGAGCTTCGACTCCGTCGACATGGACGAGCTGATGAGCCCCTACGCCGAGCTGCATCGGGTGCAGCTGGTCACCGCGAAAATTCTCACTGCCGAAGAGTTTGCCGACAGTCTGGCCAGGCGAGACGAGAGCTCGGCCAGTCCCTCGAGAGTACGTATACATCGCAATTTTTTTTTCCTCACTTATTCGAGAAAAAAGACACCGATCTAAAAATATTCGTTGGCACAGAGCGAAACCTTGAGGAAGCATTTTCGCCAGTTGTATCAACAACGTAAAATTTTTATCTCCTCGAGCTAACAAACCGGCAGTTATGCCGCGCTCGTAAAGCATCTCTTCTGTAATAACCGTCCATTTCGCCCCTCAGGAAAGCTCAGCGAAGCCGGAAGAACCGGCAGTGTGCTCCGCGACACCGAGGCTGAGCGCGGACGCCGCGAGGCTGCAGCTTCCATCGGCGGTGCAGGCGAGCTTGAAGCCCAGCGCCTCGGAGAACGCGATAACATCCGGGCGCAGCGACGACAACAAGATCTCCGAGAAAAACATCAAGCCGGAGATCCTGATGGACTTGTCGCGGCTGACAGGCGACGAGAGCCAGCAGCAGCGGCTGCTCTTCGACGAGGAGCTTCTCGGCACGCCGACGCACCGACCCAAACGTAAACTCAGCCGCGTCAGCAGCGACAGCGTTTGCAGGGTTATGCCCGAGGTCAAGTTCCACGTGGGAGGCGACGACGATCCGCCCTCGCTCAGGCACTCCCAGACCGATCTCTCGATCTGCGCTCCCGAGGACGAGCTGACCCCGGCGATGCTCGAGGAGACGGTCATGCGGAAGGCCGTGATGATCGCCGACGTCGGCGCGACGAAGGAAGCGAACAAGAGCCGCGACAAGCGGTGGAAAAGGTGAGTCGATCATCGCGTCCCCCTGAGTAATGCGAAAACTCGTCGAAATCGTCGAGGAACACGCGCGCGCGTTTGCTCGAGGCGCGTCTGATTGAAATTCAATAACCGCGCGGCGCAACCTGATTTCAATACGTTCAATTATCCCTATTTAAGAGACGGGAAAAAAAGAGAGCGAGCGCGTTGGGAAAATATGGGCCAATGAACCTATCATCTGCGTGAACACGAGCGACTTCGTTTACTAATGGCTTCCAAGCTACTAAACCAAATCGCGTGGCTTGTTTACCCCTGTAAGCTTGTTAGTGGGTTCGGGCGAAAGAGATGCGGAAAAAGGCAGAAGAGAGTAGGAGTATGGGCACGATGTTGGAAACTTGCGCGCTTTACTTTCTCGAGCTGATTCCGGTGGTTCATGCTTCTGTGGTGTGGTTTTTCTTTCTTCTTTCAGTACGTAATGTTTTCAGAGAGCTGGAGTCATTAGCCCTTGGCACCTTTAACATTCTCGCCGAGACGTTCTCAAAGCGTCATCTTACGTCAAGTATATAGTGGAGGCGCGCGGGTAAAAGGAAAAGTGCTTTAGGGCATCAGCAAAAAGAGAAGGATCAGCGTGTCTCGTCGCAACCGTAGCTGTCTATCCAGACTAAATATTTACTCGTTTAATAAATACGAGAGAACGCCATTAACGCCGAAAGAAGGAATATAAGGAGGCCAAGTGAGAGAGACGCCTCGGCGGCTCAACTTCCATATCGATCGCGCGCACTGCAGCGTGTATAGATGTATATAATACGTCTCCAGCGTCGAAAAAGCTCTGAGCCGAGAGAGAGAGAGAGAGAGAGAGAGAGAGAGAGAGAGAGAGAGAGGACACTGAGGAGATTCATTAGAAAGAGCTTGCGCTGCAGCATCGGTGCGTCTCCTGGGCTCGGAAAATTTCGCGCAGTGGTGTGCGCCGCGCGTATATACGTATATTAGAACTCACTCGGTCAGTGTACGGCAGGTATGCAGTGTATACGTATAAGACTCTCTCGGCGCGTCTCGCGCCTACACGTCGGTGAGCGCTGCCGCGACCTACATTCCTCGCGGCAATTAAATACCGCTCGGGGTTTCTAAAGTCACGCGCATAATCCAACCTAAATCCGACGCCGAGTCCGGTCACATGGAAGAGTATCGAAGCTAGCCGGCAAGTAATGCGGATGTGTGTTTGTTTGTGTGTATATATCCAGCTCTCTCGTATACAGGAGTATCGAATAGAGAGAGAGAGAGAGAGAGAGAGAGAGAGAGAGAGAGTCGGTCGGATATCTGCATGTACAAGGGACGGACGCGATGGCCTTGCGACGACTCTCCGAGGGATTAGCTTTGAGCTGATGCGGGAAGGGTCGGAGGGAAAATACGTGCGACGCAGTTCGACGATCAGATACCGTTACACGAGATTGGATATGAGGGGTACAATGCGCGCATCACCCGATGTATGAGAAATATACCGTACTAATATGCTGCGCGAGTCTGGGAGAAGCTTGCCGAGCTTTTTCTAGCTGTACGCGCGGCTGGACTTTACACTCTCGGAAAATTAACGCGTGGAAAGCGTCGTTTCCACTTTCGCGAAGTCGACATTTTTGCGTCGACGTTGTTTTTATTATTTCCACGCGACTCCCTGCGACTATAATGGCGAGGCATCTATAGAGAGACAGCTCAATCTACTTCCTTATATTTTTTCGGTAGGCACGTGCACGGGGAAGAAAAACCCTCGAGCGGATGCGATTCCGTGTATACCTCCGCGATTTCAACGTGACCTACATTCGGTATCTTGTGACATTCAATTCGAGCGGAAAGGAAATTATTACGCGAAGCCGTATGTAGCGGAAGTCTCGCGTAAACAAAACGTTTTTCTCGTTCCCTTTGGCTCCGAGTTTGTTGATAAGACGCAAAGGGCATGTTGTATATCGTTATGCAAACTTTATGATTTTTTTGTCATGCAGATTTTACTCATTTCTGTTTAAATGCAAATTCTCTATCCACGGTTCAAAACGCGCGGAGAGCGAGCGTAATTTTTGCGAGTATAATGAAAGCGAGAGCCGGAATTTTTACGAGAACTTTTTCCGAGTGGCTGTTCACGCTCTAGTTGTTGCAATTTCTTTGCGAGACATCATCAGGGGCTTAAAAGCTGCGCCGGTTGTTTCGGAAAGATTAACACTCGCATTATCCTAAGCATTAGCTATGATTATACCATCGCCGTACTAGTCGTCTTAAACTGCGCGAACGTGAAAATTGCAACAATGCACGGCAACTCAGTAATTTCATCTCTTTCGTGTTTTGCAAGCTTTTTCTCTAATATTCGGTTAAATAAACGTTGATACTCGAGCTTTATTGAGTTCCGGAAGAAACTTGAGTGTAACAAAGTTTGTAGAGAATTCAGCTCATCAGCACGGCAAAAACACGTTCATTTACGTCCGCCGAGTCCTTTTAAATGTTTCGCGCTCTCGCGAAAAAGCAGAAATTATTATGCACGCGGAAAGCCTGCAAGAAGAGTGTATTGTAAAGCTATACACCCTGCCTCGTTAGCGGAAGAGGCGTCAACAGACACACAACAAAGCGAGCCTTTAAGCTTAATTGCATTTGTCGACCTTGATGGCTTAGAGCTTGGCAATTTTCGCGCGGGTTTTTTAAAAGTCCGGCGAGCGAGTGACGACTCTGTCACTCTCGTGGAATTTATTCGACGCGGAAATGAAACGTCACAATTCATCCTCCTCTTTTCAAAAACGTGCATCGCATTTTTTCCCGCTTTATCGGTTTTCTCGCAAGCTCCATGCCTATTAAATGAAAAGGTGTACCTATATATCTGCGAGTGCAGCTGCACGAGACTCGGAAATGTAAACAACTCGTGATACCGCGATTCCTCCGCATCCTTCGAGAAACTCCGGCAAGTAATTTCACGTCTTCTCACATCACCGTACTCCACCTGCAAGTATGCATGCGCGCAGCATATAGCGAGTCGGCGGCGGGCGTTGTTTATTAGATCAGCGTAAGCCAGTTTGCAGTGACGCACACTGGCGGAGAGAAAGAGAGAGAGAGAGAGAGAAGGAGGCGGCGCGCGCCTGACGTTCGCGTTGCGCCAGTAGTACACACGGAGAGCAGCTTCGACGAGCTTGGCCGTCGACGTGCTCGCGACACGCACCGCGATTTTCGGCAATTCGCGCCGCATCGTAATGTGACGGCGGCCGGAGAGAAAGCACGTGTACATATACGTATACTACGCTGATATCCCGAGCGGTGAGTTGGAGGGGGAATATACGTTGTGTTTGTGTGTATATGTGATCTACCGCTGGCAGTGGCTATATCTCTATATCAGAGGACTGATGGCCAATACTGGAGCTTGAGTTTGTTTTAGTGATGTGCACTGCTGCACGATTTGCTGTATAGTAATGAGAGCACGTGGATGACTCGATCGCCAGCTGTGGTATAACGAAATCAAATTATTCCCTGGTCCCTGAACGCGATGGCAGTATTTGCCGAGTCCGATTTTTGAAGAGCAAGTGCCGTTTTCATGAATAAACAAAAGTGTCGCTGCGGCCGCAGTTGCGATACGTGTTGATTTCGGCCGACGAACACGAAGCGAACGTGATCCGAGTACTCCATACACGACACGCGCGCGCAGTTCAAGTGACGAATGGGCTACTTTCTTTCTCCTTTTTTTTTCTTTTTGCGCGCTGCTGACGAAACGCGCGACGCGGTGCTTCTGGTCGAATGAGGATTGATGCGACGACTGCTCTCTGTCCCGTTGTGTTATTGGAAATCATAAGTGAGGAAATCACTTGGCGACGTCGATTTGGCGAGCTCTTCTGCAGCATCGCGCGAGTAGTGCTTTCTCCGCACACAATGGGCAATCGCATCGGTGTCGCGCAACGTAATTGATTTCGTGATTTATCGATCGAGCGATGGCTCTGCGGTGTATTTGTTTTTCTTTTTTCTTCAACGCGGATGTATTTTTCTGTTTCCTTCGACCTTTATATACTTGTATGCGTATTGCAGCGCTGGATTTGCAATCCGAATGGAAATTCCAAGCTCGTGCTTGCAAATCTTATTTTTTTCCCCTCTTGTGACGCCGTTCGGAAGAGTAATCGAAAAAAGAAGCCAAAGTAGCGCAACGCGCGTATAATGTATTATGTAGAGTGACCTTGTCAATTCTACGCTACAACATGTACGGCACATCAAGTAGATCAATTAAAGAAGACTTTGTTCGGCTGTTAAAGTTTTATGCACTCGTGGCTCGCGTATGTGTGAGCTCCTCGAGCGTATAGGATAAAGAACCTTCTGTTGCACAACACCGGACACTCGTCGACTTTGAAGCATTCGTAGAGCAAATAGCAATTATATACGCGCGTATACCAAAATTCATCTGCCGGGTCGTAAAGGAAAACGTTAAAATTTTATCGTTCCTCGCCGCAAGATTATTTTCAAACGTTTATGACGCTGCATGATTTTTCTGGTGTCGCCGATGTAGCTGGACGTAATAAAGTTAATGGAAATATTATTAACAACGTAAACTACCGGAGGCGTAACGATTTCGCTATAAAAGCGATATTAAATAAATGGAGTTTCGGTGCTCCATATAGCGCAAGCTTTTATTTGCTCGCATTGGTATAGAGTTTCATATGTATAGATTTGCAAATCTATCTGTGGTTAAAGATCAAGTACGATCGTGTATAGCGTTTCAAGATTTACATGACCGGAACAGCCGTAAAAGCTTGGTTAAAACTCTTGTCATAGACGAGGGTAACGACTTCCGTAAACTTGAATGCCCTGCTTGGTTGAAGTTTATAAACGGTTAAAGATATTGTCTGCCGTGAATAAATACGCACAAATTAATGACATTTTAATAACGACACTGAGCATGATTGTACATAAACTTTCGAATGTTATCTCTGTTCTCTAGCAATATAAAACATCGATCACGCGATACACGCCCCCTCCAATCAAGATCGCATTAGAGTCTGCAAATCCCTCCTCGGAAAAACCGATAAATAAAGAAAAATGATTAAAACTTTTCGTCGCACCCCAAGAGCAAGATATACCACTCGGGGCAAAACTCTGGAAAAGCAATTATTCGCGCTCGCGGTCTTATAAAATGCAAAATACCCTTTCCCTCGGCCGAGTTGACGAATCGTCATCCGGAAAATTGCCTCCCTTTTTGGAAAAAATTCATAGGAGTCGCGGCAGTGTATGCACACGTCTTTCCATATGTATGCATGTTTAATGCAGAAGATGCATCTCGCACTCTCGAGTCCCGTCTCCAGCGAGTGATGGCTTCTTGCATTTGGCATTGGCCCAATACCGGCTTATATTGCCTCCGCTGAATCTAAATAATCGAACGGCCCGCGGGGATGACCCAAATGGACTCGCGCAATTTCGCCGTGCGTGCGTATGCAGTACTGTAAACAATTTCGACATCGCGCATGTGTGTGTGTGTGTGTGTGAGCCCATCCCCGCCACTGCGCTTATAGTCGTCAGACTAAACAGCTCGAAGCTCGCAGGGGTCATTGTTGCGTGACCGGCGGGGGAGTAGGTATATATACGCGAGGCAAAACGCTGGCAGCGGGCCAAAAGAAATATTTCACAGGTTTCGCGCGCGAGCTAGCTAGGCGCGCGTTACGAGAGCAGAACGCGCGCGACGATCTTTTTTTTTCTTTTTCTTTGTTTTTTCATGCTAGAGCTTTTTAAGGTCTTAAAGAGTGATGAGGTGTTTGGATCTCGAGGCTCGAATGTTTGCCTAACTTCCGGCTGAAGTTTACGCCGCGAGCGAGTTTTATAATGCGGTTAGACGCGCTGTAGCGCGAGGTATGTAATAACCGCGAGCTAGGGATTAAAATTAGTTCACGAACGCGCTGATCTTGATAGAGACGCGAGATATGCAATTCTCAAAGATTTATGTTTTCCGGGAAGTAATTAATATCGCTTTTCGTCAATCATCGATTCGAAGAGAGAGTGCACCAGAAACGTATCTCATGCATTTCGGAACCGCGCATTTATTTACAAACATTAGCAGCCAAAATAAATCCGTTCCAACCTTCAATGAATTTTGATTATACCAATCAATCATTGTCTTCGCGTCGCTTCAAACTTGGATGCACCTCGTTACGCAATTGTTGCGTTTCCAAATAGAGCTACGCGTCGAGAGTTGTTTCGCGTTTCATCCGAGCGAAAGTATATTCAACGCGAAAATAACGCGACAGATATCATGCCAAAATCTTTCGCGGAATTTGAAAAGCATGCAATCGACTCGAAAAACCCTTCCGGTACGCATACTGATTGTAACCGCGTTTTTTCGTAGCGTCCCGTGTGCATTAACGAAATGAAGCGCGTGAATCTAACGATTCCACGACTCCTGATGGTGTCTGCTCATCAAAACGCGAAGCGAAGCCCGTCGTACTGCTGTCGCTGATGTGTGCATCGCAGCGAGCTAGGCGCGTACACAGATACTATACGTGAACAGAAGGTTAGGATCGATATCCACCAGGGAAGTGAGACGAGCGCGGCTTCGTCCCAATAGCCGGAGATATAGGAGAGTCTTCCATCCGTTCGCTTATCGCGTCTCGCCGGATGGCTGATGCTAGCATGACACTATATAGCGCTTGCTATCTCTTATGCAGAATCGATGCGATCCTCTCGAGCGAGGATCGTCGTTGGCTTAGTATTGTTTTTTTTACATATTTCCTCCCTAGCGTTGTGCGCGCCTTCCGATTTGCGTGGAATGTCGCTGGTACAGCGCAATTATTGAAATACATCTCATTTTCCTGGTACTTTTAGCTCATTACGTAGGAATTCGCCGCTGTGTTGGGCTCTCATGCAATTTCGGATATTCGCTTTTTAATTGACGCTAGTTCGATTTTCGGGTGCGTCAGTCTAAAATGCGCCCCGAACGATACATACAATTGTACGTTTCGCCGACGCTGATGCAATTAACTCCTGATAAAAACTCCGGGTGTAATTGAATGATTATGGAACTGCTCGACCTGATTACGAGCGATGCCTATATATATACGAGCGCGCGCAGTTTCCTCGTGACTCAATAATAGGTGTTCACTGCTGCTGCTGCTACATTTATGCGAAGAATGAACTTTGATTTTAAAAATGCATTCTCGGCTAAACGTTTTTTTTCTGGCTAAAAGCGGTAGAATTGTTTAATAACTGTCGTATGCTGATTTCTACACAATTAATGGGTAGTCAGAGTTTTCCACTTTCCGCGTCTTAACCTCGTTATTGCAACTTAAAATGGCAGTACTAGGGCTGCTTAAACTCGGGTCTCTGTGCATTTTTAAACCTCTTTATCCGAGCACGTACTCTTCCGTATTTCTATGTTTATACGCGAACGTTTTCAACGTTGTCTGACCTGTCCCGGCTCTTATCTACTCGCAGAGTAGAGCTCGGGCATTTCGAGATTTTTTTGCTCCATATATTTTTGGGGATTGTAACATATTCATATTTTGGACATTATTTTAAAATGAAATTCACATAAAAATTAACTAATGTAATACATACATTCCAATCGAAGGCCAAACAAAATTCTGAAAGCCAATTTTGAGGAATGATATCTAAAAAATGAAAGCCAAGCCAAGCCAAGCTTTAACGTTATGTCTGATATAATATATACGCTCAAAAGTACAAAAACATAAACTTCTCTTTGATTCACAGCACCGAGGACGTAGCGACCTCAACATATCTCCATCAGACATCCTCGAGTCTTCGTCGCTTCTCGAGCGACAGCTCGCCGTTCTCAGAGGGCCGCTCGCGGCAGCGTCACCGCCGCGTCCGCGTCGCTCCGGCTGCAGTAGACCAGCGACTTCGGAATCGAAACGTCCGCGACGCCCTCGTACCCAAGGAGGAGCCGCCGCCACCGGCTCCCGGCGAAGATGGAGCCGTCCTCGCCGGATCCAAGCTGCAACAGCGACCGGCGGCTATCGGACGACAGCACTCGTTGAGGTACCAGCAGCAGACCCTCGAAAGTCCAGCCTCTCTCGAGGATCTTCTCGGCACAGGTGAGAAATTTCGAAACGTCCATTTCGTTTTCGACTAGAAGTATCGACTCTGCAGTCGGGTCACGGATGTCGGAAACTTTTCCATAGGCCACTATACTCAAGCTCTCAAGCATCCCAAACTCGAGCCTACAGTAATCCGATTCTCACGGTTCACTATATGTAGGTATATACCAAGCGCTAAAAGGGGCCGCACTTCGTATCGTTGCAGAGCCCAGCAGTTCGGCGCCGGTCGAGGAGCTCGAGGCCGAGACCCTCGACTACTCGTCGAGCCACAGCCTCCTCAGCGTATCGTACGGCAGTCCCAAGCGCGAGGTCGAGACCCAGACCCAGGGCGATCACAAGTCGACCCAGTACGAGCTCGAAGATCTCGCCTCGCTCGTCGACGACCTCTACGACGCCTCCTCGGACTCGCGCGAGCGTCTAGAGTTTCTGCTCGAGGCTCGCTTCGGAAGCCCGCGTCGCGAGGTCGAGGTCCAGACCGAGCAGGAGTCCAAGGCCTGCCAGTGCGAGCTTGAGGAACTCGAGGCCTCCGGAGAGTTTGGGCCCTTCTATCGGGGTGCAGCGAGCTACGCCAGCCCCAGGAGGGAGGCCCAGGTACAGACCGGGCAGGACAGCAAGTGCACGCAGTGCGACTTCGAGGAGTTTGGCGAGCTGCCAGAGACTCTGCTGAGCAAGGTTCAGTGGAGGGAGCCGCTCAACACCGAAGCCAAGCCGCCGCCGCCACCGGACAGAAGGTATTATAGCTTGATTTACGGGATTGCCGACCGTAATTGCCGGGGACGGATTGATATTGATGCCGGCGTTTGGTTCTTTTGGAGAATCACGAATGTTTCTCTATCGATTAATGTATGCACTCTGCTCGAGAGGGATGAGTCGGCGAATGTAATACGCTCCCCTAAATATGCAGCCCTAGGGGTTGCTTTGATTTTTTCGTTAATGTTATCATTTCACTCGCATCATCGTGAATTCCGATCAATCGAAAGTAGGTCAATCATTTATTGTCATTTACATACTCAGCTCTTCCCGAGTACATGCAAACGAGCGTACCCTGAGTGCACATTCTCTATATCGAGAACTCGGAAAAATATCAAAGCACTTTGACTTGCAGAAACGTTGAATGCTCGGCCTCGTCGATCGAGAGCTCGTCGCCGGGTAGCTCGTCGCCCCAACGCAAGGCGCCCCCGTTGATAGTGCTGGTGAAGAGTGGCGGCAAGGTCGACATGACGGTCACTCACCGTGACAAGGACGGCAACGTCGTCTGGGCCAAACACTGGGGCCCCGAGAGACTGGTCGAGATCTATCGGGAGCCGCAGACTAGCCTTGGTCTTAGCATCGTCGGAGGCAAGGTGAGTTGCGCACATGAATAATACACAACTATAGGGGTGATTTTGGCTCATCGAGTATTCATGGAGGGATGATGCGCGACTTTCTCCAACGCAATAGATCTTTCTGCGGGGAATGGTTGTTTGCAGTTTTTATAGAAGCTAATGTACGGCTCGATGAGAGCGTGCATTCGAATGTACTCGTTATACAACGGAGGTCAAACTCAATCTCAGGTCAGACGCATCAATTGCATCAATTTGACGAATTTAAATGTCACATAATGCAGTCGACTTAAATTAAATTCCTCGCACATGCTACACGAGGAGATAAAGCTAACTCGTTTCTCAATTGCGTAGCCTTACATTTCCTATACGTAAAACATATAAGACCGTGCAATCATCACCGTTACGCCAGGAAAGTGATGAGCACGATAATTTACAGGTCGACTTGCAAGAAGGCGGTGGCTCCAGCAAATCGCAGAACGTATCTGGAATTTTCATCAAGAACGTTATCCCGAACAGTCCAGCCGGAAGAGCAGGCGGCTTGCAGGTAATCATTACTCTCGCTGTCTATCATTAGCTGTATGCTCTTGTTACGTTCACTTCTCATTCGATTTCTCAATTAAAAAGGAAGCTTGAATCCTCGAATCGAATGTTCAAAGTACAAACGATTACCTTCGGAATCCTGCTGCTCGCGCTCGATGTATCTCACGCCATCGGCCCAGTCCGCAATTCCGTCCGACTAAATTACACGAAAAACTACTCCCCCGGAGATCCAACGTATATTTAATACCCAATGTACTACCGGCCACACGTACAGCAGCCCGTGCTATTCTGTCGGATTAATGAATTTGCATAACGTCCCTGAACTTCCCCAATTTCGAAAATGCAATTAACGCATATCCGATTACAAACTCGCGATTAAAAGCCGCTGCGCATATCCCTCGGAATCGGCGGCCTCGGCCGGTACAATCTCGATCGCCGGGCGCGCGCATATATGTAATAACAATCTGACGCAAGTGTGTGTAGGTTCGCGTGCGCGGGAACGAACCGGAAGCGTGTAAGCTTCGGAAAATTACGTGACGAAATGCGCGGCTGAGCTATAGTGTATGAAAGTAACGAAATATTATTAAAAGCAGAGAGGCATGTATGCATGAACTAGAGATGAGCCCACTACGCATAGTCGCTTTCTAAACATTTTAAATGAATTTCTCTCACGTAAATTCGCCGACGCGTAAGAAGAATTTTTAAAACTCGCCGGCGCTACCAGATTCTCTTGATGAAAAATTCCACGATGCGTCGCGTTTCAATGTTTGGAGAGAGCACTGAGGAATGTGGTTTTTTTTCCTGCTACGTCGTAAAAGCTTCTCTTTGTTATTATATCCAAAAGCGTAATGTTTTCATGAAATGAATAATCAAGCTCGCGAGTGTCATACATTTTTATTTCTATTTCAAATACGTTGGAAATGATTTGCTCGATTACGATTGGAGTAAGTCTTTTCGAAGCTTTTCTCTGGCGCCTCATCGTGATGCTTTCGTTTGCTATTTCCAGACTGGCGACAGGATAATCGAAGTGGATGGCGTGGACTTGCGAAACAGTACGCATGAACGAGCCGTCAAAGCGATTCAAGCCGCTGGAAATCCTGTGCGCCTGCTGGTCCAGTCCTTGGTGCACTTGGTAAGTTTCTCTATATCCATTCTCCCCCCCCCCCCCTCTCTCTGTCTTTTCCTTTCCTTCCACCTTTTTTATTCGAGCCACGTCTCTGCGTTTCTATCGAGGGGATGCTATCTCGGCTGTCTTATCTATTCTGCGTATACATACTTCTGACTCTGTTGCGCTTGCTTTTTTTGGGATCGACGTGTTTTTGCGCTACTGTAATACAATCGTATCAGCGCTTGCAAGAATGCTTCTATATTTTGAGTTTGTCATCGAACAAACCATGCCAAAGTTTGCTCTAGTTAGCTGCGTGACGATCGAGTTGGGGCTTTCCTCAACAAGTTGTTTCACTCTATAAATATATTTTGATTCGGTGTTAGATAGCAACGTATGCGCAATTTCCAAAAGTGTTTTTGTAAACTGTATATTCTAACGAGAGAATATTAAGTATTGTCTTCAATATTAATTGCTAAATCTTATATAGCAGAGTGTATCAAGTCGGAAGACACGAGCAGCGAGTGCTGTATCGCAGATCAACGGCCAGCTCTTGGCTGCTAAAAAAAGTTTCGTCGAGAGATAGCATCTGAGAATCGTGGTTTATGTCTCGGGGAATCGATATGAAGTATTTTTAGAAAACAACGCTATATCCTCGTGCTCGCGCCTATGTGTGTATCTATACAGTCATTCTCTTCAATCTCGAGAGCCGCTCGAGAGCCGAGAGTTTCGGAGCCTATATACACAGCAGGCGAGGATGCTCCAGCACGTTGGCTCTCGTCGAACGAAAAGTGCATTATTTTCTCCGTATCCTACTTGAGTGCACGTAAAACATCGCAAAAAGAAATTCGATGAAATGCAAACGCGCGTCAACGTCGCTGCGCTGCAGGTGTACATCATCTATAACGTATGTGCAATTCAATCAGTCGTGCGCAGACAAACGAACCATCCGCAGGAAAAAAGCGGCCCACGAAGAACAATGAAGAGGGAAAACACGTCGGGCACTGCTGTTCGAACAATCGAGCATCGCTCGCTTGCACGCGCGAGTGAGACGGAAAAAAATAATAAACACTGTACGAAGCAAAGAAGCGCGGGCCAATCAATGCTCGGCAGAGGCACACTCCAATAATCTGGCGCTGCCGCTGCTGCTGCTGCTGCTGTTGTTGCTGCTGCTGCTGGCGAAGGTTGCAGACACATGCACACACACATACAGAGACCGGGTCAGAGCTACTCTCCCCCACCTCGCGTGCACACCCCCGCGCTCGAAAAAGAAAGCGTGTGTGCAGTGCGCGGGACAGTACATCGCCACGGTCCATCGCTCGCGGTACTGTGCACACATACACACACACACACACACACACACACACACACACACACCCGTCGATTCGGGCCGCTGAATGTGGATACAGCGAAAGAGAGTTAGTTACTTCGTGTGCCTGTGGGTGGGTGTTGAGGAGAGGACGCGAGGCGCGTCGTTGACAAGAGATCGCTCCAGCCTATACCTACCCCTTGCGCGCGCGGCGATTGTCATTGGCGCCCGGCGCTCAGTATGTCGTCGGCCTCTCGCGGCCAGAGATGCAGCGGCTCTTCGCTCGTAAATGCGTCACCTTTGTACGTGTCTCTGCGACTCTTTGTATATATGTATAAGTTGACACATACTTGATTGCTCTTGTTCTCGGGCAGGCCTAATCGCCGACTTTCTGCGTTTCTTTATCCTTCCTTTACGTGCGAGCGAAGGTGTGTTTGTGCTTTTGTCTCGCTCGCCGCGGGTCACGTGCGCGTCTGGTGTTTTATATATATCCGCAGCGTTTGTTGTGAGAGTGTGGTTTCTTCAGTGCATACTCTTTGTGCGGCAGGATTTTCGTCGTTCGACTCCAAGTGAAAATTTTCCGCGCGCTTTTTTCGAACTCCCAACGAAATTCACTGCGCCCAATTGCATTGGCTATCGGCTTTTATCGAAATCGAATTTTTCAGTTCGAAAAGTCATCAGTCCAACGCGCTTTTGACGCTAACCTCGTTTTCTGATGTGATTTCGAGTATACACTTATAGCTAGCTTAAAAAAAAGATCTCGCTCATTACAGCCAGGGGGGTCAAGTTGTCTCGCACTTCTCGGTCATATCGAGTTATTTTAGATATCGCGCGCGCGAAAACCTTCGACGAGGCGCGTACTTCAATTTACTCGCGGAGGCATGAAAATAAACGACGTACAGACTCCGCTGTATCTCCGTCGATATCTCAATACACACACGCACACACAAATACACATACACACGGATAAAGCTCTCCGGTGGAGTGTGTGCGCGCATCGCCAACAGCCCGCAGGGCTATTTGCATTGAAAGATATTTGCTGCAGAAACCCCGGCCCCTCTTTCTCCGTTGGCAAACTTACCTCGACCTCATCCAATCTTTATAAAGATAACAAACGCGCAACTTGCTTTCGATTCCATTCGAATTTTCTCACACTGTATACAACAAATAAACAATCCGTGCGCAAATTCAACCTTGCGGAAAAATAACAGCAGCAGCAGTAGCAGCAGCTAGAACCTTATATATTATACGTGCGCTACTGCGCGTGCGCCAGTCTCTCGCGGAGCGCGCAAATTGCCAGAGTCGCACTATAGCTACGAGCTACCCTTTGCACAGAGACACACAGCGGTGCTGCATTTTCGCGTGCAGCCCTCAAGCAGCGCGCGCAAGTGTCGCAAGCTCGCGCGAAAATTAATTAAGCGAGAACTTTGTGTGTGTGTGTGTGTGTGTGTGTGCTGCAGTGCATTAATATATGTATAGGAGCGAATGTATGGGGCGAGGAAGCCAAAGAACTAACGCAGCCTGTTTAATTTTCTCTGCCTCTTGCACAGAGTCCCGATAATGAAGGCCCGACACAGGACAGGGACGGAGGCGGCGGTGGCGGCAGGAGCGGCGGCCGCAGGCAGAGCACGAGGAACCGCATGGCCGACGAGACGTCTTCCTTCCGACACACGTCCGGCGGCTCGCCCACCAGGTCACCGGAAGTGATTCAGGTCAGGCTTTTCTTCTACTTAACTCTCTGATTATTTACACATGCGGTCGTATAGTCGCAGCTGATATTCTGTTGATATTTTTACTACCAACCGCGAGGTCACCAGCAAAGCGTTTTGGAATATAAAAAACACACAGTCGCAACTAATTAACCCCGATTCTCGCGCGCTACTGCATCGAAGAACGCGCGCGCGCGCAGCGATGCGTTATCATCCTCCTCCCTATATACGGATCCTCGAGGGAGAGTAAGCGAAGCTTGTTGCTCCGCGCGTTAAAGCCGATCCTGCGCCGCTGTGTACTTTTTTCCTAATTACGCGAGGAAAAGCGAACGAAAGCCACGAGGGAGAAAGAGAGAGCGTGGAAAAAGAAGCTGCGGGATTCCATCTCGCGCGAAGCTGCAGAAATCGCGCGGCGCTCTCTTTTTCTATTCTTAGATTGTGCCTCGTTAAAGGTAAAAACAATCTTGAGCCGCGCGCGCGCTCCGCTCGCGAATAATAAGCACAGCGAGGAAAAATGCGCGCCTTCCTGCTCTCTTCTCTCTATATCCATTAAGTTCTCGCAGTTTCTCTATCTCTATATACACGCCGAGGGTTTAGAATTGCGCCAGGGCTTTATAACGGAATGATAAATGACGCTGCCGAGTTTCCCAGTGCTCGCGCGCGCGATGAGTCGTTCAATTTTTCATGCGGCTTTGATACAACGAAACTTCGTAATTCGGCCGGGATATTTTAACTATAGCTTTTTTATACGACACGCGCGGAGAGTCGTAAAAGCTAAACATAGTGCGTGCGACGGACTCTCTTTTTCTCTCTTCTCTCATGTACGCACTGGTGTTGAAGAAGATTTTTATACGTTTCAGGAAGGGAGACCGGAATTGAAGAGACATACCACCGGAGGAAGCACAGATGTTGCCGGACCGAGCGGCCGAAGGTTTGTGTGCGCAGCTACTGATCTTTCTTTTCTGCCGAATGAACAAACAAAGTTATCATGAGCGATTTCACCCGGCAGGTCGTCGATGAAGAAGTCGATGCGCAAGAAGGCGCCTTCGCCGCCGGGCGGAGGAACCTTGCGCGAGGTCAGCGAGGAACGAGGCGGCGATGACAAGCCCAAACCCAAGTCTGTCGAGGCGTCGAAGAACAAGTACTCGTCGGGCGAAAGCTCCGGGGAGGAGGAGGAGGACACTCGAGATCTGGAGGGCAACGTCTACACAAAGTCCGGAGTCGAGGTGAGAGAGAGAGAGAGATACGTATATATATATATTTACTCGCGTCTTGTTCGCATACATGAATTCGCTTATACAGTATTCTTTGACGTCGACGCCGTCGTTGTCGTCCCACAGGATTTTACCCGATATGCCTATATTATTGTGCTTTTGAAATCTCTTTCTCGGCGGACTACATATAAATATCTCACGTCGTAAATTTTCAGCACGATAAATAATAGAGCGCGAAACCCGAGCTTACGGGCTTTTCAGAGTCGGAGAATTATCGCGCTGTTCTTCGGGCGATTAATAACCCCGTGTGTTGAGAGAAGAACCGCAACGTGTGTATAATAGCTATACGTGTATTATGTAATTCACGCTGCAAAGGGTTTTCGGCGCTTCGCCTTTCTGTACACTTATATGGGAAAAATTAACGCGCTCGACGTTCTTTATGCCCTGGTATAGCCACGCGTCACAGCGTTAAAAGCCACTGGAGCTCGACCTTTTTGAATTGGCCGTTCTCAAAGCCGGAGCTTTTTAGTTTTCATAATGCACTGGCAGCGTTGATTAAAATTTTCTTTTCTCTCGTACAGTGACGCATGAAATTCACTGGAGCTTTCGGCGAGCAGGTTTTTGCTGGATATAAGACGTTATTTGGTTTGAATTTTTAAATCCATCGCATCCGTTTTCTTGACCCGATAATTTCGGATCTATTTCAAACGTATAATTCGGTGTGAGAACCGCGCGTATAGAGGAGCTTCTATTCATAGAGCCTCACAGTATAAACAGTGGAGTTCGGTATCTGCTGAGGCACGTATTAACGAGTTTACGCTATCCGTTATATAAACGAAAAATTGTTCACTTGGAAAAAAATGAGCCTCGATGTTTCCAGAATCTCGCGTTTAGTTACATCTTCGTCGTAAAGCTATATACCGTAAGGAGGGGACGTTACTGGCAAAGTTCACAATCGCCCCATAGTTTCCACAAAGCCGACTGGAATAACTAGATTCCCCACTGGCATATGAACTTGCCTCGGCTGATACGAGTTGCACTTCATTGCCTAGTGGGTACAGTCCAAGTTTTCCGGAACTTCGGCCGTAATTACTTCGACGTACTTCGCCGCGTCATCATCTCTGCTTTTGTGCGCGACAAAAGCAAATCCTCTTAGAAATCAGAGCTATATCAACTTACTCGTACTTGCGAGTATGCATGTATACATAAGAAGCGAACTGTATATAATTATGTAAATTTTGTCCCGTTGCAGATATCGAGGAAAAGCGCGGGAAACGTCAAGCGTTCGAAAGAGGAGATCGATGCAGATCCGGACGAAGAGGACGAGTTCGGCTACACACCCAGTAAGATCAATTTTCTCTCAGTCGTATAAAGGCGATCTGCAAAGTACCGCACTTAAATTTATCGACGATGTTTGCTTGCAGGTAAAGTGAAGAAAAAGTATCACTTTATGAAGAAGCCCATACTGTTCGTTACGTTGGAAAAGGACCGACGGGGCTTGGGCATATCCCTGGCTGGTCATAAAGACAGAAATAAAATGGCTGTTTTTATTTGCGGTATCAATCCCTCGGGAGTGGCGGCCAAAGACGGACAGCTGCAGATCGGTGACGAGCTACTGGAGGTACGATACGATTTTCAGAGCCTAACACTGATAGATTCCCTTGTTTTTACGACGGTCAGTTTCATACTGTATATTATACTCCGCAGGTGAACGGAGCCGTATTTCAAGGAAGATGTCACTTGAACGCTTCGTCCATGATCAAGGGAATGGGAGCGATGGTTTTCAAAATCATCGTTGTTCGGTAAGTCACGATTACCTGCGTTTCTACGTATACGCGGATGATTCACTCGCTTTCTTGCGATCCGCACGACCTTGGCCTTGTCGTTACTTCACAAGCGCGCGGTTTGGATGCGCTTTCTCGCTCTGTCTTGTGCCACGAAAATGTGCGTGCGTGCGTGCGTATATATCGCATGTATACTGCTCGGTACGTTACGGGAATACTGAAATCTCTGACAATGACCGTGAGGCTCTTTGTGAATTCGTGGTGATATCTTTGCGGTCGTTGTTGCGTGTGGTCTTTCAAAAATTTGCTCGATTGAACGTTCTTACGTGATGTTTACGTTATAAGTGGAAAAGTTGTAAATTCGATAAAACGCAATGTTTATAATCTATGTTTCTATTTTCTATTCCAGGAGACCGAACGCCATAGAAAATTGTGCTGTAAAACAAGTAATTCAGTTCCCATCGGCGTTAGCGGGAGAAGTGAGTACCGTATTCATATACTTTGATTTTTCGAAATGATCATATACAACAATTTTTCGCAACTCGACAATTCTTTCGTTTCAGGATTACAGCCACTTGAAAGGCGTCCGAGCGGTTCCAATAAAGAAGGTAAGTCGGAACTGCCGTTCGAAAAGAAAATTATCAAATCTAAATAGCCTCAGTCGCACGCTATCGTCGTATTATTGTATAATTACATGCAAAAACTGCCGGTCGTAAAATGTAATCGCGCTATTCATATTTCAGGGTACTTACGGCTTAGGAATAATGATAATCGAAGGAAAGCACGCTGAAGTCGGACAGGGAATTTTCGTATCTGACATTCAAGAAGGAAGCGCCGCAGAAATCGTACGTATATCTTTCTCAGAGACAAACGGAAGGTCGCAGTGTAGTTACGTTATAATACGACTTCTGTATACACGAGTTCTCCGAATTTTTCAATTGTAACGATTGGTTTCTAAATTGGCTTATTCACCGAGTTCTTCGAAAATATGTGCAAACTGTTTAGATGCCTTCGTAAGAAACTAAAAAAGAGCCACAAGGTAATGATAATAACAATCCGAAATCCGTTCGCCATTGAACAAGTGCTTAGATATAGTATTGACTTCGTTTTGTTTTGAGTTACTCGGCGTTCGACTACCAGTGTCGAGTGAAAAATTGAAAAAAAAACGACGCAATAAGCACGGGCACATAAATTAACATTGTAATCAACTTTGCAGGCTGGCTTAAATGTAGGAGATATGATTCTATCGGTCAACGCGGACACAGTAATGGGAGCAACTTACGACGAGGTAAATAGAAACGTCTAGCTCTTATCTGTCAAAACAAAGACAAAAATGATGTATTATTAACGACAATCACAACTCTTTGGTTGTTCATAGGCAACGGCTCTGCTGAAAAAAGCAGAAGGAATAGTGACGCTGACAGTGTGCAATCCGAATCAGAGCAAAGTTGCGGAGGAAGAAGAGCGAAAGGCGAAAGGTGAAGCGGAACCTGTTAAAGGTATTTTTTACCACTTTCTCATGTATACACGTTACGTAAGACTGGTTTTCGCCATAACTCAAGTCTCTCATATATTTTATTCGCACAGAAGCAAAGAAGGAACCGGAAAAGCCTAAAGAACCGGAAAAACCAGCTGATCCAAAGGATTGTCCTATCAAAGACAACAAGGACACGACCATCGAGTTCCCGAAGGACAAGGATAAGCCGATCGGTTTCACAGTCGTCGGAGGAATTGACACGCCTTCCGTAAGCTACTTTGATTCTTTTCTATAAATGCAATACGAAGCCGCATGCAGTAAACACACGAAGTTAACGCTTGCTCTAACTCTTTGATCGCGTTCAACGTCGCAGAACGGAGTGTTTGTCCTGGACGTGTTTCCCGACGGAGCCGCCGGCAAAGACGGTCGACTTCAACCGGGCGACCGCATCGTCGACATAAACAAAGAGAGCTTCAAAGCCATGGAGTCGGACAAAGCCTACCAGACCGTTCTGCGAATCACCCAGGGACCCGTAAGTATATATACATGCGAGTTGCGCAGTAAATTTCGAAAATAAACGTCAGTCTCGGAGGCAACGATGCGATGCGATAGTATGCAGTTCTCTACACTTTCTGTTTTTCTTGTCTGATTGCATTAGATAATCATGATAGTGCATCGAGACGAGAAGGCGGTGGAGGAGTTTGAAGTAGAGCTTACGAAGAAGTCGGGCAAGGGATCTGGCCTCGTTCTGATGGGCTACAAGAACGGCAAAGGCGCTTACGTCTCCGAAGTGGTGAGTCGAGAGTTTTTCCTCGCTGAGAGAAATAGCCAATTAAATTCCACGGTGCAGAGCGATAAGTAGTCGGCAAACTGCTCTGATAAACTCCAGACCGATTTCAGAGATATCTATATACAGAGTACACATTCCCTCTTTTGAAAAAGAAAAATGGTGCAATTTTCTCGCCAAACTACTGTCGATTTGCATGAATTCCAAATCCGGTCGAAGCTTACCCAACCGATCAGCGTACATTACGCACACACACACAGCTGCGCAGTGCGTGCTAACTATGCGGTCTCTTTGGAATTTTCGCAGGTGACCGGAGGCAGTGCTGCGGAAAGCGGGAAAATCGTGAAGGGCGACAGAATCGTGTCGGTCGGCGGGCAAGACCTGCGCGAGGCTTCAGTCGAGGATATTGCACTTCACGTGAAAGTCTCGAATCCAGTGCAACTGAAGCTGGCCAGATACAAGTCCAAGTGACAGGTGAGTGCAACAGTCTGTATACATACGTCGCGTTCCCATACGCGGCCGTTTTTGATTTTCTTTCCTCCTGCGATGCCAATAACGACGGCCGTATCTCGCGGACCAAAAGCGTGCGCTCGCGAGTTGCGTAACTGGGCGCGAGTTGTCGAGCGCTCGAAAGTACTCTCTTTTCCTTTGCGTATTAATCTTACGGGCAGGATGATTTTAGGCCTCGGCTGGAAGAAAACTGCAGCGATGTTTATCGGGCGTAATTATAATTTCCTGTGCGGGGAGAGAGAGAGAGAGAGAAAGAGAGGAAACATGTAAATTGATCATTAATTTATGATATCGAAGAGAGAAAACTTTCTAAGCCGGCCTAATTGCGAGTTATACACGACTGTTTGAAGATCTTGGGAAACGTTGCACATACAGTCACTTAGAAGAAAATTGCCGGATAATTTTCCGCGCCAGACAAGTACGACGCGCGTGAATCTTATTTAGTAACTTCCCAAGTTTACGACGATTATCACGAGTCAAAATTGTTTTCCCGAAATTATAAAAGTATTCAAAATCCGAAAAGCGTTTTTTTTTTAACCAAGCGGCGCTTACGTATACGCGCTCGCCGAATTCCCTAATAGTCTTTGTAAAAAGCCTGCATTTCCCAAGTCTAACTGGATTGGCACGATTTTCCATACGCACGCGTAACAGCAGGCGCGCGCGTACTCCGTGCATGCCCATTTTTAATCCGCGGCACGGTACCTATAAGTAAGCGGTAAGCGAGCGCATTGTGTTCGCCGCTCGCTTTCTAACGAGGATTCGGTTAATTATGGATTTGCATAAAAGCGCGCCGCGCGTTCGTGTAATAGCCGCGCGCGGCGTTACGCGCCTCGACCTACGGCAGCGAGGGGGATATACGACCGCTCGAGAATTCGTTTTCCGCGCAAGAAGCATTACAGCTTATATGCTTCGCAGTGTATACGCCTCTCGAGAGAGCCGTGTGTATATGTACTTTATTGCCCGGCGGCGTGTTTATTTAGCGCGGAGATTGAAAAATGTCCCGTAAACGCTCTTTTCGCAAATGAAGATATTTCACGCGCCTGCGATATTGCTTATTACATTTTTTTTTATCTTCACTGCAAAATTTATACGTGCCTATGGATGATCATTAAAAATGTGATTAACGATTTGGCGTTTTTAGGGTTCTGCAGGCGGAACTCTAAGACAGCGTTTCGACCCGAGAGCTACTGCATCGGCCGCATAACGCTGCCAAGAGGGACTCTAGTGTGATATATACGTACGATTTTAACTATAAGGTACATAAGACGTAGTATAGTCTAAAACGAAACCAAAGAGATGCGGAGAGGAGCTCGATGCGCGGGGGTGTGCTATATGCGACGTCTCTTTTGTAACATGCACCGCACGAAACGTACTATTTTTCAGTACTTTCGGTCATTAAAAAAAAAGAAAAAAATAATAATGAACAAAAAAATTAAGTATATGTATGAAGAGAGTCGAGTGAGAATATTAGAAAAAAAAAACACGCTGCAGAGTATCGAGCTTGCGCGCTAATTTTTAGTCCCTGTTAACCATTAAGCCATAGCTAAGATTAATGCAGATTATAAATATCTATAAATACTATTATCGAATAGACAAAAAAATATATATATATATACGAAGTATCGAAAACAAAGAGGTATGCGTTAGTAATCATTTGCTCGCAGCTGTTCTTAACATCGTTGATAGAGCCGAGCACTGCACACTGAGAGTTTTAACAAAATTGAAAAAAAGCCACCTCGACACTGTTAAAAATTCTTGGATACACTTTATTTCGTTGAACTCTTACACAAATTATATAATGAATTATATATATATATATATAAATGTCAAATAAGTTTTCTTATTGGCACATACCAGAGAAAGAGCGAAAAATTGAGAACAAGTATGGAGACTTTCTAATATGCGAAGGACAGACTTGTGAGCATTTTTGAAAAATGTTTCGCGAATAATATTTGTCTGTGCAGCGTTAGAAAGTACATTCGTTCGCTCGTTTTTCCTGAGAATGGTTTGAGAGATATGCAATTCCGTTCAATTATTACACTATGTTATATCTTCGAATCTATGGTACTATGAGGGTAACAAATTAGCAAGTACGTTAAAAATAAGTTTTCGGATTGAAATAAATAAAGTTATATTCTACTTTAGAGTGTTTGTTCAAATAATCTATGCATTGAATATGATTGTATTGAAAAATTATCCTTGAAAAACACGATGATTTTACATAAAGTTTGCATTTAAACATTATATACATTCCAAAGATTACACTGAGAATCATTATCATATACGGAGGCTTGAATTGCATTAACAAATATTAGTATATCCTACTACAGGGGACCAAATCAGTTTTGATTCTTCAGTTTAAAACTCACAAGAACAACACTGCAATTTGCGATAGTTGTGACTCTGGAATTTCTTCACACCGCTGCTGATTCGCTAGTTTAAAATTTATCATTATGATCGAGATGACGGATATTCTCAGTGTAATGATATAGGAGAATCATGTGTTAACACTGTAACGAGGAAATTCAGTTTCTGCTTGAACTTTCTTGATGCACGACGCTTAACTATTAGATATGAACTTACTTGTCGCACGCAACGTCCCAGTTCGACGCTCGAAATCCATTTACGGATTCGATTGCCGGCTAATGAAACAACTCAGACCAATCAAGACGGCCACTACATACGAGATATATAAAGAGAGGGAGAGACACGCTGCAATAACGAGCACCGAACTGACTGCCTAGTTTTTTAGTCCACGAAGATCGCTTTTATGGTCACTTGCGATTAATCATTAACGCAAACCGTAAATTTTCTGTAATCACTTTATTGACCGCGAAGGTCACGCTTGTCCATCAGATGATGCAAAAATAGAACTCATGCTGTATGTCAAAGTTTTAGGTGCAGGCCTTTCGCGAAACTTACATACGCATATTGCAAACGCAGAATTGAACCGCTCACTTTCCTTTTCTTTGGCGCGAGAGGCTTGAATTATTTTTCTAATAACATATTGCACGCAGTAATTTGATCGAAGCTCTTCGCTTTTCAAGGGCCTTTTTCAATGAAATTGCAATCTTCTGTGCGAGAATGAGATTTTGTAACACTTTTTATTAACGAGTGTCATCATATGTTTCTAAATCCTGTAGACTCGGTGTGACCGGTACCTTGTAACGACTACTCGAGAATCAAGTTTTTCGTAATTATTTAAAAAATTATTGTTGTACTGTATTAGATTTAAAAATCTGTGAATATTGTAAAATTTTACGAGAAAAAAAAATTATAAAATTATCTATACCAAATATTATATTATCATGAGAATAGTATATGAAGATTCCAAGGAATAGATAATATTATACATTAGATAACGTGTACATACTGTAATTTCTCGCATCTACACACGATAAGTAGTGGTTATAAATAATTATTAAAAAATAAAGGCAATAAACAGTTGCCAAAGTAATCTCTGTGCACGCATGGAGATAACATTATACAAATTTCTATTACCAAAAATTGAATATGTAAACATTTTTTAGGTACTTTAAATATATACATGACGAGTGGTAATATTGAAATCGACGATTGTAGAGTTATAGAAATGAGAATCTTTCAGATATTTATATTCCACGAATGATATAAGCTCGAAGAATAATCGAACGAAAGCCATCGACGTCGTGTTCCAAACGTACAACAACATATAACATAAGTATGTTTTTGTAAACGTCTTGTAGTTCGAATGATTCTGTTATCAATACCGAATTTTAAAATCGTAACTAAATAACGTTAGCCTAAAACCGTAGACGTGAGAGAAGTAGAGAGAATTATATGATATATACATTACCGTTTAGATATCGAGTGATTTGTGCTATATATATATAAACAAGAGTCATAGAAGATAACATTATAAGCAGGATCACTGATGATGCACTATAAACAGAAGAAACTATTCCTATGTCGTATATGAATTATGTAAACAGTCGAATCAAGAGCAGACCGAAGAGAAACATTAGAAAAAGAAAATACATTAAACTCTCGAGTACGACGTACATTATCTTCCGCGTGACGAAACTCATTTATAATAGAAAGGATTAGAGTAGATAGGAATTCAGTCTGAACGCGCGAAATGTTCTCTGTTGCAAATAAGTCACATTTATTGACATATAACGATATCCTAGACGATTAAATATTATAACTGTTACCGTATGTGCCGTTGATTATATTGAAGGAACAAATACCAAAAAACAAAAAAAAAAAAAAAAAAAAAAAATTTGTTCCTGTCCAATTCTTTAAATCAACGGCAAGCATACGTG